>JBBPBO010001985.1:59659449-60221771 GCA_037974295.1 Cicer cuneatum | reverse complement strand
CTTATAGAATACATTTGTGTGGAGTAACAATTATATTTTTTTACACTGACTCAATTTTAAAATTTTATAAAAATTAAAAATATATTTAACCATTTAGTATATTATTGGTTATACGTTCAACGATATTAATTTTTTATTTTGTGATTAGTTATACATATTATTTAGGTAGGTATTCTTTATAATTTACATTACACTGCGAAAGAAACTCAAAAAGTTATAATTAAATTCTTATATTTTTAACTTTTTTATAATTGAATATTTAGTGTTATGTAACTACAATTTTGATTTAATAAAGTAATTTGTATTTTTGTGTGGTTTATGTCTAGTTTATATTAAGAATTAAAAATCATAAGCATATGAAAGGCGCAAAAGAAATTATGATTTTTTTCAAATATAACCAATACATTAAACAAACTATAAATAGACTGTTTGTAAAAAAAAAACTACGGATGGATTAAAGTTTTTATGAGAAAAATGAAGCATGTAGAAAAGAAATAAAGACATACTATTAGTAAACAAGACTTCTTTTTACAAAGACTTGTAAAAAAATTGTGGCTTGTAAAACATTGAAAAACATGTAAAAGAAAAACATATTTCACAACGAAATATAACTATTGCTAAATTTTTTATGTCTTAAATATAATTTTGGTCATTTCTTTTTTATTTAATATTCATTTTAGTTTTTTATTTATTTTTAATTAATTTTCATCATTTATCTTTTATAATTAATGTATTTTAGTATTTGTTACGATCACAACGAAAGATATAACAATATTTGATCATTAGAATATTTTATAATAATTATCAATATGTATCTACTATAATACTCTTTCAAAAGAACATATGTAATTAATCTAATAATAGGTTTGCAATTGAAAAAACTCTTATGACATACTTTAAAACATACGTAAACCTTTTGAAATGAAGGACATTTATCATAATTTTCTGTATTTTCATTCTATCTTTGCTAAGAATGCACACTTAATTTTATAACTGATTCAATATTAGACATCAATAGTTCGTAACAATAACCTTACAGTGGCTTGAAATTTGTATGATGAAAATGACTAATACTTATCATTTATAAAAGATAAAAGACAAAAATAATAGTTAAAGACAAATATTTAATAAAAGATAAAAAACAAAAAAACAAGATTATATTGAAGCCTAACTGTTATTTATTAAGAAAAAATAACATTAGAACAAAAGTAATAAATACACAACACAATTACCAAAGCAACAACCAATACAAAATTCAAAAAAATTTAAAAAAAAGACTACTTCCATCTTAAAATAATTGAGTTTTTTTTTTATCTTTTCACACATATTAAAAAAATGTATATGAAAGAGAGAAAATATAATTTTTACTAAATTAACTTTATTAACTTTTGGTGCCTTATTATTATCATAAATGTATAGTGAAAAATATTGTATTAGAAATGATAGAAATAATATTAATTAAATGATACAATAAAAAAAATACATTAGAAATTGAAAGAGTAAATTATTTTATAACAATTTTTTTACAAATAATCAATTATTATGAGACTGATGAAGTATATACTTAATTGTTATAATGTATCTAATTTAGTGCGAAAAATCTACATGATCACCTCAGTTTGCATATACTATGATAAAATTTCTTTTTATTATTATCATTAAAAGTGGTGCCCACCACCTTTCTTATTTTTGTCTTTTTACTATTTTTAGTCAATGAAATTACTTGAAAATTGTGCACAAATTTTAAGTTAAAACTTATTAAAGAAAAAAAGTAACAAAAATTGTGGGACAAATATCTCAAATGTTCTCAAACCCTTTAGACGAAATCATTTATTTTTAAATTTTATCGTTGACAATATACATATCGTTGACAATTGAATATGAGTCAAAAGCTTTATCACGATTCTTGTAAAAAAATTCTTTATCAGAGGGAGAAGATTTTTCTGTAGTAGAGTTAACATCTCGATTAGCACTACTTCCCCGAATATTTATGTTTGTAATTTTAGTTTCGACATTGTCCAAAATATTAATATTTTTAGCGACATACTTCTTTACCAATTTCTTTTTCACTAATGAATCTTCAACAAAGTGAGCTATTTCATTAAGGCCTAGTCATCTTATCATACGGCAAGCCGCATAAGCACTAAATTTTGCACGACGACGACAATTTGCATGCCCAATGGGACCATGAAAGTGCCTACACTATTCATAGTTTTAGTACCACAACAAGAAAAACCATGTGTCCATGCATAACCATTATTATGGGTTCATCCACACATTGTACATATGTAACCTTTATCAACAGTTCAAGTGTACTTTATTCAGATATGATATTTTCAATGTTCAGCCAAATAAGTTGTTACTTATGCCAAATGATTTGATTAATAATGAATTACAACAATTTGGAACATTTTCTACTTATGCCAAATGCACTGGTTTATAATACGACTCTACAAATCAACAATCAAGAAATTTTTATTTATCAAGCTATGGGCTTTTGAACATAGCCACAACTACCCAATGATTTTATGAAGGAGCGACCACATAATAATATTCCAAAAACCTAAGTTTATCAACCATTCTTTCAAAATATCCCAAAATTGTTTCTCTATGGCCATGTGGGATCAAATTCTCATAGGATTTTGTATACAATGACTGATCACTATGACAAAGAGCAGTCCTGAAATAATATTCTATCTTTCTTGAATAATCATTCAATCCTTCATTGGGCTTAAAATGAGAATTTTGATGATTATGTAACATAATAGCAATTCATACTTATTCCACATAGTACAGCAAATCAAACGATGCTTCCAAACACACCAGAACATATTTACTAAAATATTCTTCATTATAAGACAATGCCAACAACACAAAATGGTCCAAATCTAACCTTAAAAGTCAATTACGGTTGAGAGTAGATCGATTGTCCCTCAACAAACTGATCCCAATATGATAG
Source organism: Cicer cuneatum (assembly GCA_037974295.1). Taxonomy (NCBI): domain Eukaryota; kingdom Viridiplantae; phylum Streptophyta; class Magnoliopsida; order Fabales; family Fabaceae; genus Cicer; species Cicer cuneatum. The sequence continues at coordinate 60,218,812 of JBBPBO010001985.1, read as the reverse complement.
GTAAGGTTAAGAAAAGGTACTTCCTAATAAAACTTAGACCATTAATTAAATATGCATGTGTATAGAAAGTCATATCTAGAATGGGTGGACAAAATAATGTCATTAGGGTTTCAAATCCCATATTTCAAAACATTCTCGTTAGAAGATAAGTCTACCATGAAAGATATTGACAGATAATCTGTTTAGTGTTTAGAGACTAGTAAAAGTGAATATTATATATTGCAGTTGCTTCCTTTATCATTGACAGGGATAGCCTTCAACAGGTTCTTGTTTGCTCGCTAATTCTGTGGTAATTTGGGCAAACATGGAAAGGTTCTTCAAATCAGTCATGTGGGTTGAAATTATCATAGGATTTTGTATACAATGGCTAATGACTATGACAAAAAGCAATCATGAAATAACATTATATTTTCTTGAAAAATCATTCAATTCTTCATAGGGCTTAAAATGATAATTTTTGAAGATTATGTCGTTGGAACTAAGTTGGTTCTAAGTACTTAGGATTTTGATGTTTACAAAAGCACTCCATGTAATCTTATTTTGTACCTTGAATTATTAAGTTAAAATGCCACCAGAAGATCAAGTTATCAGAGGATACACCTCCAGATGTCACCAGATAATGCATCCTGAAATTACAAGAGGATACACTAGGATGTCAAACACCACTAGAGGATATCTTTACTGGCCCAGATCAAAAGGAAGCAAAGTCCAGAAGGAGACCTGGACCAGACCAGAAGGAAGCCTGCCAGAGGGAGACTTGTTCTAGACCAGAAGATATCATAACTCAGACTTAATCCAGAAGTTATTCTGACCAGAAGATAGCCTGAAAGTGAAATGATAAACAGTCCAGACTTGATCCAGACTTAATCAGAGGATAAATTAATGGGTCCAGAACAAGAGATTTAATCCAAATTTGACCCAGACCAGAAGATAGCATGGTTTAGAGTATGAAACTCAGTCAAGATCAGAAGAAATGATGTCCAGATTTAATCCAGACCTGATCCAAATCAAGAGGTAAATGTCCAGAATTAAATATCCTTTGTCCAGATTTAATTTCAGTTCAAAATTGGTCCAGATCAGAGGGAAAAGGTTCAGATCAATGGTCAAGATTAAAGTATATGGCCCAGTGTTGGCCGAAATCAGAAGGTCAGAACGTGCGGTCCAACATTGGCCGAGATCAGAGGATCACAGCAGATCAGTTTGCAAGTCCAGGTTGGCTGAGATCAGAAGATCAGAAAGTGTGGTCCATGGTTGGTCGAAAATCAGAGGATCACAACAGATCACTTAGTATGGTCCAGATGTGGACGAGAGCAGAAGATCAAAGGGTTCAAATTTAATCATGATGATGATCGGTGGAGATTTGATTAAATTTGATCAAAGTATTAAAAAGGATTTGATACAAAAATAAATTGAACTCTTGTGGAATTCAGAAGCAATTGGCGGGAAGAAAGATTTGTTCCAGAATTAATTAAAGTCAGAATTGGTCAAAGTTATTTTTGAAAGGCAATCTGGAGCAGAAAAAGATATGTTTTTTATTTAAAGTGAAACCCGATTGGTCAAGATATTTTTGCAAGAGAATCCAACAAGATACAGCTCGAATTTAAGCTTGGAAGAGACCCTAATCTGCATCTATAAAAGGAGGCTCAAGGCAGAAGACTTAGCATCGAAAAATCACAAAAGAGTCATACACTTCCAAAAACAAACACTCAAGTTTTCAGTGGGGTTAATTGTGAGTTCCAGCTTTCCAGAAGCAAGCACTCGTGTTTTTCTTTCCCTTGTGTTAAATCTAAGTTATTGAAGTAGAGTCTACAATCTGAGGGAGTCAGAAGGGGTAGCAGATTACTTAGCAATTAGATTCAAGGCGTTGTAATTCCTTCTACAATCTGGGGTTGTCAGATTGGTAGGAGAAGACTTGACTTGAAAAGTCAAGGTGTTGTATTCCTCAAAAGTCTAGGATTGTTATAATGTTTGAGAAGACTGACTTGGAGGGTCAGTGGTATTGTTGTAATTCAAGATTGTTGAATTAGTGAAATCCTTCAAAGTGAAGGGACTGGACGTAGCCTCGTTAACGGTTTTGTTATAAAACTGCAAAACCAGAAAAAGTATTCAAGTTAGTCAAACACAATTCCACCCCATTCTCGTGTTTGCACCTTCAAATAAACATTCATTAAAATTTATTTATTTTTGAGCTGCATTCTAAATGCTTAAGGTTTCATATCTTAAAATTTGGATAGCAATCTAGGAATAAGGTTACTAATGTACATGTTGTTTTAGGGCTTAGTTATGTGATCCATAATCGAAGCTCAACGAGTTATTCCGATAGTGTATTTACTATATGTGATTAAAAATAGGAACAGACGAACAATTACCATCATAGCCTCGTTTTTTTCTTAAGTTTGCATTAAATTTGGGCTTTATTTTTTAGGTGAATCACCATCAAAACCTCATTTTCCCTAGATTGATTGTTACGAGAGATTTTTACCAGAAAGAGAAGAATATTAGGTTACAATATCTATAAACTCCTCTTAAAAATCCAAAAACCGATAAACATGTCTTGACTACTAAAATTTCTTCTCGGAATCCTCATTTAAATATTTAAATTTAATAAAATTTAAATGAAAATATAATAATTTAAAAAACATTTTTTTATTTTAAAAAAGACCTCATTTAATAATTAGTTTGAGGTTTCAATATCATGTCAGTAAAAATAGGAATGCATGAACAATCACCATCATAGTCTTATTTTCGTAAGAGCCTAGTTCTCTTAAGTTTGCATTAAATTTAGACTTGCCTCGGTTTCCTAAGAGCCTCGTTCTCCAAAGTTTGGACTTTATTTTTTAGGTGAGTCACTATAAAACTTTTGATGCTATTCAAAAAAGTTAAATAGTTTCTTTAGCTTCTTAATATCTTTTTAATACCCCAAAACATGTTTACTTGTATATAGGTCAACAAAATGAAACTGAGTAATTGAGTTAATAAACTCTAATTACAGGCAAATTATTTAAATGAAAAAAAAATCTAAATAAACATTGGTTAAAATTTATTTATTACTTAACTGAATTCTAAATGATCAAGAACTCGTCTTAAAAGTTGATAGCAGCTCAAGAATAAGGTTGCAAAAGCATGTGTTGTTTTAGGCCTCATTTAGCTTACCCATAATAAAAGCCTCAACAAGTTATTCCGATGGTGTATTTATTTATTATCATGTGAGTGAAATAGAACGGATGAACAATCACCATCATGTGAATCACCATAAAACTTTTTGTGTTATTCAAAAAAGACATTTAAGCAGTTTCTTTACCTTTTTAATATCTTTGTACTATCCCAAAACATGTTTACTTATATACAAATAAACAAAATGAAATTGAGTAATTAACTTAATCAACTCTAACTACATGCAAATTATTAAGAGCTGTTAAAGCATATGTTGTTTTAGGCCTAAGTTAGCTGATCCATAATCAAGGTCTCAACATATTATTCCGACACTGTATTTAATATCATGTGATTAAAAATAGGAATAGATGGACCTGTTAAGACAAACTCTCATTTTAAAGTTTTGATGAAAATAAACAAAAGTTAATTAAGAACGTTAATTATGATTCTAAAATGTTATGCTAATTTAACTTGTGCTTATGAGTGTATTAATTCAAATATAGGATTCAAGCAAAGCCAAGAAATCAGCATAATAAAGCAAAAATATGAACAGACAAAAACAGAGAACATTCTTGACAAAATATGGAAAACGGAGAATGTTCTCCAGGTCTAAGTATGGTCAAGACAGCTTAAAGATCAATCAATCTCCATTAATTGAACGAAGATATTGTCTCTGGAATTTACATCAGTATTATAAGTACTTCACAAGGAACAAATATGATCCATTATAATCAAAGAAGTCATTCGAACTACAAAGGAAAAATGCAATGAATCAAGCTGGTCCAAACTGTTGGAACCAAGTTGGTTCTTTCAATTAAAGTTTTGATGTTAAAAAAAGTATTTTATGAAAATCATATTTTGACTTAGAAGAAGAATGAAAAATCAGAGGATATGAAAAATCAGAGGATGTGAAAAATCAGATGATGACGTCAGCAGAAGATACCTCCAGAAGATACAAATCAGAAGCAGAAGATGTCATCAGAGGATGACGTCACCAGAAGATAAAAATGCCACCAGAAGATACGGCCAAAAGATATCACCAGAGGATGTCAGCAGAGGATGCATCCAGAGGATACTAGAAGATACCTCCAGAGGATATCACCAGAGGATCCCATTAGAAGCAAGAATCAGAGGATGTCATCAAAGGCAAACATCAGAAGATATCATCAATCAAAGGATATCATCAAAGGGAAGAAACAATGACATCATCAGATGATATTATTCTTGGCCCATACCAAAAGGAGACTTGGTCCAGACCAGAAGGAAACATTGTCCAGAAGGAAACTTGGTCCATACCAGAAGGAAACATAAGTCAGATTTGGTCCAGACCAGAAGATAGCATGGTCCAGAACAGAAGACTTGGTCAAGACTTGGTCCAGATCAGAAGAGCAATGGTCCAGATCAGAAGATCACACAGTCCAAATCATGAGACAAAATGGTACAGATCAGATCACATGGTCCAGACTTGGTCCAGATCAGTAGATCATACGGTCCAGAATTTACATCATAATTGAGATCAGTGAAGACTTAATTAAAATTCGAAGAAGACTTGATTGAATTTTGATAGAAATTCGATCAATGTATTAAGGGGGTTTGATTCAAAAATCACTAAAGACTTGAAGGAAATTCAAATGAAATCTGAAGCTAAAAGATACGTTCTGAAATTAAGAGAAACATGATTGGTCAATAGAATTTTCAAATGAAATCAGAAGCTAAAAGATACGTTTTGAAATTAAGAGAAACAGGATTGGCCAACAGAATTTTCAAAGGAAATCTGAGCAGGATTTATCTCAAAATTAAGCTTGGACAAAGCCCTAATTGCAGCTATAAAAGGATACTTCATGCAGCAGCATTAGGCATCGAAAAACACAAGAACTCAAGCTTCAATTCAAAGTCATCCGAGAGTTCAAAAGAGAGAAACACTTGAGTGCAAAAGAAATATTCTCTAAGTGATTTTTCGAGAGTGAAATTCAGTGCAGCAATCAGCTTTCCAGAAGCAACAAAAGAGTGTGAAAGTCATTGCAACAATAAACTTTCCAGAAGCAACTTTGCAAAGTTCCAAACCCTTGTAATCAAACTCGTTAAAGGTGTAGATTCCTTCTTCAATATGGGGTTGTCAGATTGGTAGGAGAAGACTTGACTTGTAGGATCAAGGTGTTGTTATCGTTCCACAAAAGTCTGGGGTTTTCAGACTGTTTGGGAAGACTGACTTGGAGAGTCAGGTGTTGTAATTCAAAGTGTTTTGAATTAGTGGATTAAAGCCTTCGGAGTGAAGGGATTGGATGTAGCCAAGTTAATGGTGAACCAGGATCAATCGTTGTGTTCTTATGTTGTTATTATCCGCTGCTAAGTCTGATTATTTATTCATCAAATAATTCCCATCAACATTCAACAAAACAGCAAAAGAATTCAAGTTTGACAAACACAATTCAACCCCCCCTTCTCGTGTTTGTGTAAGACCCGTAATTTTAAAATGAAATTATGGATTTAATTTCAAGTATATTTTGGGATATTTGTAAAATATTTGATATATGTAAATTTATATATATATATATATAAATATTTTTGAGATTGAGTAAAATTATTGGACGAATGATTATTTAATTTAATTACGAGTAGTTAAATATCGGACAGTTAATTAAGATTTTATCTGTCGACGTAATTGCGACGGGAGTAATTAGTTACTTGAGGGTCAAGTTTAATTATTATATATATATATATGAGTGGCAAGAGTATGTGTTTGTATATATGTTTGCATGTGAGAAGCAAGGAAGAAAAAAAGGGAAAATCAGAATCAGAAAGAAAGAGAAAACAGTTTCTTTCCTTTCCCTCACCTACCCGAGCTGCTTTCTTCTTCTTCCTCTGTTCAATTCTGTTTGTGTTGGTAGTGAGAAGAGATACTCAAAACTCAAATTACTTGGAAATCCAAGACTCGAATAAGAAAATGTCAAGAAGGAAAGTTATTCCTCTCATCGTTACAATGTTAGAGAACCAACTTTGGTATCAACGACGCGAACGGGAGTTTCGCCGGTTTTAGTCGTGGCAACGAAAACGAGCAAGAAAACGTAACTAAGATGATATCCAAACCCGTGCCACCGACGAATACACTAACGACAGAGACGTTGTTTGTTTTCCTTGATCTTCACGTACGGAGTATTTTTGGACAGCGTAGAGAGACAGACAGCTGGAGTGAAGACGAGACTTGTAGAGAATGCGGTGGAAACCGTGCTAATGTAGTTTTAGTGTATGATCAGTAGTTTTAGTGCATGATCAGATCAGACTAGACTTTTTGTATAGGGCCTACTGTTAATGACTGTATTTATTAATTTTGGGATAATTGTATATCTTTTCCGCACTCTGATAATGTTTTGGTGGGTCCAGGATACAGTTTTTGATGTATTTTTATTTTGGTATATTTTGAAGATCAATTTCCCAAAATTAAATTACTTAGTTATAATTATGATGTGGTTGTTTAATCACTTTTGTATTTTGAATTACAATGCAATACTATTTTTGAATATTTAATTCATATTAAATTTTAATTATTTTTAATTCTTTTGAATTAAGTCGAAATTCTTTTATTGATTAAAAAAAATACACTCGCGTTGCTTAAAACTCGGGGTGTTACAGTTTGCACCTTCACAAACAAGATTGAACAGTATCCAGCTTGACTGTCAAGAATGATAAACGATTTTGACAATATGCAAAGCATCAAAATAGTTCCCGGAATGTTCATAAAATCATCAAGATTAATTATCAATCTCCACGAAATTCAAAAGCTAGTCCAGATTGATCATCAAACTCCAGCAACTTCAGTACAGTTTTCTGCAACAACTCTTCATGATGTTTTCAAATATGTTCTAACAAGGATCAAGACTCCAGTTCAAGATAAAGGCATCATCACATATTTTGAAGTATTAAAGTATCATTAGACTCAAAAGAATATGATCAAAAACGAAGTTTTCAGCCCAGTCAAAACAGAACTTGAAAGTAGTCAAAAGCTGGAATATTTTTAATCAAAAATATTGTGTGTGGTCAAGCCTGACAAGAGCACTTCCAACGGCTCTCTTGACCTTCATTAACTGCTCTCAAGCCTATAAATGGAAGGCCAATGCTTAAGAAAAACGCAGAAGTTCAAGTACTAATCAATTGTTCAAATCATTCACTCACATACTTGAAATTCACCAAATTCTCAAGGGAGTCAATTCTGTTTTTAATTCAATTTGTTGTTATACTTATTTTGAATCTCTTGTAAAGAATCTAATCTCAAACGCGAGTTGAGACATCTCGGATTCTAAACAAACAATCTCATTATCATTGTGTAAAAAACTCAAGACTATAAGTGTTGAGTATAGTTTGAGTAGATTGTAAGAAATCCTTTTATGATTAAAAGGTGAAGTGTAAACTCCTATCTAAAGATTGATAGGTAGATTGATTGTGTATCTTTCTGGGTGGAAAGATTACAGATTGTAAACAGATCAAGATTGATCTAGACTAGGTGTTGTAAATCAAGAAGGTTCTTGTTTTAAACACTTAGTGGAAAATCTCACAATTGTGAGGACTGGACGTAGCCCAAGTTGGGTGAACCAAGATATATTCTTGTGTGGTATCCCTTATCCTTTATCTCTTTATTAAGTCTAATTAATTTTCAAGTTAAAAATACAAACTGTTTTTCTGATTTTTAACTAACCAAGAATGTTCTCTGTTTTATGATAAAAACCAAGAACGTTCTCCATTTTCTGTTTTCTTAACCAAGATCATTCATGAGTTACAATCTTAAGTTTTTTCAGAAATTTTAAAAAGGAAGATTTACAATTCAAACCCTCTTTCCTTGTAAATCAATTTTGCTACTTCAGAACCATCATCATCATAGCCTCTTTTTCCTAAAAGCCTTGTTCTCCTAAGTTTGCATTAAATTTGGACTTGGCTCATTTTACTAAGTGTCTTGTTCTCCTAAATTTGTATTAAATTGGAACTTTATTTTTTTTAGATGAATCGCCATAAAACTTTCAAAGCTATTCAAAGAATATGTTTAAGCAGTTTTTTAACTTTTTAATATAAAAAAAATGTTTACTTGTATATAGGTCAACAACATGAAAGTGAATAATTGAGTTAATGAACTCTAACTACGGGAAAATTGAGTTACAAATTCAAATAAACATTGATTAAAATTTGTTTATTTTTGTGTTGTATTCTAATTGATTAAGGTCTCATATCTTAAAATTTGGATAACAGCCCAGTAATAGGGTTGTTAAAGCATTTGTTGTTTTAGACCTCATTAAGCTGACCCATAATCAAAGCTCAACCAATTATTCCGATAGTGTATTTACTATCATGTGAGTAAAAATAAAACGGATGAACAATCACCATCATGTGAATCACCATAACACTTTTGGTGCTATTCAAAAAAGACATTTAAAACGTTTCTTTGCCTTTTTAATATCATTGTACTATCCCAAAACATGTTTACTTATATACATATAAACAAAATGAAATTGAGTAATTGACTTAATCAACTCTAACTACATACAAATTATTAATAGATGTTAGAGCATATGTTGTTTTAGGCCTAAGTTAGCTGACTTATAATCAAGGTCTCAACAAGTTATTCCGACATTGTATTTAATATCATGTGATTAAAAATAAGAATAGATGAACCAACATCATCATAGCCTCGTTTTCCTAAAAGTCTCGTTCTCCTAAGTTTACATTAAATTTGGACTTGCCTCGTTTTACTAAGTGTCTTGTTCTCCTAAGTTTGCATTAAATTGGAACTTTATTTTTTAGATGAATCACCTTAAAACTTTCGAAGCTTTTCAAAGAATATGTTTAAGCATTTTTTTAACTTTTTAATATCCAAAAACATGCTTACTTGTATATAGGTCAACAAAATGAAAGTGAGTAATTGAGTTAATGAACTCTAACTGCGGGCAAATTGAGTTTAAAATTCAAATAAACATTGATTAAAATTTATTTATTTTTGTGTTGAATTCTAAATGACTAAGGTCTCCTATCTTAAAATTTGGATACCAGCTCAGGAATAGGGTTGTTAAAGTATGTGTTGTTTTAGACCTTAGTTAGGTGACCAATAATCAAAGCTCAACCAATTTTTTCGATAGGGTATTTACTATATGTGAGTAAAAATTGGAACATATGAACAATCACCATCATAGTCTTGTGTTTTTCTTAAGTTTGCATTAAATTTGGGTTTTATTTTTTAGGTGAATCACCATCAAAAACTCATTTTCCCTAGATTGATTGTTACCTGAGATTTTTATGGGAACACAGAAGAATATTATGTTACAATATCTATAAACTCCTCTTAAAAATCCAATAACCTATAAACTTGTCTTAACTACTAAAATTTCTTCTCGGAATCTGCATTTAAATATTTAAATTTAATAAAATTTAAATAAAAATGCAATGATTTAAAAAGCACATGTTTTTTATTTTAAAAATGAACTCATTTAATAATTAGTTTTAGGTTTCAATATCATGTAAGTAAAATAGGAACGGATGAAGAATCACCATCATAATCTCATTTTCGTAAGAGCCTCGTTCTCCTATGTTTGCATTAAATTTGGACTTGTCTCAATTTCCTAAAAGCCTTGTTCTCCTAAGTTTGAACTTTATTTTTGAGATGGGTCACCGTAAAACTTTCGATGCTATTTAAAAAAGTTTGGACTTTCTTTAGCTTCTTAATATCTTTTTAATATCCCAAAACATGTTTACTTGTATATAGGTCAACAAAATGAAATTAATAAACTCTAACTACAGGCAAATTATTTAAGAAAAAAAAATTTAAATAAACATTGATTAAAATTTATTTATTTCTCAACTGAATTCTGAATGATTAAGGATAGGTCTCTTGTCTTAAAATTTGATAGTGGCCCAAGAATAAGGTTGTTAAAGCATGTTTTGTTTTAGGCCTCATTTAACAAAGCCTCAACCAGTTATTTCGATAGTGTATTTACTATCATGTGAGTAAAAATAGAACGAATAAACAATTACCATCATAGCCTTGTTTTCCTATGTTTGTATTAAATTGAGTTTTATTTTTTAGGAGAATCACCATCAAAACCTCATTTTCACTAGATTGATTGTTACGCGAGATTCTTACCATAAATAGAAGAATATGTGACAACATCTATAAACTCCTCTTCAAAATTCAAAAACCTATAAATTTATCTTGACTAGTGAAATTTCTTCTTGGATTACTCATTTAAATTTAATAAAACTTAAATAAAAAATATAATAATATTAAAAAAAACCATATTTTTTTAATTTTAAAAAAGACCTCATTTAATAATTCATTTTAGATTTAAATACTTGTTATTACGGCACTCCCTTAATTAACTTAAAAGGTTTATGTTATTACGTACTTCCTTAATTAAGTTAACTAAGCAAACTTTTTCCTAGGAACCTGAAATAAAATAGCTCATGCATATTTTTAAGTTTTTTTTTAATCAATTTTTAACTTAACCAACCATGATTTTATCAAAATTATAATTTTCTGAAAGTTTATTATCACCATAAAAAAGTGTTTTATGTTAAGAATACAAAAAGCACCTAAGCAAATGTATCTAAGTTTTTTCTACCATAAATATATTGATAATTCAAATCAGGTTAGCAAAGAGAAAAAAATGAGCTAATCGTGAATCCTAAGATAAAAAAATAAATCAAAATTTCTATTAAAAATTTCTTATAAATTTATCCGAATTTCTTGTAAATACATTTGAGCGAGCTTCATTCAGTTTACGAGTTTGCTAAAATTTAAGTTTACATCGAAAATCGATTCCAAATTTAATACCTAGGCTCGTAGAATCATATATTACACATGTTAACTTGCAATTTTAACAACTCTATAGAGTAAAGATATAGTCCAAGGTGAAAAAGAGCATCAACGACAGTTGAAAAATATAAAAATTATTGTCACAAAAAAGAAAAAAGTATATAATATATTACATTATTCACCTTAACAATATGCTTAATCCTCCCTAACATATGGCTCATTCAAATCAAACTCCAATCTTTTTTGTTCTGCAGAATGACCATCATTTGGATTTTCATCAACCCTAGATTCAGATATTGAGCCACTTCCTTGACTTGTCTTTAGCTCCTTATCAATGTTGTGACTCTCACCACCATTCTCAATATCACTTTTATTTCCAACCTTCAATGAATTACCAAAAAAGAATTTAATCTTGTTCACCACAATTGTTGATGATTCACCTTTCTTACTTGGAATTGGAAATTCGTCAACACTCTTTGGCACATCAATAGACAAATTAAAAACATTTGAACGACGGTGCACAAGATTGTTAGCAGCCTCAACACCACCAATACATTTTCTACCTCTTTTATCTCTCTTTTGCCACTTTGGCAAAGAACAATAACCATCATCTTCTTGATATTCTTTATTTTGTTGACTAGAAGAATTAGAGTTGCTGTTTGAAGAAGAATTATGATTTGAAAGATGGCTAACACCTTTACAAACCCTAAAAGGGTGAGATCTCATGTGACCGTACAAAGCATTCTTCGATGGAAATTTTTTTTTTGCATAGATAACAATTTGGTTCCTTTTTCACATACTTTTCTTCTTCATCATCACAACTATTATTATTATTATTATTATTTAAACTAGCCCTAATACCTTCTATTGAGAAGGAGGGTTTTACCTTTTGTGAATTAGGGTTCTTATTTGCAGTTTGAAAGTGAGATCTTCTATGACCACCTAAAGCTTTTCCGTTGCTAAAAGTCTTTCCACAAATATTGCATTTGTGTATTAACTCTTGAGTAGAAACCTTACCATTCATCCTCCTAGCATCATCTTCATGATCACTAGACACTGAAAAAGATCTTTTCATCTTCTTTTTATATTTTTCATAGGTTTCTTCATAATCGTAATCATATCGATGACGATCTTTAGCCATCTGAAAAGAAGTAAAAAAATATAAGAAAAAAAAACAATGAAAATAAAGAGGAGAAACCTTGAAAATGATTAATAAGAAGAAGAAAAAAAATACCCGATGCTAAAAAAAAATTATGATGAAAGGCAACAAATTGATAGAAGAATAGAGTTGTGTGGTTTTATGGGTTTCAGTGCCATAAAAAGGGAGAAAAAGGGTTTGAAAAGTGAAAGCCTTGAAAGATGGAAGAAGAACCAGTCATTTTGGAAAGAATGGGAAGAGTAATGAGATATTCTCTTCCTAAAGAGATGTGCAATTAAGAGTATTAAATTTTTCAAATGTGATAAGAAATTTTAATACAGGCAATAAATATAGATTTATACCAAATATATACTCTACGTTTTAAAATTAAGTTATTTTAATTATTTAAAATATTTTAAAAATTGCAGAATAAATATATACATATATATATATTTTGATTTTCGTTGAGAAACTAACTGTTGTCTACAATTTTTAAAATAGTGAGCAATAGTTGATTTCTTGAAATTAATATAGAGGTTAATTATCCTTAGAAAACAATGTAAAATGTGAATTTTCATATGTGTTGTCAAAACAGTTTTTATATAGTCTTCTGTCTCCTTATTTTAAATATGTCAATTCTTTTTTTTTTATCTCGAATTATTTTTCATTTTATAATATATATACAATATATTAATTATTTTTTCTATTAATATATTATTATTTATTTTATCTCAATTCGTTAAACTTTTCAACTAAAGGTATTTGAGTAAATGAAACTTATTTTATCGTTGAAATTAACAAAACTAATCATTTTTTAAGAATCGTGCACAACTCAAATTAGACAATTAAAATAAGATAGAGGAAATACCTTATAAATCGTTTGATGTGCAGTATATTATAATGAGTAAATATGTTAAAAAGTTAGATAACAAAAATGACTGGATAAATATTATTATATCATGTGTTTAATGTGCACATGTTAACAAAAATAATAACATTATTTTAATTTTTCATACACTCCATCATGACATGATATAATATTTCATCTAGTTCTTTTTATAAGAGACAAATAAATCAATTAAATTTGATGTATTTGGTCTTTTAAAACATCAAATTTTGTTGACTCATTTGTATCTTATTAGAAGGACCGAATATACTATAATACATCACCTCAGACACTATATTAGACATCATTGACTTAAGAAAAAAAAAAGGTCATTATTGTCTAAATCACATAAATTTAGAAAATTAATTGTAGTGTTAAATTTATGACAATTTCAATTGTTTATTAGTATATCCCAAGATTATATTTTTAGTATAGTATTATTACATACAGCAAAATGTGCAACATGAGTAGATTAGTAAAAGAAATAATTAAAATAGTTAAAAAATTGAAAGATGTATTATAAAAAGATAAAAAAAAATATATATCAAGAGGCTCTTATATTTAAGGAAGAAGGTAATCTCTCACGACTTTTCAACTACTAAAAAAATTACATATTATTTTTTCAAGATCTCATATTTAGAGATAAATGTAGTATATCATATTGAAATGACAAAACTACATCTGTGAAACATATTATTTTTTCCAAGTTAACTTACAACACTTTAAATATTGTAAATTAAAAAGAAATTAAAATTAAATAATTTTATATCTAAAAAAATCCATTAACACATCTATATAAACAATTTCAATTGTTAAAAAAATCACGAGTAACCAATAAATTTTATTTTATTTGTTATGTAAACTAAATAAAAAGTTAATATATATTATTTAATATATATATATAATATGAATATAAAAACTACCATTGTAAAAAAATATATTCATTTTAAATTTTCAATTGATATTCATATTTTTTTAATTTTGAATAACAACTTATTAAATTACATATTCATATTTTTTTAAGTTCTAAATATATTTTATTATATTTTAATTTTATATATTTTAAATCGTATTTTACAAGGGTAACTGAATATATAATTATTATTATCATTTGTTGTTGGTTTAACTGGATATGATAAGTTGAAAATCAATTATCCAAAGGAATTTAATTACCCCTTGCCCATCATATTCAGGCAAGTTGCCGCAAAAAGGCTCTAACAACGAATATTTAGATACTAAGGAAACTCAGAAGGAGTGAAATTAAAGAGGTCTCCCAACCTTCTTTTCGTCTTAGTTTATTTCATGAATGATCACCAATCGATCCACACACAATGATGAGATATTTATTTGAGGACTGGGTACAATTTTTACAAGTATAGATAGCATAATGTTAATATCGTAAGTGTAATTTGTTTATTTATGAATATGAATAAGTAGCTAGTATTTGTCAAAAACAATTAAATAAGTAGTTTGTAATCTATTTTACTCTTTTTGTTTCACAAGTGTTTCTTTAGTAAAATCAATTGTTTTAAAATAAATGTCAATTTTAATTTTCAATATAAATTTTTTTACTTTTAAAATATTTATAATAGTAAAAAATACATCAATAATTAATAAGAATGGTTCGGTAAAAATTTTTTTTCTTAATGTTTTTGGTATTCAATGTCGCCCAAAAATAGCACCAATCATTAAAGAAATCTTGTGACTTAATTGTAGGTGAGTTAAATGCAACACCGATGGTGTTGTGGGGAGCTCATGGTCTTGCTTCTTGTGTGGGTTACTTTCTGAGACTACAATAGGAACCTCTTTATGATGTTTTGTTTTGTCTATTGGGATATCCTATACTTTTCATGCTCAACATATTGGAGCTATTATTGCTACTGAGGTTGTGTATACTAGAGGTTGGAATGGGTTGTGCTTGGAAATTGACTCTCAATTAGTTGTTTTAGCCTTCAAGTCTCTCTACATTGTTTCTTAGAATCCGGTGGCAAAATTGTCCTAACATTACTAAGAGATTTGACTTTATGATTTCTCATACTTCTCGAGTAGATAATCTTGTGCAGACATCGTCAAAAAAGGAGATTTTTTATAAATAGATTTAATATTCCTTATTATATATTTCAATAATTGATTCTATAACTTTATTTTTTTTTCAAAGGATTTAGTGTGGTCTCCACATTTGTTCTTGTCTTGTTATGCCATACTTTTTTATTTTCACTTTCATTTGAGTTTTTCAAGTAAGGTTTTCAAGAAGGAACTAATTTTCTTCTAACTTGTTTGGGTTTTGGTTTTGGCCCCCTAAACTTTTTATTTTATTTTATTCTTTAATTATTTAATGCTATTGATTAGGATATGCGGCTAACGATATGTGGAAGTTTTAGGGTGTCAATATAATTGTGACCGCTAATTCTTCAATGTAATGGTCTTTTATTCTAATTTTTATTTTTAAAAAATATATGTAAAAAAAGTTTAAAGATATTGATTTTAAACGGGAGAGTGTGACTTTTTAATCTAGCAATGCCTAGTATAATGATTATCACAATTCACAAATCTTGCTAATATTTTATTCATCATTGTTTGGGCTGGGTGCTAATCCGATTTTTGCCCTTCATTATGGGCCATGAAGACTAACCATGTAAAGGAAATCGGCGGAATGTAAAATTCCTTTAATCATAAAATCTTGGAAATCAAATAATCATGAGATAACAAAGTTCAACAAACAAATCATACAGATACTTATGTGACAAATCTATCTATAAATAATTATTAAAAAAACTCATTACTATATTAAAATATAGTTTTAAACTCAATTTTTGGATATGTTGTTTAAGATATATATTTTTTTTCAATTTAGTGTTTTAAGTAATATTATGTTTGAAACTTTAGCTTTTATATTATTTTTCAGTTGCATAATGTTTTGTTTTTAGTAATTCCTTTTAAAAAAAATATTATTTAATCGTTACGATATTGACGTGTACATACAAGACTAACGTGATAACTTTTAAAAAATTAACGATTCTCGCAATTATCTTTAAAATTTGAAAAAATTACACATATAATTCTTTATGTTTTACTCAATTCTCATTTAAATCCTGTCTTCATTTTCTTTCTCTTCACCATCTCGTCGTCCTTTTCTTCGTAATTTTTTTATAAAATATCAAAATTAAAATTATGATTCTTTTTCCATAAAAAAACATGTTAATCTCTATCCCCTTCTTCATCAAATTCAAAAACATCAATCCTTCATCAAATCTATCTAGAAATTAAAAGGAAAAGAATTATTGAAAGAAAAAAATATTTTGATTCATCTTCTCACAATCATATATTTTTTTTCTTTTCCCTAAGATAGATGTATGTATACATACTTTCTTCTCCCAAAACTTACTCACCACTCTCCAATCTTTCATTTTTTTTTTCTAGGTTTGAAAAAAGTTGCATGTTCTTTCTCCTTACAGCAACACAAATTAAACCATTCATCATTTTCATTATAAAATTTTAAAAAATAATATTAATTACAAAACAAAAGTTCAAACCTAAAAAAAATCATAAATTTGAATATGAATTTCAACCTAGAGAAAAAGAAGAGAAATAATAATTAACAGTTCAAACAAAATGTAAATTAAATGAAAAATTTGAGAAAAATACAAAACAGAAGGGTAAACATTGTAAACGGGGGATGTAACTTAAGAGATAAAATTGAAAGAGAAAAAAACTTAAAAAATCTAAGCGGATAGTGAACTAAACTTAAAGAACTAATTATGTATTTTTGTCTAAAAAACTATCATGGCAAGAGTTCTCCAAAACTATATAATTTCATACTCGATAGAGAATGTTTGTGTAACACATTAGTAAAGTTTCACTTTTGCCACAATTTCTTCTAATGTCTCCCACTTAATTGTTTATAATGTGTCGACTGTATAAAAATTTTACACTAACAATACATAAAAATTAAGTACTATGTATAATCATGTGGTATATAGGCTCTACGCCACTATCCTCCCATCTTATATGACGTGTCACATAAGGACATAATAGTAATAATAATAATAATAATATTAATATACTACATTGTTTTTAATTTTGTTAGTAAATTACTGTTAAAAGTTTCTTCCAACCAATTAGTTGTGTCTTAAATTCTATCAGATTTCAGAATATTTTTTGAAAATCCTACCGAAAAAGAAAGAGTTGTCTTATACTTTATAGATTATATATATATTCACGTAGTTCGACCCCCTCATCCTACGCCTTTTTTAAAATTTCTTGTTTCTTTCAAAGGCATTTCTTTATGTTTACCTAAAAGTTACACTTTGTAGCAATGAGTGATTGTGCGGTGGTAGTAGACTACTGGATTTTTAAAAACAAAACTATGTAATATAGACATTTGATTAAAAAAGTATGTTCTTTTTTCGATACATGATACATGTTAATGTGAGACATCAATATCAATACATGTAATTACATCAATTACTTTTATTTTTTCAAATTATTATCTATATTTATATTTGTGTGTAAGTATAATCTCTCTTTGTAACTCATAAATTATGTTAATTTTATTTAAACGTTAATGTTATTAATTAGTTGTTAATTTGTTAAACGTGTAAGATAAAGCCATGATCTACTTATTACTTTATTCTTTATGTTTTTTTCCTCAAACCATCTTATGAATTCCGTATAAATTATAAATTAATTAATTTATAATAATTAAATAATATATTTTTGTTATGGAGGAGGGGCCTAGCCCATGGTTGCCCTGTATGAATTCATCCACCATAGCTCTTCTCACCTCACACGAAGTCCAACGAAGTTTGTTTCTGCGGCAGAGATAATAACTGGGTAGAACATATGTTATTTAATCCCAACCCGGAAGGGTGTAAATAGATTTACTCTAGAAACGTTAGATTTTGAGTTTCAAAAACAGACTATCAATATGAATACGAAGTCTCTAGAATAAAACAGTTCAAATAAATTTTATTCTAGTTTCATCTATTTGTAATATTGTATTCTAGCTACTCGAAAGAAGAAGAAATAGTAGTATAAAGAAATAGAATTAATATTTTAGAAATAGTATAAATAAAATGAGTAATAATTGAAGGATACAATTGAAAAAGAATAATTAAAATAATTTTAAAAATTAAAAATAATATTTATTTTGAAATAAATTATTTTTATTAAAATCACACTAATTGTGAGATGGAGGATGGATTAGCCCCTCTGTTACTGTGAAAATTAGATAAAGTAATAAGTATAGTCCATCGTGAGTATAGATTAAATCTCTTACTCTAGGAATCCACTTAATTCAAGTATTCAATAGCTTAAATCATCCGTTAAGAAAGTGTATATTTTTTTATATATTAAACAAAGTGTAATGAATGAGTGAAAAAAGTGTAATGAAGGGGTAAAATGAGTGCCTGATTATGTTTATTTGGATATTATGATAATAAATCATGTTTTTCAAAAGCAATGATGACGATCCCTTCATAATGAATGTGGCATATGCAAGCCACTAGTTCAACTGTAACAAAAGGCATTGGTAGTGATTTTTTTATCATATGTTAGCTTTGCTGTAAATTGTCGATCACAAGCCTGAATAAAAGAAGATAATTATAAGACCAAAAAATAAAAGCTAATTACATTAGGCAGTCTACGGTCAACAAAAAACTGTCGAATTTTAGTGACAACGTCATAGAGATTTGATAACAACTTGGTGGAAGAATTTGATCTAGTTGTGATGGATTGGGTGAAGGGAGAAAATTGTTTCAGTAAAAATTTGGTTTTAATGGTGGGTGATGGTAATACAAACTCTTCATTTTGACATGATAACTGGGTGGAAATGGTGTTTTGTGTGAGCGATATCTTCGATTGTATATATTAGCGGTTGATAAAAATAGTTTGATGCGGATATGTTTAGACTTGGATGAGGCTTGGAGGTGGAAAATAAATTTATTTACTTAGGAGGAAGAGTTATTAGTGGATTGTATTTTTTTAAAGGATTATGGGCCTGTTTGATTTTAATCTCAAAAACTCTATTTTAGTTTTTAAAAATTTAAAAATTTAAAAATTTAAAAATTTATTTGGATTACTTGTTTTTAAAATCTGTTTTTAATATTATACTTTTTAAAATTAAAAAAGCAAAACACGTAAACAGTGTTTTGATTTTCAGTTTTCAGTTTTAAATTTTTAAAAAGAAAAAACACGGAGAAGTTAGTTTTCATTAATGCCATAATTGTAATTACGTTGAACTTATAAAATAGAAACAATTCATCATTCTCTCTCCCTCAAAAACGATGGAAAACAAATCACGCAGAAACGCGATGTGCGACCATGGAGTCATGCCAAAACGGTGAACCCTAGAACTCTAACTTGCGATTCGATCAAGTTCATCCACCTCATTCTCTCTCTGATGATTTCTTTGGTTAGTTTTTCTTTTCATTTTCTTTGTATATGGTTTTTTTGAAAAGAAAAAACACGGAGAAGTTAGTTTTCATTAATGCCATAATTGTAATTACGTTGAACTTATAAAATAGAAACAATTCCTCATTCTCTCTCCCTCAAAAACGATGGAAAACAAATCACGCAGAAACGCGATGTGCGACCATGGAGTCATGCCAAAACGGTGAACCCTAGAACTCTAACTTGCGATTCGATCAAGTTCATCCACCTCATTCTCTCTCTGATAATTTCTTTGGTTAGTTTTTCTTTTCATTTTCTTTGTATATGGTTTTTTTGAATTTGGGTTTTAAATTGAATTTTATTTTTCGAATTAAGTTGGTTTCATTTGTTGGCAGAGGAACTAGGGTGTTTTGTGGAAATAAAAATGTTTTGAACAACTAAAAAATGCTACTCAATTTAGATTACATAAAGTTGTAAGTGTTCTATGAAATTGAGGCAGAGAATCGTATTCTAAAATCCCAAATTAATGGATTTTAAGTTTTCAATGAAACAATATAGTGATTAATTAGTTGTTCTTTTAAAAATCACATTGAACTTATGGAGGATAAGGTTTTTCAATGTGTGGTTAAAAGAAAAATGCTCACAGTACAAACCATAGAGAATATGCTTTATTTTCAACTTCTTGCGGTACTGGTATGTTTTTCTTCATTTTGTTAAATTTTTACCATTTCTTGATGCTTTGATTTTAATTTTTGCTCCTTTTTTTGTAAAAAAAAAAATTGTAGGTGCGTGCTTGTTTGTTACTAATTGTTTTGATTATAAACAGGTTGGAGAATTTGAAAAAGCATGAAGAATTCAAGTTTTCGTTCGCAATTCCTTACGACTTCCTCCTCTTCTGCCACACATGATGCGCCTGCTGCTGCGCCTGCACCCACTCCTGCGCTTGCCTCTGTTGGACAGGTAATGTAGCTACTTTCTAAGTGAAAAATTGGTCAAGAAAACTTGGGATCATGAGTTTGGTTGGTTCTTATCCAATATCTTAATATAGAAAGTTATAGATTATGAAATTTTTTTATCAACTCATTGATTGAGTGCTGAATTTTGTATGCTATGCATGTATTTGTGTCTTTCTCAATTGTTCTTTGGTTTTTCTTATTAGGTTCTTCATTTTCATAGTGCTCTTGAAATACTAATGAGGAAAATTACTAGTGTTTATTCTGCCACATTTCTCTTTATGAATCAATTGCAATTTTTTGTTTAATTCTTTAACCTTTTGTTTTATAGTTGAACATTTCTTTTTTATGATCATGAGTTTGCTTATTTTATTATAGATGGAAACTAATGTTGATAGTCTTGAATCAAGGCTTTGGCCTGACTTTGTAACTAAAGCTTTTATTGATATTATGGTTGTTGAAGTTACAAAAGGAAATATACCAAATGGTGTATTTCATGCTAGAACATGGAACTCAATGACTACTAGGCTGAATTCTATGACTAATCGTTCCTTTAAAATGGATAAACTAAAGGCAAAAATGCATCGGCTACGAGCCATGTATCGTGAGTTCTATTCACTTTTACAGAACACTAGATTTGGGTGGAATGCAGACACCAACATTGTTACTACAAGCGAAGCGGTCTGGCGAAATTATCTTTAGGTACTATCTAATAATTAATGTTCATTGATTTATTTCCATGGGGAAATCTTTTCACATTTGAAAACTCTTCAATTGATGGCACCATGATATTGTAGTCATATACTCTTGATAATCTTTTAATTGTGGAAATGAAATTTTAATTGTATCATTGTTCTTTATCTCCTTGTCCTCTCAAACATTGCACAATGGAATATCATAGTCATAATCTTATGAACAAACATATATGTTAAGAGTCAATGTCCTAAGCTCAGACTTGAGGACAAACATGTATTTCAAGGGGCTGGCAATGTTAGGACCCCAAATGTGAATTCGGTCTCGAATAGAAAGTTAGGAAAAATAAGAAAGGGGAACGGATGAATGCGGATGTGGCTGAGAGAGGGGTGGAATATTTATGTGATGAATTCTGTTAAATTAAAAGGTGAGGGAGAGTGAGAATGTTAGATACTGGGTTTGTGCCTAAGCCCAAAGAATGTGTTAAATAGGGGAGTTGGTTATATTTTTTGATGTGGCTAGTTTGTTAGAGGGGAATGGTAGTTATATAAAGGATAGGAATAGCAAAAGAGGGAAAAATGAACATTATTCAGTTTGAAACATTTTGGTTTGTGCAGAGGCAGAAATGTCTCTTAATCGTATGTGCAAAGTGTTAATAATGACTCATCCTCTAAAAGGCCAAGCCCTACCAAACATCCTCTTTCTCACTGCTAGAGGTCTCTCTGTTTCTCCTAATTTTTGGAAACTCATTGGCAACTTAGAACTTCCATTTGTTGCATCATCAAGGTTATGGTAGCATGGCTCTAGTATATCATACACACTAAGCCCTTCAACTACCTGATACCATTGAATTTCTCAATGTTATAATAATAATATAGTAGAAGTTTCTCACCTTTGCAACTTTGTTCAAGTTCTTAGAGCATATACTACCCTCATTGTCGGATTCGAAACTATAGTCAGTTCCTTTGCAAGAAACTTGCACACTCTGCAAAATATAAAAAATTTATAGGGGAAAAATAAACTTGATTAATAATCATAGAAAACAGAACATAAATATATGATGTGCTAATTAGTAATGATACCATAAATTATCTATTGATAAAACATTGAACTACATACGAAGAAATAAATAAAAAGCAAAGTCATGTAGCTCATTCACCTTTGAACATACAATAGGCCCACATCTAGAAAGCACCATTTAGATATCAAATTTTGATTTTAAACCAAGTATTAAACATAAAAAAAGAATGAAAATTAAAGAGTGCAAAGTGTTAATAATGACGCATATGAACAGAGTGTTAGTAGTGACCCCTTAGCTTCAAAGGTATTCATTACAAATGACAAATCACAATTAAAGAGAAAATTTGAAGACAAACAAAAAATTCCAGAGAATTATGGTTGAAATTATAAACAAGGACTATTTTGATTGAGCTGTCAAAAGTTATTGAATCGGATTTAGAGAGACTAGTTGTGTTAATGAGATAATCTTCCCAGTTCCTTACATGAATGCTTAACACGAAATATAAGTTTTCCTTCAAGTCTATGTCAAATCCTAAACATGAATAGTTGATTAATGGATAATTTATGCAAAAGAAGACATATAAGAGTTTATTAGACTCAGCAAAAATTTGAAAACAAATACTGAGATGTGCCTAGAGAGTAGAGCATTGATAAAGAGTTATGACATACTTGCAGACAAACAAACGAATTTCAGAAACTTCACAAATTCAGCTTAACTGGATAAGGGAGTTTGTAATTTGGTAATGGTAACCACACTTTAATTGTGCGGTCTATCCATGTCTTTGGAACCTGTATTTCAAGAAAAAGCATCAAGTATGGATATGAATAGGCAGTATCACCAAGTGCTTGGAAGATTAACCATATTTTATCAGTAATTTTAGCAGTTGGTATTCCTGTCACGCTTCCCATAATGCTTCCATTTTCTGCAAGTGCAACCAAAGTGCTTCTATTTTATGTTTCATGAAATTTAAACTGCAGTATTTTATGTTCTATTTTTACCTCACTATTTAAATTTTCTCATAATTGATGACATGCTTGTTCTGTTTTAGGTACATGAGAAAGCTTCTCAATTTCAAAAGAAAGGATGTGACCATTATAAATTGTTGGAAATCATATTCAACAAAAATAATGCTACTGGAGTGCTTCATCATTCATCTACACAAGACCCACCAAATACTGATGAAGAAAATGAGCTTGATAATCAATACCTTAACATTGGAAGTGCAAGTCATGTACATGTTGATAAAGATGATTCAGACAATGATACAAGCAATGGAGTGCATCTCACAAAGTGGAAAACAAAAAGTACATGTAATATCCAAAAAAGAGTCAACATCACAACAAATGGGACATGCGCTTGCAGCATGGGCTCAAGCATCTTTGGCGAGAGCAGAGAAGTATAGCAGGGATAAGAATAAGGATAAGAGTAGGGATAGGAGTGTGGAGGCTACCTCGCGTGTAACATTTGATTGTTCGCTGACTAAGTGTGTGGCTGCTCTTGAAGAGATAGAAGACATTCCAGATGACATCTATGGAAAAACCCTTGAAAAGTTTAAGGATCCTGATTGGAGGGAAATGTTTATCACAATGTCTAAAGAGCGGAAACGTGGATGGGTACTTAGACTTTAAGGATAACACTTTACTTGGATATGTGGTGATAGTGATTGGATATGCTTCTCTTAGTACTTTGTTTATGATCTTTATGGTTGCGTACTTATTTCTATTTGCTGAACAATTGTATGCGTTTTTTTATGAGTTGTTTTGAATTGTTTTGAATTGTTTTGTTATGTTATCAAACCTTTTTTGGATCATTTTGTTCTTAAAGTTGTTATGAAATTGTATGATAGGTTGTAACCAGATTTGATGTTGATACAAGTGATGATTCTACTTCTGATGAAAGCGATGATGATTTTGTAGAATTTCTTACTAGTATTGTGATTTATGACTATCATCATAAATTCTTTAATAAAGGAAAGGTTCTAACATCTTCACTATCTGGTCGTGAATTTGTTGCTGAAGTATTAAATGGATCTGAAACAAGCTGTTTTGATTTATTTCAGATGAAGAAGGAATGTTTTCTTAATTTTTGTAATGAATTAAGAGGGAAGAACTATCTATGTGACTCAAGAGATGTACTTGTCGAAGAGAAGGTTGCCACTTTTTTATTCATAATTGGTCATAATGTTCATCATAGAGTCGCTTCAAACCGCTTTCAGCATTCCACATAAACAATCTCACGCAATTTCAAGGAAGTATTAAGGGCAGTGTGTCAATTGGGAAAAGAACTCATAAAACAAGAGTCTATAGAGTTGCCTGAAAGAATTAAGAATAATTCAAAATACTATCCTTGGTTCAAGGTATGCATATCATATTATCAAAACTATTTGAGTTCACTTCACTTATCTTTATTATTTTGTTCTGATTCTATTTGTTTGTGTTATGCTTTATAGAATTGCATAGGTGCAATAGATGGTACACATATAAGTGCATGGGTTCCCGCAGAGAAACAAATTTCATGTAGAGGTAGAAAGACAACAATCACGCAAAATGTCATGTGTGCTTGTGATTTTAACATGATGTTTACATATGTATATTCTGGGTGGGAAGGAAGTGCACATAATTCAAAAGTATTTTTGGATGCAATTACAAATCCAAATGCAGGATTTCCTTGGCCACCTAGAGGTAAATCATAATATCATAATAAAATTACAATATATTGATGAATTTAACTAGTATAACTAACATATTTTTTTTATGAAGGTTCATTTTATCTCGTTGATTCTGGGTATCCGTGTACTAGAGGTTTGCTTCCTCCTTATAAGGTTGAAAGATATCATGCCCGAGAATATAGAGGCCAAGGTAGACAACCTAAGAGTCCCGAAGAGTTATTTAACTACAGACACTCATCTCTACGGATGACAATTGAACGTTGAATTGGGGTGTTGAAAAATAGATTTCCTATTTTGAAGTTGATGCCTCCTTATAAACCCTCCAAACAAAGACTTATAGTGATAGCTTGTTGTACTATTCATAACTACATACGTAAGTGGAATTTGCCAGATGAATTATTCAACATATGGGAAGCAATGGATCCTATGGAACTTGATAGGGTAAATGAAGGTCCAGGCATAGAAGGAACAAGCTCCAACGATAACTTAACTAGGTTATCTGATGAAGGTGCGATTGAAACGACAATGATGTATTAGAGATCGGATGTGGGTACACCATCACAATTAGTTGCACAAATTACTATCTTTTAGATTTTATTATATACAATGTTGGTGGATATTCCCTAAATATTTGTGTTGGTTCGACTTAATTTTTATGTTCTTGGTGGATAATATCTATGTTAAATTTTTATATACCTTTTTCTTCAATTGAATTTTAAAAATACTGATCAAATAATATATTTTTATATTAATTACAATTGGATTTGAAACTCTATTCACTTGCAATTAATCTTATTTTATAAAAAATTAAGGAAGTGAACAATAATAGACAAGTGTTTATTAAAATCTTTTAATAAAATTATATTTATTAATTATACTAAAATATTTTACTTGTATTTAAATGTTATTAGTTGAACTTTTCTATCTTTTTACTTTTATTATTTAATATAAAAAAACAGATTATGAAAGTTGTATTATCAAATAGTTTTTTTTTTAATTTTTTATTCAAAATCTGTTTTAAAAAGTTAGATAATCAAATAGATTTTCTCTTTTTCTCATCTCTAAAACTGTTTTTAAAAACAAATATCCCAAACAAGTTTTTTCTTTAATTCTATTCTTTAAAACAATTTTTAAAATCAAATTTATAAAACAATTTTTAAAAACTAAAATGCAAAAGTGTTTCAAACAGATCCTAAATAGTTAGGTTTTATCCTTTGGGTTTTCTTGCACTCTTTTTTCTTTCACGTGGGGTTATCTTGGTACGGTTTTTAAACGAGACAATAGTTTTTTTTCTTAAGTTCTTTTTAAGCTTTTTTAAGAGGTTATCTCCTTTGGAGGATATTTTAAGCATAAAAAATTTATCATTAATTATGTCAAATCTTCTCTTTGACTTCGTATTAAGAATAATTTGAATTTAGCAATTGCAAATTCTATTTGGTAGATGGGTAATGGTGCCTCCATTAATCTTTTGCCTTGTAATTGGTTGAATAAGTCTATTATCAAAATCATTCAGATTTATTTTCATCTTCAACATCTTTTGAAATCTTTTATGGATGATTTCATTTAGAACACTTGTTAGAATATTTCTCAATTTTTTATCGAGAGATATTCTAATATTGTGGATTCTATAAAAAAAAAAAAAAGATTGGTTTCCTTTGTTTTGTTTAATTTGAGGGTTTCCTATTTAAGATTGAGTCATATTCATTTGGTCTACATATATTTCTCCTTCAAAATCTTTCTTTTTTTTAGATTATTCCATAATTGTATACTCACCTGTGATAATCTCAAAAGTCAAGCATATAATAGTGTATATTTGTAACCACTATCATAATAAGACAGAGAAAACTCCTAAACATTTGTTTTTCCCTATAGATTTTGTAGGGACATTTGGAGTTTGTTTGGTGTTATTTATTGTGTCCAATTTTATCATTAGTCTATTCACTTAGTTTTTAGAGCTCAAAATACTTTTTCGGAGTCTACAAATTCAAATTGTCATATCTTAGTTAATTGGTGTCCTTCTCCTTTGAGTTGGTTAAAAATTATCATGAATAGTGCAACCAAAGGGCTCAAGATAATACGGGAGATAGTGGTAATTTTAGGAATTGAAGTGGCACCACAAGAATGAAGCAAAATATCTAGGGCTATTTCTAGGAGATTTTACTAATCATTTTAAATAATTTAATTTTAATTTAAATATAAGTAATATTGTAAATAATTAAATATATATATATATATATATTATAAAAACATTAGTCAAGTTTATATAAGTTTAGTATGAATTTAATATTTTATAATTTTTTTAATTATATATATAATTAAATAATTTAATTTATATATAGTTAAATATTTATCAAAGTAAATGTATGTAATTAAATTTAAATGAATTTTGATTATAATTTTTAATAAATAAAATTATATTATATAATTATTTAATGTGAATTTAAATATAAAATTAGTTTTTTTTTTAAATCTAGGACAATTAGCGAAGATCAAAATGTGAAATTTGCGAGAGTACATGCCCTGGGAACTTGTCAACTCATTGTTATTTGTCAATGCCTAAGTCTTGGAAAATGTAAAACCATTTTCATTTAGCTAGGGTCCCAGTCTTGAGTACGTTCTACGTTGTGAGGGCCTGAGTCCTAGGACATTCCTAAGAGCTTTGGCCCTAGGAAAATCACATTTTACCTCAATTTAAAAGTAATTTTGCAAGAACTTTGACCATAAGAAAGGTTGTCATACAAGTGTTTTACCAAGGGCAGTTGGCTCTAAAAAATGCAGTGTTTCCTAGAGTTTTTTTAGCATTTCCTAAAGTTTTTTACCCTAGTAAAATCAACTTCTGCCTTTGAGTATGTAGCTTATCGTTTTCGTTGTTTTTTTGGGTTTAGTCATTTTGATATAGTCTCTCAAAGTCTTTTTTCTTTTTTATTTAAACGATATTTTATACTATCGTTCAATTATAATCATTTAATATGTTACATCATATTAAATAATTTTAAAATCAATTACAGTTATTGAATATTATTATTCTCAATATAAAAATAAATTTACAAGTTCATGTCCTTCAAATCGAAGAATAAAATAATATATACTATGAAATCATTGTATAACTATGAGGTGCTTTTCATTCACCGAAAAAACCCCAATACCATAAAACAAAATCTATACTTTAATCTATATATACATGACCCATGCAAACTCACCCTCATTGCATTGCATATAGAATAAACACAAACACATGGCTTCCTCACTTTCGTTCCTAACTACTTTGCTTCTCTTTACCGTTATCTCTACCGTTAAATCCTGCCCGCCTTCAGACCGGGCAGCACTCTTAGCCTTCAAAGCTGCCCTGACAGAGCCAAACTTAGGCATCTTTAACACCTGGTCGGGCTACGACTGTTGCCGGAACTGGCACGGCGTCAGCTGCAACCCCACCACATGGCGCGTTACCGACATCAACCTCCGCGGCGACTCCGAGGACCCAGTCTTCCAGAGCCTTCACAAGTCCGGGTACATGACCGGAAAAATCTCGCCGGAGATTTGTAACCTTGACAAAATTTCCACTTTCATCGTCGCCGACTGGAAATCCATTTCCGGCGAAATTCCTTCATGTATTTCCTCTCTTTCCTCACTCCAAATTCTTGATCTCACCGGAAACAAAATATCCGGCAAGATTCCGGCAGACATAGGGAAACTCCGGCGACTCACTTTGTTGAACCTCGCCGACAATGTGATCTCCGGCGAGATTCCGCCGTCAATCGTTAAACTTGCCGGCCTCATGCACCTCGACCTCAGCAACAATCAAATCGCCGGTGAGTTACCCTCTGATTTCGGAAAACTCCGTAAACTGAGTCGCGCGTTGCTGAGTCGAAACCAACTCACCGGTTCGATTCCCAATTCAGTGTTGAAAATGAACCGGCTTGCTGATTTGGATTTGTCTCTGAACCGGATAACCGGTTCGATTCCGGTTCGGCTTGGAAAAATGCGGGTTCTTTCTACGTTGAAACTTGATGGAAATTTAATGACGAGTAACATACCTTCGACTTTGTTAAAGAATACGGGTATGGGTATTTTGAATTTGAGTCGAAACGGGTTTGAAGGTACCATACCTGATGTATTCGGGTCAAAATCTTATTTTATGGTTCTTGATTTGTCGTTTAACAATTTAACGGGTCGGATACCCGGTTCGTTATCATCAGCAAAGTTTATGGGTCATTTGGATCTAAGTAATAACCATCTTTGTGGAACTATTCCAATTGGGTCTCCTTTTGATCATCTCGATGCGGCATCGTTTAGTAACAATGATTGTTTGTGTGGAAACCCGTTGAAGACTTGTTAATGTGAAACCCGAAAAATTATTGGGTTTGTTTATTTATTCGATTATTGTTATTATCACAGTGAAGCAAGCTTAAGTGTGATTTTGAATTTGATGTAATATGTTTTTGTCATGTAATGAAAACTTGTAATAATAATGTAATACTATAATGGACAAAAGATATGAGAGCAGATGCACATGCTGCTTTTGCTTGCATGTGCATACATGTAGACATAGGTCAAGCAAAGATCGAATATTGTTGTTTTGCATGTGAGTTTCAGAGCTTAACAACGTGCATCATTTGGATTATGATTCTGTATGGTCGATTTCTCTTTTCATCCTACTATACAACAATAATCCATCAAATATTTTTTATCAAAAAATCCATCATATATTATTGTTCATTGTGTAGAAGTTTGTGGGCTTGTCGCAGTGTGATCAAGTCTTCGAGGTGTTTCGAATAAGTTTGTTATATAAATGAAATGCCTATAATGAGATATAAATTCTCTATTTACAGACCTCCGACTAGGGTTTCTTGGGACATATAGATCAGTAACGAATCCTATTTTTTCAACCCCTCATCTTGGATTCCTCCACGTTCTTCCTTAACTTCCACGAGTGTGGGCCAGGAAGCACCACTAACCTGACCTGAGTTGGACTTCTCGGATTTGGACCTTTCTCCATGGATTCTTATTGTTGGGTGCCAATCGAGCCCAATATTCCATGTTGATCGGTCCAGTAACGAATAAACTTTTCTTTTGAGGGAAAAGAAGTTAATAATTAAATAGTCATATAACTGATATGTAAAAAATCGAGAAATTAAAATTTATAAACATAATTCCGCATTCTTATGGTATAAATGTAATTAAATGGTTAAGGATGTGGAGATATCGTATCTAATTGTGCCTAGTGTTCAAACAAATCAACGTCATTCAATGTTGCCTCAAAAAAAAAAAAACATCACTCATGTTGCAATGAATAAAACTAAGCAGCTAATTACGGTTACAGCAATTGTATAACACAAAGTAAACAAATCAAGTGAAGGTAAGTCTAACTCTCTTCAATTTGCTTCTTATCATGTAATATCCCCATGTTAAGAGGTCACATATAATTTTGCATCCCTAACTAGAAGATTGGCTAATTAGGAACTAATACGATGGAAGATGACTAGAGAATAATACATCAAGATAAAAAAAACAATAAGTATCATTATAAAAACATAATTTTAAAAAAATTATATACAAAATAATTGAATAACGTAATTTAGAAAGTTTGCCTAATTAATTGATCATACAGCTAACTAATATTGATATACAATAAATTTTATAGATAATAATTTTAATTCAATTTAAAATTAGGACATTCAAAATATGGTTTAAAATAATTTTAAAATTAAATTTGTTATTCATTTTGTTTGTAGAAAATTTATTACATCTAATATAATCATTGAAGAAATATAAGTCATTGTTTTTATTTATATATATATATATATATATATATATATATATATATATATATATATATATATATATATATTATTTAGCTTATTTTTAGCCAATACACCGCACCTTAATCTACTTCTGCTACTCCATCAAAGAGCACTGTGAGCAACAAAGAATTAAATAATTAGAACCACCAAAAGACATGGAATCTACATGTTATCTAAAACGCAATGCATCAAGTTACATATATTGTATATCATTAATTTAGCTTTTTTTAGTCGATGGAAGAATAACCATTTACATTGAAACTGAAATTACAACAAAGGTCACACATCTCACAAATTCTGTAAGCCAATTGAGTTTCTTGTGTTATAGGATCCCAAAAATAGTATGCATCTTATTAATAAGGTGATGCTAATTAATTTCTTTAAGTTAACATCAAATATGTTTGTTTTATATCTACACAACTTGTACATTCGTCTCATTACTATGTTAATATCATTCAATTACATCTAACATGTGGTAAAAAAGAAAGAATGAATCTCTAGGCTCAAAAAGGGATGCAACACCACCAAGCTAGCATCTTATAGGCAATGCTTTTCCCCATCCAAAAGACTCCACATGTTTCTGAAAGTATGCATTCTCTAATCACACAAATTATAATTGATTTTGTAGATACATACATCTTAAATAATGTTAGTGGTGAAAAAGTAACTTCAGTTTTTGCACGCCTAACCCAAATATGTTAATGATCAATACAAATACGAATGTGGTTTTTGGCTAAAATATAAGTATAAATTGACCGATAAAACGTAGTTTTTTTTGTTAAAATAGATGGTTGAATTGGTCTTTTTGGTTAAATGTTTGAATTGGTCAATATAAACCTAAATACATATCTAAATTGACCGATCAAAATATGTATTTGAAATCATTGAAAGAAGAAACAGTGAAAAGTAACCCCTCCTATACACTACAATATGCCTACTAGTTACTATAAAGATAAACTAGAAACACTCATTTCCTTGTAAATATATAACACGGCCCACCACCGCACTAACACTCACATTTTAATGTTGCCATCTCCGACCGACCAAAAACAAAAGTGGCCATTTCTGCATGTGAATGATCACATGGTGACTTTTTCCTCACCAACCCCAGTTTATTATTTCATTTTCCCGTTTTGGGTCCCCACACTACAGCCGCCAGCAGCTTCTTTCTTTTGTTTTTTCTACTTTAAATTATATTTACAGATTGCATTGCATTATTGTCTTTTTTAAACAAGTTTTAAATCCTATCAATAATGTCGCCCATTCCGTGTTATAAATATGTGAAGGAAGGTGAGGAAATAATAATGCTTTTCTAACAGTAAGTTTTCCGTGTCTGGTTCAGAATGATTTCCAGAAGCTCAAGATATAAAGTTGGCATTCTTATCATCTTATTGTATCTTCTGTCTAACATTTCTCGGGATCATATTTATTATTATATATTAGTTTTGGTCCTGTTTGATTTTCCCAATACCTTTTGTCATTCATCTAAGACTACTTTTGGAATCATCACCACCATCACTTTCTTTAAGTGTAGAAATTCCTTCAGTAAAACGTGCACAAGTTATCCAAGGTCCTTAACCAAATTAGACATCATAGCTGTTAGTTCCATATCATATATCTAACCGACATAATCAACTTTGCATCTAGGATCCAAGACAGGCTAAAAAAACAACCCATGGATTTTTTTTGATATTTTCCCAATATTTATTGAACTTAACAGACTCTATTCGGGAATGATTGTGACTCCAACATATCAATTCAAATTGTTATTAATACAATTTCTAGAAGCATTTGTTTGATGTTACATGCAAAGAAGTAGAGAAACACAAATTACTACTTAGAAAATTTTCAATAACTAAACAAATATTCTAACGTGCAACACTTTATGAAAGTCTAATTCTATATCATAAAGTCTATCAAATTATTTTTCGAACTTCTACATGAAATTTCTCCTAGTTGCAACACCTAGACACACCACTTTGAAACTCAAACATTTTAGCCTCAATGCACGTTAATTTTTTTGAATATTTGGGGAGAAGACCAAACAAAATGCAAGGCATTTCTAAAGCTTTCAAGAGACAATTGATGTTTTTTGTGCCTTCATTTACAGCCAAATTTAGAATATAAGGACAACACCTCATATGCAAATATTTACCATTACACACCACAGCCAACCCCTAGCATATTATCGTAAGGTCTGAAATGATTTCGTCATTTGAGCTTGCATAATCAACAACAATTGCAAACACACTTCCAATTTCTCATTCTCTTAACATCTATACTTTACCTTCCAATCATTTCACCCCTATGGTTTTCAAGCTATGTACTTGCAAGCTCTCGCTCTTGCTTCCTTGGCACAAGCATCACTTATGCCTATATGCTTCTTTCCTTTTCCCATAGTTTTATCTAGTCTTTTTGTGGAACAATGCATCCATCCAATGAACCTTTGGTAATCTAATAGAAACTAGTATCTGTTAGGATCTAGAATAAAGGGAAATTAGAATAGTTATTAGAGTAGTTATTAATTATTAGAGTAATTAGGAAGTAGGAGCCTTTTTAGGGCTCTTCAAGGACGAATACGCTCTTCAAGGGCAAATGCAGCCTTCAACAGAATGCCAGTTGATGAAAAATTCTAAGTTTGGCAAAAGATGTTTTCTAGGGGACGAGAACCTTTATTTATAGGCTCTCTGTGCAATAGGATAAAAGGGATTAAGGATAATAGAAACAGAAGATACTAACAACCTAAAACAGTAATAAAAAAGAACTAACAGCCCTAAAAAGGCTCCTACCTCCTAATTACTCTACTAACTAATAACTACTCTAATTTCCCCTTTATTCTAGATCCTAACGGTATCTATATTGTTTATTTAGAAGAGGAACAAGAATTTAATTAAAAGGAAACACTGGATTCCGCTTCAGAAACAGAGGGCCAATAATATTACATTAATTCACACCAAAAACTAAGACAAAAATTGAGATGGAATGGTCTACCCTTACAAATGGTTCCCTTGCAAGAAATTTGAGAGTCTTAGTCTCTCCCTTCCAAGAATTAGAGGGTTTTGTCTCTCCCAATCAATATTCAATCCCAAATAATTCCCTCCACTTTTCCTTCAGTTTTCAAATTTATTCAATAATTGTCTAATAACATAACTGATGCCTAATATATAACTGCTTCCTAATAATATAATAACTGCCGCTTAATATCTTATTAACTGTCTAACAATATTTACTAATAAGAAGTCTAACATAATCTTCTTGGCAGCCAACAAAGTGGCCTCATCAATTGGCATTTTTCCACTTCAAAACCTATTTATTTTTTGCAACTCTTCATCCTCATCTTGATCTTCATGCACCTCAATGAAGAAAGCTTATTTTCCCCATTTATTTTCATCAAAGGTTCCCTTCAAAATCAATTCAATATCCTCACATATTTTGGTACAATGACCTACAATTCCTTTTATTATCATTTGATTTATTTAGCTCTAGTTATTCCTTATGTGGTAGTTTTATCACAAAAAATCACATGTAACCTTCATATCCTTCTTGTCCTTTAAACTATTTGATTACCATGTTATGTCAACATTATCACCGCTATGTCAAATGAAGAACTCGCCGGGCCACTAGTTGATGATGGTTGAGAAGGAGTAGGAGTTGTCATGACTGTTGGAATATGAAGAAGCTAAGACAAAGACAGGAAGCAATGACAGCAGCAGGAACGACGACTCATGGAGAAGATGAGGGCTGGGAAGACAGCGGCTAGCAAAGACAAGGGCTGAGATGACAGCGGCTGGTTTGCAGCAGAGAAAGAAATAAGGGAATGTGAAGAGAAAGAGAAATTGGGTTGCTGGTTCAAAGTGAAGAGAAGAGGTAAAATAGAGTTTTTTGTTGCGCACAAACTAAAAATGCCGTGCAACGACTCTATTTTAAGGGTATTTTTGGGTTTTCAAACCCAAAAACAGTAGAGTTCCTGTAGCAGCGCCCAAAACGTGAAATCAAGACGCAACGGCGGTCACGACTCCATTCAGTTATGCACTAATGCATGTGGGGTCTGTGACGACGGTCACGACTCCCTTCAGTTATGCACTTTGATACTCTAAGATTAGAATTGATCCTGTGAGAAAAACCAAGATATTCTGATATAATATCAAATATTATAGATATTAGTTTATATTCTGATGTGATGAAAAAGTTGAATTTTGAGGTTAAGCTTACTCTTCAGGAAGGCTGTTATTTTTCACCCCTACATCTATTTACATGTTACAAGACAACTACATGCTATATCTTCTCTCTTTTAAATAAAATTTACATTTGAAGACTAATTAGAAAGTGAAATGAGACGTAGCACAAAAGTTTAGCACTTTGAAGCTTTGCTTCAATAATATCTGCAACATATTGTTTATGAGTTTGTGTGAGTGTGCGTGCGCGTGTGTGATGAGGACAAAGAGGGAATTGATGACGTGTCTAATGGACACATAGTGCACCTAAGGTATGGAGAGTGTATGTTAGAAAATCTAAGAAAGGTGAGCTGACAGGTGAGGGGGGAAAAGCACGAGCCTCATCCCGTATATAGGGGAGAGGATGGTAAGGAGTGAGGATAACAAATTCTGTTAATTGTGAGTAGAGGGAAGATTCTCTTTGATTTGAGTGAGCATAGCTCTCCGGAGTAAAAGGAAAGCTTGTTTCCTTTGCTCAATTTCTCTTTATCATCAATAAAATACACTATCATTTGTTGATTAATCTCTCATTAATTCTTATTGTCGCATTTACAAATTGAGAACCTATCAATTTGGTCCAACCTGCCAGATACATTACAAACCAGTGAGTGTACGAATTTTTGGTGAATGCCCCCAAAGAAGAAGATGGATAACATGGTTCATGCATTGGAGAACTGAATGTCAACCCTCGAGGTTGCAATTGCTGAGATGCGAGCTCAAGCTGCAGCAGATTAAGAAAGGCTCATCTCTCTCATCACTCAAAGCAAAGACATGGGTGATTCTATAAAACAGAAGAGTGATGGACACTCAAATTACGCTGACGACGAGCAAATCAAGAAGCTGATCAAGAAGATGCAGGGAGAGAAGCTTGATGAATTCCGTCAATCGGTGAAAAAGATTGAACTCCCAAAGTTCACCGGTGGTGATCCAGCCGGTTGGATTGCTCAAGCGGATGTCTATTTTCAAGTGCTCAACTCTGTAACTCTACAATCCATTTTTTCAAAGCGCTTGTTGAGGATGAGACTGATTTGACTTGGGAAGTTTTCAAAGATGCGTTGTTGGAGAGGTACGGCGGTCTCGATGATGGGAGCGTGTTTGAACAGCTCACGTCGTTGAAGCAGGAAGGTATTGTGGAGGAGTACATCAAGGAGTTCAAGAGGTTGGTTGCACAGGTAGATTGTTTACCAAAAGCTCAATTCGTTGGATATTTCATCCATGGCCTCCGTGATGGAATATGAGGAAGTTCGTAGCCTCAAAGCGCTGGGTCCAATCTCACGTGCGAAGCTGATGAATCTAGCACGTGTTATGGAAGCGGAGGTACAGGAGAAGAGGATTGGTTGGAATGGGCCTCGTGATTATAGGCCTAAGGGATTTGGGTCAAGTTTTTCTTATAGATCTAATCCTAATTCTGGATCTGGGTCAACTCACCTAGGTCGAGCGCGAAACAGTGATTGGGTCGTAGTCAGGGCTCTAAAGACGGTGGAGAGAAAGGAGGAAATGGGTCTAAACTGACGTTTGAGACCCGTCAAGACTCACGACGATATGTTCCCCGTGTTCGTGGGATCCGTCATATTTCAGCCCACGAGATTGCAAAAAGGCAGCAGAAAAACCTATGTTTCAAGTGCGGTGGCGCCTATCATCCTCGTCACCAGTGCCCAGATCGTCAACTTCGTGTAATGGTGATAGAGGAGGACGACAACAGCAAGATGCAAGTCCTTGCAGCTGATACTGAGGAGGAAGATGGAGAAGGAGCTGAACTCAGCATTATGAGTTTGGCTCAGATTGATAATCTGAGTCCCAGAGAGTTGCGGAATGTACGCACCATCAAGTTAAAAGGTCGAGTGCAAGGAGTACCCTTGTTGGTGTTGGTAGACAGTGTTGCGACGCATAATTTCATCTCGCACAAGTTGGTGAGATCAATGGGATGGCCAATGGAAGAAACTACTCCCCTCAATGTCAAATTGGGGGATGGGTTTAAAGTGGTGGCACAAGAAGTTTGCAGGAAATTGGTGCTGGATCTGGGGAACATGACATCTAAATCATTGATGTTTGGTTGTTCAATTTGGATGGAATTGACATTGTCCTCAAAATGTCTTGGTTAGCTTCCATAGGGGGCATGTGGGTCGATTGGTCACAAAAGGTGTTGCGTTTCCCCATTGACTCTCAATGGGTGGAGCTGCGTGGGGGAAGGCAGTGAACATAAAAACCAGTTGGCCTTACAAAGTTTGTTGGGAAGACCTAAGCTATGGTACAGAGGAATGTTTTTATCTGCAAGAGCACAAGGGGAACCAAAGGGTCTTGAGTTAAGCAAAACAGTCAATGATTCACATTTGACCCCTCCTCATCAGATTCATGAGCTATTGGCGAGGTACTCGAAGGTGTTCGCAGAGCCCCAGGGGCTACCTCCTAAGAGAAGACAAGGGTATGCTATTCATCTCAGGGAGGGAGCTGGCGCTGTTAATGTTCGCCCCTACAGGTATCCTTACCACCACAAGAATGAAATAGAGAATCAAGTCAGAGAGCTGTTGCAGTCTGGAGTCATCCGTCTAGCCAAAGTGCATTTTCTAGTCTAGTGATACTCGTGAAGAAGAAAGATGGATCATGGCGGATTTGTGTAGATTACCGTGCTCTTAACAAGGTAACTATTCCAGATAAGTTCCTTATTGCGGTGATTGATGAACTCTTAGATGAATTACATGGTGCTCATTATTTCTCAAAGTTAGACCTCAAAGCGAGATACTACAAATGAGAGTTAAGACTGAAGATGTGCACAAAACTGCGTTTCGCACTCATGAAGGCCATTATGAATATCTTGTAATGTCGTTCGGATTGATGAATGCACCCTCGACGTTTCAAGCTCTAATGAATGACATTTTTAAGGCTCTTCTAAGAAAATATGTGCTGGTATTTTTTGATGACATATTAGTGTATAGCTCGAGTTTAGAAGACCATCTCCATCATGTATCCTCTGTACTGAACATTCTGCAGCAACAAGGTCTGGTGGCTAATAGGAAAAAATGCAGTTTTGCGGAGACTGGTGTTGAATATTTGGGTTATATCATCTCTAGAGAAGGGGTAGCGATGGACCTCGCTAAGGTGTTGAGTGTTTTACAGTGGCCCACTCTAAAGAATGTGAAAGGAGTGCGAGGGTTCTTGGAGATTACGGGCTACTACCGTAAATTCATCAAAGACTATAGAAAAATGGCGAGGCCATTAATTGAGCTGACTAAGAGGGACAATTTCAAGTGGGGAGAGGGTGCTGAGCAAGCCTTTCAACTGTTAAAAGCAAAAGGGAACGTCTGCCCCTGTTTTAGCACTTCCAGACTTTCAAAAAGAATTTTTTATTGAGAGTGATGCTTCTGGGAATGGGTTGGGTGCTATCTTAATTCAACAAGGGAGGCCACTTGCTTATTTTAGCAAAGCCTTAGGAGAGGGAAATTTGACCAAATCAGCATATGAAAAAGAGCTTATGGTGGTGGCTCTTGCTATCCAACATTGGCATCCCTACCTCGTAGGGTGAAAATTTACGGTGTGTAACGATCAAAAGAGTCTAAAACAGCTGTTATCACAGGATTTGCACCATGAATCAGCAAAATTGGGCAGCAAAGCTTCTTGGATATCATTTCGATATCATTTACAAGCCTGGACTTGAGAACAAAGGTGCAGATGCATTGTCCCTGTATGCATGATAGTGGGGAAATGACTTCCTTGATACATGTCCCAGAGTGGTTGGGTAGGGCTGAAGTGACAGAAAAGGTTCACAAAAATGTTGCTCTATAGAAAGTCATTTTTGCGCTCAAGGAGAACAAACCGGTTCGGTTAGGATTTTCTTATGTGCGAGGGGTGTTGTTATATGAGGGGAGGCTGGTGATTTCTGCACAGTCTCTATGGATACCGATTATCTTGAAAGAGTTTCATCCTACCCCA
Source organism: Cicer cuneatum (assembly GCA_037974295.1). Lineage (NCBI taxonomy): Eukaryota > Viridiplantae > Streptophyta > Magnoliopsida > Fabales > Fabaceae > Cicer > Cicer cuneatum. The sequence continues at coordinate 60,180,176 of JBBPBO010001985.1, read as the reverse complement.
CAAGGGGGCCATTCCAGTTTCCATCGCACGTTTAGACAAGTAACGTTGAACATGTATTGGATTGGCATTAAAAAGACTATCCAGCAATTTGTGCAAGAATGTGATACTTGCCAACGTCAAAAATACGTCGCTGCTGCCCCTGGGGGGTCTGTTACAGCCGTTGCCAATTCCAGAACAGATTTGGGAATATGTATCGATAGACTTTATCACCGGTCTTCCTAAATCGAAGGGGTTTGAAGTGATCTTTGTGGTGGTCGATCAGCTGTCCAAATACAGCCATTTCATTCCTCTCAAGCGTCCTTTTAATGCCCATGTGTTGGCCGAGGTGTTTACAAAGGAGATAGTGCGACTGCATGGCATTCCCTCTTCCATTATGAGTGACCGCAACCCTATCTTTGTCAGCAACTTCTGGTGTGAATTGTTTAAATTACAGGGGACCTTGCTGAAAATGAGCACCGCTTACCGTCCACAGACGGATGGACAAATGGAGGTCATTAACCGTTGCTTGGAGACATATCTTCGCTGTTTTATAGCTGATCAGCCTCGGATGTGGGTAATGTGGCTGCCTTGGGCCGAGTACTGGTACAATACGACGTACCACGTCTCTACAGATTCGATTACTTTTGAATTGGTTTATGGGAGGCCACCGCCAGCCCTCACGCAATTCCTTCGAGGGGAGACCAAGGTAGAAGCGGTGAAAGAAGAACTTGTTGATCTTGACGAGGCTTTGAGACAATTGGAGTACCATCTCGATCGAGCTCGTGGATGCATGAAGGACCAAGCTGACAAGAAAAGAAGAGATGTGAGTTCTAAAATTGGAGAATGGATCTTTCTCATATTGAGGCCACATGTGCAGAATTTTGTCGAAGCACGCATCAATCCGAAACTTGCTCCAAGATACTATGGGCCTTTTGAGATAAGCTTGCATTCATCCGGTGTTCCATATTTCATTGCTTAAGAAGGCAATTGGCAATTACCGGGTTGAGAATGAGTTACCCCCAGGCCTAGACGGTCATCCTGCCGCACCATGGGAGCCAGCAGTAGTGCTTGCCACTCGCACAATCACTAAGGAGGGGTCGGACGTCAAACAATTGCTCGTTCATTGGAAAGGCAAGCTTGTTGAAGAAGCCACATGGGAGGACAAGTTTGTAATGCTGACACAGCTCCCATCCCTCAGACTTGAGGACAAGTCTGTGACTTAAGGGGGGAGTATTGATGGGGACAAAGAGGGAATTGATGACGTGTCTAGTGGGACACATAGTGCACCTAAGGTATGGAGAGTGTATGTTAGATAATATAAGAAAGGTGAGCTGGCAGGTGAGGGGGGAAAGCATGAGCCCCATCCCATATATAGGGGAGAGGTTGGTAAGGAGAGAGGATAACAAATTCTGTTAATTGTGAGTAGAGGGAAGATTCTCTCTGATTTGAGTGAGCATAGCTCTCAGGAGTAAAAAGAAGGCTTGTTTCCTTTGCAAAATTTTTCTTTATCATCAATAAAATACACTATCATCTGATGATTAATCTCTCATTTATTTTTATTGTTGCATTTATAAATTGAGAACCTATCAGTGTGTGCGTGTGTGAGAGAGAGAGAGAGAGAGAGGTTTGCATACTGAATATTATTTTATGAAGCTGCATTTTTTGTAAGGTCAAGTTTCCTAACAGGATGCTTAACTTGGTATGGATGTTAGGATAAGTTTGCTTTAGGTTTGTTTGGAATTGGTGTCAGCAGGGCTGTATTATATTTATTAATGGAGTAAAAAAATATAACAAATTATGTGGATGATGATAAGCAATGAATCGAGTTTCTAGATAGATCTTATGGAAAATAATCTCAAATTTGAAGTGCCTGATCAATGGCGAACTGTCATATCTAGTGTAACATGGCATAAGGAGGTTAAGAAAATTGCAGTTAATTTGTACGTTTAAATCACTTGCCTTGAACAGTTTAAACCACCAGACACTAAATAATGAAAAGGCATGTCATCCCGTTTTAGAAAGCAGTATATATACACAAGAACATAAATTAACTATAAATGTAAATTGTTCGAAATGGATAATTTTTTTATAATCAATTTTTGTTGGTAAACAGGAATTTTTTATATGTATGAGTACATAATGGGTTTAGTATGCTTACACTTGATCTAACAAGAAAAATTATTGCATCTCGACATTATGACATAATCCATATATCAGTCAATAAAATATCTTATGGCCAGAATTGAAAAAACTCCTTCCTAGATTTACCAATAAACTCAAAGGTGGCAAAAGTTAATTGAATATTGAATCCATTTATCGATCAAACTGCAGTAATCTAATCAGGCTAAAATTTATCCTTATAATTCAGATTCAAATCCAATATTCCAAAATCCTTCAGGAGTCATTGGAGGAACATACCTATACCGATGCCTAGAAACACCATCATGATGCTCACAACGAATATTTTGCTTATTGCTATTAGGGTCCTTACCATCAGCATTAGGAAGAACAGCTTCATAGAACTTCCTGCATTGTTTGCAGTCAACTCCTTTTAAATTTCCGCGCTCAGCCTTCTTTCTCACTGGCTCAATGTACTTGAAATTCCTTTTATTGGCCACTGTAATCGAAGACTGCTTCTTCTGGGGACTGCTTTTGGCATTCAAATCCTGTGTTTCATCATCTGAGCTGTTCATGCCAGTGTCTTTCTGAATTGGGTTCCCAAGGTCTTCCTTATTCAAATCCTTAGTTATTAAATTGTCTCTAATATTTTCAAGAGGAGTATCAAGAAAGTCATCATGAAGGTCATGGCCTGCTCGACTTTGATGAGACCGGGTTTGTCTCCACAGAGATGCAGGCCGCTTTGTACCAGACACAGATTTTGGGACGCCACAGAAACTTGAAGAACGAGGATGACACGAACTGGCTCCTTTGTCATCCTCCAATGCCTTCTCCTTCACTTCATTTGTATCACATGCAGCAACAAAAACTTCAGCACTTCTCTTCTCAAGGCCTGAAAAATTAGTAAATAGATGATGGGTAAGTAATTAACCTAAGCTGTAAACTTCACTATTTCAGCATAGCATTTGGCCAACAAAATCTATGCATCTTATGTAACTTGGTACCAATGGATCAAAATTCAATTCAATTCAAAATCAATCTTTGAAGTATGAAATCAGGTAAAATAACATGTATGGAATAACAATAATAATAGGTTTTATTGTTTCCACAATTTAAATTAGAGAAGAGTGTTATCAATGGCGGATGGCATTAAGGCACCAAGGCAAAAATCCACCATCTAAACATGGTGTTGCAGCCTATGACTGCTGCCACAGAATCTGCCACGACATGGCATCATAGCACCGCCATGGCGACATTTTGATAACACGGGAGAAGAATGAAGTAAATCTAACAGAATGCAATCCATTCCGATCAATTCTTTTTATTTCTTCCCCTCTAATTTGGGAACGATGGAACCAATTTTTTCCAGAGTATTGTTACACATCCAAACATGATTTAAAACCAGTAGCATAAAGTAGCAATATGGACAGTGAAAAGTCAATCTTTACCTCCAAAATCTTCCTCTGGGATTTCAATCTTCACTTTAGTATTAATACACGCATCCATAGCGATATCATGGTCTTCAAATGCAACACCTGCAATAAGAAAAGTTTCATAAGACACAATTAACCCAAAACACATGATAAACTATCTCTAATCTACATCCACAACAGAAATTCATGTTATACCAGGTTCTATAATTGGACTCTGATCCTTAGCCAAATCACTCTCACTCTCAAGTTTGCTTTCACGAAGCATATTTTCCTCATTGAGACCAACCTTTTGACGAAGGTAAATATGTTGAGATTTAAGTCTCTTATACGCTTCGTTCAAACGATTTCTCTTCAATTTCTCATCCCGAACCTCACAAGTCAACAATTCCACTTGTTCAACAAGCTTCTTACAGCAACCCTCATTTTCAACACTCTTCAATTTCGAATCGATTTCCTCAACATCTTTCGTTTTCATCCCTAATCTCTCTTCCAAATCAATGATTTTCCCTAACAACTTCACGTTTTCACTCTCGCAGTACTTCAATTTCGCGATCGCTGTTTTTTGCTTCTCTTCGCACGATTTCAGTAACGATTCTTTCGAACGAATTAGGTCTACGAGGTTTTTCTGCAGCGCCATGCCTTCGTCGACTTCGCGCTCGAGTTCCACTATACGGCGTCGTTTTGCGGCAGAGTTTTTTGAAATTGATTGGAAATTAGGGTAGAGTTGAGTGCAGAAAACGTATTCAATTTGAGAGATTTTGTCTTTGGCTTCTTGAATTGAAGCGACGAGGATTGTGCTAATACCGGAGACGAGTTTTTCGTCGTCGGTGACGGAGGGAAGAGGTGATGATGATTTCGGAGAGCGCGTGTGTTGCACTCTCTCTGCTATTGCGTCATTTCCGTCCATTCGTGTTGATAGTGTTATGAATCGCAAGAAACAGGTGAAGGAAGGTTAGAGAATGAGGGTGTAATGATGATAATGCAACGGTGTGTGTTGGATTCGATTGGTGAAACTCTTCGCGCGGGATTCTCAATATCTTTTGATCCTGTTTTCAAAAACGTGGGAAATGAAAATTTGTGCATCAAAAAAATTTAATTTAAACGGTAAAGAAAAATTAAATAAATTGTTATTTATTTAGTATTTTGTTACAAAATAAATTTTAGTTTTTTTTTTACAGAAAATCAAATTTTGTTTTTATTTCTAAAAAAAGTGTGCTTTAGATCTTTGGTGAGACAATGCAAATTATTTATGATATGTTATGATATGAAGGAAGATTTTTGCATTTTACAAGACATTAAAAACAAAATTGTCAATAGAATGGATAAGAAAAAAATATTAGCATAGAATTGAATTTGCCAATTTTTATAGAGATAAAAGACATATTTAAAAATACCAAACTACTACATTTGTCTCTATATTCATTGATAAAGTTATGATAATTAAAAAAAGTTGATAGTATTATTAAATCTGTTTAGATATTATTTTGTTTTTTATCCCCTCTATTTGTGATGATGTGTGCGCTTTATTAATGGCGTGGAGCTTAAGTGATTTTAGTGAATTGGACATCTATATATTAAATATTTTTTGTGTCTGCTTAAATATTATATTTAATATTTATTATATTTAATAGGCTAAATAGCACATGTGGTCCCTTAACTTAATTTCAGTTAACGTTTAGTTTTTTATCTTTTTTTTTTCCCGATTTGGTCCTTTATTTTAATTTTAAGTGACAATTTGATCTTTTATGTTTTAAAATGTCAACAATGTTATCTTTTTTTTTACAAAAATTCAAAAATACATCAAAATTTTCAACCAAAATCCATAAAATTATTTATATTCTTCAATATAATACAAATTTCATTAAATTCGAAACTCAAATCTTCAAATAAACTCATATTTTCATTTTTAACAACATCAAATAAAGAATAAAATTTGATGAAATTTTTGTATGAGTTTATTTGAAGATTTGGTTACGAATTTGATGAAATTTGTATTATATTAAAGAATATAATTAATTTTATGAGTTTTGGTTGAAAATTTTGATGATTTTTTTGAATTTTTGTAAAAAAAAAAGGATAATATTGTTGACATTTTAAAACATAAAAGATCAAATTGTCACTTAAAATTAAAATAAAGGACCAAATCGGGAAAAAAAAAAAGATAAATGACTAAAACGTTAATTGATATTAAGTTAAGGGACTACGGATGTTATTTAGTCTATTTAATAATAGTAATAATTTATAATTTAAAAATACAATTTAATATTAAATGTTTCTTGTTTGTGTCTGTTCACTTCTACTTAGAATCACCAACATTGTGTTCATGTTTGTTCACTCTTCCTAGTAGTTATGGAGAATCACATAAAGGCTTTTGGATCTTTTAAAATTGTAGAACAAACGAAGTATTGTAAGAGGTACGTAGTTTTCAGTTTTTATCTTGACGTTGTTGTTAAGTTTGTGGCTGTACTTATGTTTATATGGTTGTTTATATGCTAGTGGTGTTTGAAGGTGCAAACATGAGAAGGTAGGTTGAATTGTGTTTGTCAAATTTGAATTCTTTTGCTGTTTTGTAAAATGTTGATGTGAATTATGTGATAGATAACTAATCAGATTCAGCAGCAGATAATAATAATATAATAACAACAATTTATACTAGTTCACCGTTAACTAGGCTACATCCAGTCCCTTCCTCCAAAAGGCATTTTCACTAATTCAAACTCCTTTGAATTACAACACCACTGACTCTTCAAGCCAGTCTTCCCAAACAACCTGACAACCCCAGACTTTTGAGGAACGATAACAACATATTGACTCTACAAGTCAAGTCTTCTCCTACCAATCTGACAACCCCAGATTGAAGAAGAAATCTACACCACTATCGGGTTATATAATAAAGGTTTGGAACTTTGCAACGTTGCTTCTTGAAAGCTGTTTGCTACACTAATTCTTGCACTCTTTTGTTGCTTATGGAAAGCTGATTGTTGCACTGTATTTCTCTCTCGAAAACACTTAGAAAATATTGCTCTTGCACATTTGTGTTTCTCTATTTTGAACTCTTAGATAACATTGAATTTAAGCTCGAGTTCTTGTGTTTTTTGATGCTTTATTCTTCAGCATTAAGCCTCTATTTATAGTTGAAATTAGGGCTTCACTGATGCTTTATTTCAGGACTGTATTTCGATTAATCTGTTTTGAGAATATTCTGGAGTAGTTTGCTCATATTCTGTTTTGAGTCTTTTGCTCACTGATGCTTTACTTCTGAAGTGTATTTCAATTAATCTGTTTTGAGAATATTCTGGAGTTGTTTGCTCAGATTCTGTTTTGAGTCTTTTGCTCCGATTCTGTTTTGAGCATTTTGCTCCGCTTCTTTTTTTAGCATACTTTCAGCTAGATTCTGTTTCTCGAGTCTTTTGCTCCAATTCTGTTTTGAGCATTTTTCTCAAATTCTATTTTGAGCATTTTTCTCATATTCTGTTTTGAGCATTTTTCTCATATTCTGTTTTGAGCATATTTCTCTGACAGATTCCTCTGATGATATCCTCTGGTGATATCCTCTGATGATATCCTCTGGTGATATACTCTGATGATATCCTCTGGTGACCATCGTCTGGTGATCATCCTCTGATAACATCCTCTGGTGACGTCATCCTCTGATTTCTGCTTCTGGTGACGTCATCTTCTGGTGACATCATCATCTGATTTCTGCTTCTGGTGACGTCATATTCCGGTGACATCCTTTGATTTTTGCTTCTGGTGACGTCATCCTCTGATTTCTGCTTCTGGTAACGTCATCCTCTGATCTATTCTTCTGGTGACATTTTTCATTCTTTTTCTAAGTCAAATATGTTATTTTCATAAAATACTTTTGTTAACATCAAAACTTTAAGTGAAGGAACCAACTTGGTTCCAACAATCTCCCCCTTTTTGATGATGACAAATAATGTATTTTTTATAATACTTTTTCTTTCTTTTGACTTTGACTCCCCCTAAGACTAAGCTTCATTTTATAATTTCTCCCCCTAAGTCTAATGCCCAGATATCATATCAAATACATCATACATCATCTTCTCCTCCTTTCAAATACATCATCTTTTCCCTCGGATATTTTATCAAATACTACATCTTCTCCATGTTTGATCTCTATGTGTTTAGCTCTTGAGTGTAGGATCAGGTTTTTGGTTAGACAAATTGCAGAGGTGTTATCACAATAGATGGGTATGTTGGATTCTAATATTTTGTAGTCTTCAAGTTGATGCTTCATCCAGAGTAGTTGAGAGCTGCTGAAATGTATTTAGCCTCTGTTGTTGACATGGCAATGGTGTGTTGTCTCTTACTGGACCAAGAAATTAAATTGTCTCCTAAAAAGGTACAATAGCCACTGGTGTTTTTTCTTTCAAGTTTATCTCCAGCATAGTCAAAATCACAGTATCCACTCAGTTTGTATGTAGGAGTTTTCTTGTAAAACAAGGTGAGGTTGGTAGTGTTTTTCAGATATCTAAGAATTCTCTTAACAGCAGTTAGATGAGATTCTCTAAGATCAGATTGAAATCGAGCACATACACACACTAAATATGATATCAGGTCTAGAAGTAGTAAGGTAGAGTAATCATTCGATCATTCTGAAGGTGCAAACACGAGAAGGGGGGGTTGAATTGTGTTTGACTTAACTTGAATACTTTTCCTGTTTTTATACTTTTGAAACAAAACTTGATGTATAATTAAAAACAGAGTTAGCAGCGGATAAAAGTAAAAATAAAACTCACAGTTTTTATACTGGTTCACCGTTAACGAGGCTACGTCCAGTCCCTTCACCTTGAAGGATTTCACTAATTCAAACCTTGAATTACAACCTTGCTACTGACCCTCCAAGTCAGTCTTCTCAAACAGTCTAACAATCGTAGACTTCTTTGAGGAATGCAGCTCCTGTCTTCAGCCAATCTGACAATCCCAGATTGTAGAAGAAATCACAACACTATAAATCTAATTGCCAAGTAACCTGCTACCCCTTCTGACTCCCTCAGCTTGTAGTCTCTACTTCAACAACTTAGATTTAACACACAACGCTATGAATCTAATTTCCAAGTAACCTGCTACCCCTACTGACTCCCTCAGCTTGTAGACTCTACTTCAACAACTTAGATTTGACACAGTGGAAGGAATTTAAGCATTGAAAGCTGGAACTCACAATTGACTTCTATGAAAATTTGAGAGTGTTTGCTTTGGAAGTGTATGACTCTTTTGTGATTTTCGATGCTTGAGTATTCTGCCTTGAGCCTCCTTTTATAGATGCAGATTTGGGCCTCTTCCAATGCTTAAATTCGAGCTGAATCTTGCTGGATTCTCTGAAAAAATAACTTGACCAATTGTGCTTCATATAAATAAAAAACATATCTTTAGATTTTCTTTCAAAATAACTGGCCAATTAAACCAGTTAGTTCATTCCCGCCACAGCTCCTGAATTCCACAACACCTCACTTTATTTTTGTAACAAATCTTTTTAATCCTTTGATCAAAATAAATTAAATTCTCCACCGTATAATTTTCCTGATTAAATCTGGACCATTGGATCTTCATGCGCTAGTCCATATCTGGATCAACCTAATTGATATGTTGTGATCCTCTAATTTCGGCTATTCCTGGACCACACTTCCTGACCCTCTGATCTTCTGATTTCGGCCATCCTGGATGCGCACCTGATATGCTATAATCCTCTGAACTTGGCCTTTGCTGGACTGCACATCCCGTCCCTCTGATTTCGGCCAACACTGGGCCATGGTCTGATTTTCTGATCTTGACCATCACTTGACCAAACAATTAATTCTGAATCATTGAGCTGAATAATTTTCTTCTGATCTGGACAAATTCTGGACTTGGTCTAGAATGAACCGAAATTAACTTGGGAAAAAAATATTTCAGTCTGGACATTTTACCTTTGATTTTGGAGCAGGTCTGGATTGATTCTGGAATTCATTTCTTCTGGTCTGGACTTAGTTTCATGCCCTTAATCATGCTATCTTATGGTCTGGATCAAATCTGAATTGATTCTCTTGTTCTGGACCCTTAAACTTATCTTCTGGTTAAGTCTGGAACAAGTCTGGGCTGTTTTAATTTCTCACTGCCAGGCCATCTTCTGGTCAGAATAACTTCTGGAATAAATCTAATATTTGATTTCTCTTGGTCTGGAACAACTCTCCTTCTGGCAGGCTTTCCTTTGGTGTGATCCATGTTTCCTTCTGATTTTTCTTCCTTCTGATATGGGCCATCAAAGATATCTTCTGGTGATGTTTTTGACATCCTGGAGTATCTTCTGGTAATTCCAAAATTCATTTTCTGGAATCCTTTGATCTTCTGCTTCTGATTTCTTCAGTTTCTGGTGGCATTTAAATTAATAATTCAAGGTACAAAATAAGATTACATTGAGTGCTTTTGTAAACATCTAAATCCTAAGTCTTAGAACCAACTTGGTTCCAACACATTCCTCTGTAGATTTTCTGATCAAATTTTTGGTCTGATTCATCTTTATCAAGTGAACAAGTAGGATGCATTGGTGCAGCCATAGGTTTGCAATCACTCATCTTAAACTTCTTGAGAAGTTCCTTTGCATATTTCGTTTGGTGAATGTAAATACCTTCTGGACTTTGCTGAATTTGTATTCCTAGGAAGAACTTAAGTTCTCCCATCATACTCATTTGAAATTCATGATGCATTAATTCAGAAAATTCTTGACAAAGAATGCCATTAGTAGATCCAAAAATAATATCATCAACATAAATTTGAATGATCAGAATATCATTTTCTATTTATCTGCTAAACAAAATATTGTCTATTTGTCCTCTTTCAAAGTTATTTTTAAGTAGGAAATTACTGAGTCTATCATACCATGCTCTAGGTGCTTGTTTTAACCCATACAAGGATTTTCAAAGTTTAAAAACATGGTTTGGAAATTCAGAACTTTCAAAACCTGGAGTTTGTTTAACATATACTTCTTTACTCAAATAACCATTGAGAAAGGCACTTTTAACATCCATTTGAAATAGCTTCTAACCTGGTCACTGGAGCAAATGTCTCAGTGTAATCAATGCCCTCTTGTTGATTGTAACCTTGTGCCACAAGTCTTGCCTTGTTTCTGACCATTCACCTTTTTCATTTAGCTTATTTCTGAAGACCCACTTGGTTCCAACAATGTTCTTCTCTGGTCTTGGAACTAGATCCCAAACATCATTCCTCTTAAATTCATTTAACTCTTCTTGCATTGCAATAATCCATCCATCATCTGCCAATGCTTCACTAACAGAGGTAGGCTCAATCGATAAGAGTAAGCCAAACAGACCGATGTCAATCCATGAGAGTAGTTTGCCAGATTCAGAAGATGACGTCACCAGAGGATGTTATCAAATGATGATCACCAAATGATGGTCACCAAAGGATGTCAACAGAGCATATCACCAGAGGATATCATCAAAGGATATCATCAAAAGAATCAGAATATGAGAAATATGCTCAAAAACAGAATATGAGAAAAATGCTCAAAACAGAATTGGAGCAAAAGACTCGAGAAACAGTATCTAACTGAAAGTATGCTCACAACAGAAGCGGAGCAAAATGCTCAAAACAGAATCGGAGCAAAAGACTCAAAACAGAATATGAATAAACTACTCCAGAATATTCTCAAAATAGATTAATTGAAATACACTTCAGAAGTAAAGCATCAGTGAGCAAAAGACTCAAAACAGAATCTGAGCAAACTACTCCAGAATTTTCTCAATACAGATTAATCGAAATAGACTCCTGAAATAAAGCATCAGTGAAACCCTAATTTCAACTATAAATAGAGGCTTAATGCTGAAGAATAAAGCATCGAAAAACACAAGAACTCGAGCTTAAATTCAATGTTATTTGAGAGTTCAAAATAGAGAAACACAAATGTGCAAGAGCAATATTTTCTAAGTGTTTTCGATAGAGAAATACAGTGCAACAATCAGCTTTCCAGAAGCAACAAAAGAGTGCAAGAATTAGTGCAGCAAACAGCTTTCCAGAAGCAAAGTTGCAAAGTTCCAAACCTTTATTATATAACTCGATAGTGGTGTAGATTTCTTTTCAATCAAGGGTTGTCAGATTGGTAGGAGAAGACATGACTTGTAGAGTCAAGGTGTTGTTATCGTTGCTCAAAAGTCTGGGGTTGTCAGGCTGTTTGAGAAGACTTGGCTTGTTTAGTCAAGGTGTTGTTGTTCCTCAAAAGTCTAGGGTTGTCATGCTGTTTGGGAAGACTGACTTGAAGAGTCAGTGGTGTTGTAATTCAAAGGAGTTTGAATTAGTGAAAAGGCCTTATAGAGGAAGGGACTGGATGTAGCCTAGTTAACGGTGAACCAATATAAATTGTTGTGTTATTATATTATTATTATCCGCTGTTGAATCTGATTAGTTATCTATCGCATAATTCACATCAACATTTAACAAAACAGCAAAAGAATTCAATTTTGAAAAACACAATTCAACCCCCCTTCTCGTGTTTGCACCTTCAATTGGTATCAGGGCTCGGTCTTAAGGCTGAGATCTTTACAGTGTTTGAGGAAAGATCCAAGGGTTCAACATGTCCGGAAGATGGCTATACTGCTCCAGAAGATGCTGATGGTGTTAAGATTTCTAGAAAAGATATGGATGATGACCATAAGATGTTGAAGATGCATCACAAATCCAGAACGTTCATGATCAATGCAATCACATTCAAGGAGTTTGACAAGTGCACCAACAAAGAGATGGCAAAGAGCATATATGATAGTCTGATTCTGACTTACGAAGGCAGCAAAAAGGTTCAAGAAGCTAAGGCAAACATTCTAGTCAAGAAATATGAACTATTCAAAATGGAGGAAGTTGAAGACATTGAAACTATGTTTTCCAGATTCCAGACTCTAGTATCAGGATTAAGGGTACTAGAAAAGAGCTACACTACTGTTGATCATGTAAGGAAAATACTTAGAAGTCTGACAATCAAGTGGAGACCAAAGATTACTGCTATTCAGGAAGCTAAAGATCTGAATACTCTAAAGCTGGAAGAATTAATCAGCTCTCTCATATCACATGAAATTGAGTTGGAAGAAGATGAACCCAAGAAGAAGAACAAAACTCTAGCACTGAAATCCAAGCAGAAGAAGGCTCTGAAAGCAACATCAGAAGATAATGATTCAGACGATCAAAGTCTGAACTCAGAGGAAGAAGAGATTTCTTTCTTATCTAGAAAGTTTAGAAAGATGTGGCATAACAAAAGGAATAAATTTTCCCAAAGATATTCCAAGCAGTCCAACAAAGGAAGTGATGATACACATGACAAGAAAGATATCATCTGTTACGGATGCAATGGATCTGGACATATCAAGTCAGAATGTCCAAATATGGAGAAAGGGAAGTACCAGAGGAAAGATTTCAGAACTAAGAAGAAAAGCATGATGGCTACATGGGATGATTCTGATGAATCTTCTAGAGATGAACAAGCAGATTTGGCTATGATGGCTCACACCAACTTTGTCTCTGAATCCAACACAGAATCTGATTCTAGAAGTGAATCAGAAGATGATGAAATTGAGGAATATTCTGAATTCACTCGATCTGATTTGATTACTGCTCTGAATGACTTTTTAAACAGCAATTACAAATTGTCTTTAAAATTGAAAACTCTTAAGAAAGAAAATACAAATTTAACAAAAGAAGTTAATGTTTTAAAGAATCAAATTGCAGAATTTAAAACATCAACTGTCATTCTTGAAACTGATATTGCAAAATTGAAAACATAGAATGTCTATTTGAAAAACAATTTTGCTAAACTTCAAGTTGAAAGTCTAACTCTGAAAAATGACCATAATTCAACATCAATTGAAAATACCACAAGTAATTCTGATAAACATGAACAAGTTCTTCAAGAATTTCTTGCTAATGGTATGGAAAGAAGCAAATATGCTTCTATGATTTATGGAGTCGGTAGGAATGGAAATAGAGGTATAGGATTTGAAGAAACTATAACTGAACCTAAACCTGTGCTTAAATCTGTTCCCTCTTATACTGTGTGAGCTGTTTGTTACAAGAAAGGTCATTCCAAAGTGTCTTGTTCTATGCTAAATACAAGGGAAAAAAAGAAACTTTTCAAGACTAACAAACCTAGACCCAACAAGATTTGGGTACCAAAAGATAAAATTGTCTATGTTGCAGATGTTCTAAGCAACCAAATTGAAACACCAGTCATGGTGTCTGGTCAATTGATGCTTGCAATATATGAAGGGAAAAATATTTATGTTCCAACATCTACCAAACAGAAGCAAATTAACTCTGGTGGAAGAAGAACTGGTCAACACAATTCCTATCAAAATCAGAACCAGAATCATAGAAGGAATAGGAAATATCAAAGAAATCACACATATCACACAAATCAGAACAGACAGAGAAATCATACATATCAACAAAACTGGAACTACCAGAAGAAACAGAATTATCATCAATTCCAGAATTATTAGAGGAACCTGATATATCAACATAAAGAGAAGAATCAGAATCAGGATAGTTCTTCAAACACTCCAGTAAAATTCATCTAGACTACAAACCAGGAAGGGCATTCAAATCCTTTCATCCAAACCATCTAATCACAGAACATACAGATTCAGAATCTGAAAATCAGAAACAAGAGGATTTTCAGAGTAAAACTGAAACTGTTGACATAGAGGTTACATCTTACTGTAAATACTATTATTGTTTGATATTTATGTTTATTGTGATAACAAAAAGCTTGATCTGAAAAATCAAAGCTAGATAGGTATTATGCAGGTTTTCAAACTGTCAGAGGAACCAAGTGATTCACGTGATGTGAACACTTCAACAGAAACAGTATTTCAGTGGTTTTAAAAACAAGCAGAAACCACCAGAAGCAGAAGTAGTGGTTTGGTTGTATTGACTTTATTTTTAAATTATTTGATTTGTATTATGTTATATGACAAATAGCTTGACCTAAAAAGTCAAAGCAAGATGAAGCTGATGCAGGTTAAATAGAACTAGACGATATTGATGCTGGTTTACCAGAACCAGAGGAAACCAAAGCTAGTTTACCAGAACCTGAGGAAACCGAAGTTGGTTTACCAGAACCAGATGAAACCGATGCAGGTTTACTAGAACCAGAAACAGAAAAACCAGCAGAAGCAGAGAAAACAGCAGAACATGGAGAAGTGGAGGATACAAGCAAGTCAGAAGCATGTGACACATCTTCAAAGGATGAATCTGATCAAATCAGAACCAGTCATGAGAAGTCAGAAAAGAAATCTGGATGGAAATACCAGTCATCTCATCTTGAAAATCTGATCATTGGAAGTGGAAGTGATTCTTTAAGAACCAGATCATCACTAAAAGACATCAGCCTGTTTGGCTTACTCTCATCGATTGAGCCTACCTCTGTTAGCGAAGCATTGGCAGATGATGGATGGATTATTGCAATGCAAGAAGAGTTAAATGAATTCAAGAGGAGTGATGTTTGGGATCTAGTTCCAAGACCAGATAAGAACATTGTTGGAACCAAGTGGGTCTTCAGAAATAAGCTAAATGAAAAAGGTGAAGTGGTCAGAAACAAGGCAAGACTTGTGGAACAAGGTTACAGTCAAAAAGAGAGCATTGATTACACTAAGACATTTGCTCCAGTGGCCAGGTTAGAAGCTATTCGTATCTTATTGTCTTTTGCTGCAAATAATAACATCAAACTATTTCAAATGGATGTTAAAAGCGCCTTTCTCAATGGTTATTTGAGTGAAGAAGTATATGTTAAACAACCTCCAGGTTTTGAAAGTTCTGAATTTCAAAACCATGTTTTTAAACTTAGAAAATGCTTGTATGGGTTAAAACAAGCACCTAGAGTATGGTATGATAGACTCAGCAACTTCTTGCTTAAAAATAACTTTGAAAGAGGACAAATAGACAATACTTTGTTTAGAAGATCAATAGAAAATGATATTCTGATCATCCAAATTTATGTTGATGACATTATTTTCGGATCTACTAATGGCATTCTTGGTCAAGAATTTGCTGAATTAATGCAGCATGAATTTCAAATGAGTATGATGGGAGAACTTAAGTTTTTCCTATGGATACAAATTCAGCAAAGTCTAGAAGGTATTTACATTCACCAAATTAAATATACAAATGAACTTCTCAAGAAGTTTAAAATGAGTGATTGCAAACCTATGGCTACACCAATGCATCCTACTTGTTCACTTGATAAAGATGAATCAGGCCAAAAAGTTGACCAGAAAATTTATAGAGGAATGATCGGATCATTACTCTACCTTACTGCTTCTAGACCTGATATCATATTTAGTGTGTGTGTGTATGTGCCCAATTTTAATCTGACCCTTGAGAATCTCATCTAACTACTATTAAGAGAATTCTTAGATATCTAAAAAAAACACTACAAACCTTACCTTGGTCTACAAGAAATCTCCTAAGTACCAACTTAGTGAATATTTTGATTCTGACTATGCTGGAGATAAACTTGAAAGGAAAAGCACGAGTGGCTATTGCACCTTTTTAGGTGACAACTTGATCTCTTGGTCCAGTAAGAGACAACACACCATTGTCATGTCAACAGCAGAGGATGCATATATTTTAGCAGGTAGCTGCAGCTCTCAACTACTCTGGATGAAGCATCAACTTGAAGACTACAAAATATTAGAATCCAACATACTCATCTATTGTGATAACACCTCTGCAATTCGTCTAACCAAAAACCCGATCCTACACTCAAGAGCTAAACACATAAAGATCAAACACCATTTTATCAGAGATTATGTTCAGAAAGGAGTACTCAACATTCTATTTGTAGACACTGAACATCAATGGGCTGACATATTCACCAAACCACTACCTAAAGATAGGTTTGACTTCATCAAGAAAAACCTAAACCTTATTTTGTTAAATTATTAACGGTGTAATGTTTTCAAGTAGTTTACTTTACATTATTTTAAAAAAAAGTCATAAGATAAAAAAAATCAGAAGATCTCTTTTCTTCCATCAAACCTTTTTGTCTGATGACAAAGGGAGAGAAAATGTAGTATTTGATAAAATATCCGAGGAAAAGATGATGTATTTGAAAGGAGGAGAAGATGATGTATTTGATATAGTATATGGGCATTAGACTTAGGGGGAGAAAATATAAAATGAAGCTTAGTCTTAGGGGGAGTCAAAGTCAAAAGAAAGAAAACGTATTATAAAAAATACATAGTTTTGTCATCATCAAAAAGGGGGAGATTGTTGGAACCAAGTTGGTTCTTGCAATTAAAGTTTTGATGTTAACAAATGTATTTTATGAAAATCGTATTTTGACTTAGAAGAAGCAGAAATGAGATGATGACGTCACCAGAGGATGTCACCAGAAGATGATGTCACTTGAAGAAGAAACCAGAGGATGATGTCACCAGAAGATGTCATCAGAAGATGATCACTAGACGATGGTCACGAGAGGATATCACCAGAGGATATCATCAGAGGAATCTATCAGAGAAATATGCTCAAAACAAAATCTGAGAAAAATACTCAAAACAGAATTGGAGCAAAAGACTCGAGAAACAGAATCTAGCTGAAAATATGCTCAAAACAGAAGCGGCGCAAAATGTTCAAAACAGAATCGGTGCAAAAGACTCTAAACAGAATCTGAGCAAACTACTCCAGAATATTCTCAAAATAGATTAATTGAAATACACTTCAGAAGTAAAGCATTAGTGAGCAAAAGACTCAAAACATAATATAAGCAAACTACTCCAGAATATTCTCCAAACAGATTAATCGAAATACACTCCTGACATAAAGCATCAGTGAAGCCCTAATTTCAACTATAAATAGAGGCTTAATGCTGAAGAATAAAGCATCGAAAAACACAAGAACTCAAGCTTAAATTCAAAGTTATATGAGAATTCAAAATAGAGAAACACAAATGTGCAAGAGCAATATTTTCTAAGTGTTTTTGAGAGAGAAATACAGTGCAACAATCAGCTTTCCAGAAGTAACAAAAGAGTACAAGAATTAGTGCAACGAACAGCTTTCCAGAAGCAACGTTGCAAACTCCTGACATAAAGCATCTGGGGTTGTCAAATTGGTAGGAGAAGACTTGACTTGTAGAGTCACGGTGTTGTTATCGTTCCTCAAAAGTCTGGGGTTGTTAGGCTGTATGAGAAGACTTGGCTGGTTTAATCAAGGAGTTGTTGTTGCTCAAAAGTCTGGGGTTGTCAGGCTGTTTGGGAAGACTGAATTGAAGAGTCAGTGGTGTTGTAATTCGAAGGAGTTTGAATTAGTGAAAAAGCCTTCTGGAGGAAGAGACTGGACGTAGCCTAGTTAACGGTGAACTAGTATAAATTGTTGTGTTATTATATTATTATTATCTGCTGCTGAATATGATTAGTTATCTATCGCATAATTCACATCAACATTTAACAAAACAACAAAAGAATTCAAGTTTGACAAACACAATTCAACCCCCCTTCTCGTGTTTGCACCTTCAAATCTTGCTCAAGATGAAGTTGCTAAAGATTGTGTTGGTCAAGATGACTTTGCTCAAGAAGAAGTTGCTCAAAAAGGTGTGCCCAGAGATGAAAATGTAGACAGTGTTGATTATGTGGTTATTGATGGTAAAGAATATAATGAAGTAGGAATGTCACTTTACAAGGAAGGGGGTTTGAATCGTAAAGTTGCCTATTAAAAAATTCTCTGTTAAAACTTAAGAAAATAACTCAAGATTAATCTTGGTTGAGAAAATAGAATATGGAGAACTTTCTTGGTTAGTTAAAAATAGATTGATCTTTGTTGTGAAAACAGAAAACGGAGAACGTTCTTGTTCTAGAAACAGAAAATGGAAAATGTTCTTGGTTAGTTAAAAATAGAAATCGATTTGTTTATTTAACTTCAATAAATGAAATATTGAAAATAAATAGAGATAGGGAAGAGATATCGCACAATGGTATATCATGGTTCATCCAACCCGGGCTACGTCCAGTCCTCACTGTTGGAACCAAGTTGGTTTTTGCAATTAAAGTTTTGATGTTAACAAATGTATTTTATGAAAATCGTATTTTGACTTAGAAGAAGAATGAAAAATCAGATGACGTCACCAGAAGCAGAAATCAGAGTATATTACCAGAGGATATCATCAGAAGAATCTGTCAGAGAAATATGCTCAAAATAGAATCTGAGAAAAATGCCCAAAACAGAATCTGAGAAAAATGTTCAAAACAGAATTGGAGCAAAAGATTCGAGAAACATAATCTAGCTGAAAGTATGCTCAAAACAGAAGCGGAGCAAAATGCTCAAAACAAAATCATAGCAAAAGACTCCAGAAACAAAATCTGAGCAAAATACTTCAGAATACTCTCAAAACAGAATTAATCGAAATACACTCCAGAAGTAAAGCATCAGATCAAAGTAAAGTCCTAATTTCAACTATAAATAGAGGCTTAATACTGAAGAATAAAGTATCGAAAAACACAAGAACTCGAGCTTAAATTCAATGTTATCTGAGAGTTCAAAATAGAGAAACACAAATTTGCAAGAGTAATATTTTCTAAGTGTTTTCGAGAGAGAAAATCAGTGCAACAATCATATTCTCAGAAGCAACAAAAGTGTGCAAGAATAAGTGCAGCAATCAGCTTTCCAGAAGCAAATTTGCAAAGTTCCAAACCATTGTTATATAACCCGATAGTGGTGTAGATTCCTTCTTCGATTTGGGGTTGTCAGATTGGTAGGAGAATACTTGACTTGTAGAGTCAAGGTGTTGTTATCATTCCTCAAAAGTCTAGAGTTGTCAAGCTGTTTGAGAAGACTTGGCTTGTAGAGTCAATGTGTTGTTATTCCTCAAAAGTCTAGGGTTGTCAGGTTGTTTGGGAAGACTGGCTTGAATGGTTTTTAGTGTTGTAATTCGAAGGAGTTTGAATTAGTGAAAAGGCCTTCTGAAGGAAGGGACTAAACGTAGCCTAGTTAATGGTGAACCAGGATAAATTGATGTGTTCTTATGTTATTATAATCCGTTGCTGAGTCTGATTAATTATTCATCAAATAACTCAGATCAACATTTAACAAAACAATAAAAGAATTCAAGTTTGACAAACACAATTCAACCCCCTTCTCACGTTTGCACCTTCACTCACAACCGTGAGATTTTCTACTAAGTGTTCAAAACGAAGAACTTTCTTGGTTTTACACCACCTAGCTCAAATCAACCTTGATCTGTTACAAATTACAATCCTTTCCACCTAGAAAGAAGTTATATCAGGTCACCTATCAAACTTGAGAGTATTTTTACACTTCACCTTTTAACCTTAAAAAGATTTTCTAACAAACTACTCAAGCTATAAACAACTCTTATAGTCTTGAGTTTACACAATAATGATGTAGAGTGTTTGACAGAATTTGATTTAATCTCAACACTTGTTTGTGGTTTAGATTCTTTACAAGAGATTTCAGTAAGCTGGTAACAATGAATTCGTGAATGAATGTTACTGATTTCTTGTGAGACTTTCAAGTATGAATGTAAGTGATTGATGATTTTTCTTAGCACTTGAATGTCTTAATTTTTCCTTCAGCTATGGAGTTCCTTTTATAGAATTTGAGGAGGTCCATGACAGCTTAACATGACTGTTGGAGAGGTTCCCTCGGTCAAAGGTCAAATTCAAATAATCAGATTTCAAAGCAAGACTTTTGATTGCTAGACTTTCTGGTCTTGTGTATTTTCTGTCATTTGATTTCTACAGTGTTTGAGGGTCTTTGTATCACGAGAATTTATGCCTTTAAGTCATGCTGAAGTTTGAGTTACAAAAACATTCTTGGTCTGTATCATAGAAGCTGGAGAATGTTCTTGAGTTGTATCACAGAAGTTGGAGAACGTTCTTGAGCTGGAGAATGATTAATTTTTGTATGATTCCGTCATTTTGTCTTCATTCATATCTTTTCTCCTTTGATATTTTGAAGTACTTCTTTTGCTAATATAAGAGTTATACATTCCTTGTATATGTACTGGTAATCCATTCGAAATTTGCATGATCTTTCCTTGCATTAAAACCTGACTTGAACTTTCTTGATGAAATGAAAAACATGGAGAACGTTCTTGGTTTTCCAAAAAAATGTCAACAACGTTCTTGGTTTCTGGCAGTTCATTTTTTGTTTTTTCCTTAAACTGATTTTTCTTTGCTTAGTACCTATGTTGGATTATCACACTCAAAAGAACATGTTAAATAACACATTATTTAGAATCATAATTAGAGTCTTTAATTAATATTTGTTTGTTTACATTAAAACAATTAATTGAGATTTTGTCTTAACAATCTCCCCCTTTTTTATGATGACAAACATAGTTAATTTTAGATTTTAATTTTGATTCTAACTTTAATCATAGAGAGCTTAAAAGCTCCCCCTCAAAACATGCTATAGAAATTTGAACCAAACATTTAAAATTTCAATAATGCATGAATAACAATAATACAACAGGTTCAAAACAAACAAAGAAGTTCAATATACAAAAAGACTTCTTTACAATAGTGTACTGAAAGCAATAAAAATCTAAACTAATTTTCCCCCTTTGTCAAAGCAAAAAGGAATGGGAGAAGTAAAAAAAACAAAGATACAGCCAAGCAATGTCTTCAAACAGAGATGGATGGAGAAGATCCTTCTGATGAAGATGATCGTGAGGGATCAAGAACAGGTTGGACAGAAGAAGTTGGATGGAGGGGAGGAGGATCAAGTCCAAGCTTTGGTGCAAGCTGCGTAGTCGTCCATTCTCTAAGAAGGGCAGACTCCTTATCCTGATAAGATTGTCTTGCCACGATCGTCTCAAGAGCAGCTAAGATGGCAGAGTTGGATGTATCCTTCTCAGTCTTCCTTCGATTAGATCGCCGTGTAGTGGCATCTTTAGGTTTAGAAGGCAGAGTGATGAATGTGGGGATGGTTTTTGTGCAGAAGGTAGAGAGGGTGGCAAAAGAAGTGACTGTGGGAGGAAGGGATCAGAGGGTGATTTGGGATGGTTAACAGAAGGTCCAGGTGTGTTTTGGAAAACCAAAAACTGGTTGATTCCAAAAATGGAAGAGCTAGTTTTTTTGGGGGAAATGAAGGCAGATGACATAGTGGAGGTTTGATGGATGGGTAGCTGAGGGCAGATGTCACTCTGGAGATGATAGAAGTGAAAATGGATGGTAGAAGTTTCAAAGGGAGATTGGTTAAATAGGGGAGGTAAGTGTCGTGGAAAGATAGTATGAGGGAGAATGATGGTTGGAGGTGGAGAACGTTCTTGCGGTCCATCTAAAGAATGTTCTCGAGAGGGTTGAGAATTTGGATTCTGGGTTAACTGTTTAGCAGGAGCTTAAACATAATGAGCTACAGAAGAGGCTTTCTTCATGTGGGATATGTTTTTGGCTGAAAATTGAGATTTTGAGGGTGGAGGATTTAGAGGTTAGGGAAATCCTAAAATGCCTAAAATATTTTGTTAGAACCATGCCGTAAGGGACAATGTTCTTCTTATAATTCTTATTGCAGCAATCATGTTCTGCGGGATTATGTGGGAAAGATTAAGTTTTTGTTGGTGGAGGAGGTGATAAATGATGAGGGCATCATTATCAGACACATACTTGTGGCTGCAACAATGTGGCAAGATAGGGTGTTGGCTTATGATGTTGAAAACATTGCATAGAGGCATGAGGGAGGTGGATAGGTAGGTTTTGGAGTTTGGTTGGAAGATGTCAGATAAAACTTCCTTTCTGTTGAGTTTTTACCAAAAAATAGTGGGTTCTTCAGTGGAGAGATTGAAGATGGAGGTTAGAATATCAAGAGTCAGCCTTATCTCTACTCCTTTGATGTTGGACACCAAAAGGGATTTGTCTAGGAAGGTATGAGCCTTGCAGTAAAAAGCCCAGACCACATCAGGATAGAAACACTATGAGGTCTGGAGAAATGAGGTCCAACCAAGATAATCATCCTTGATGGTTATACCTTCCAAATTGAAGCTGAATCTAGATGGAACAATTGCTAAGTACAAAGCTAGATTGGTTGCCAAAAGATTCCTACAATTGGCAGGCATAAACTACTTTGAAGGGTTTGCTCTAGTGGCCAAAATTGAAACAATCAGACTTATAGTAGCACTAGCCTGTGCTAGGGGCTGGATGATGTATTAGCATGATGTGAAATCTGCATTTCTGAATGGATGACTAGAAGAAGAGGTGTATGTCTCTCAACCACTAGGATTTGTGATTGAGGGAAAGGAGGATAAAATGCTCAGATTAAGGAAAGCTCTCTATCGCTTCAAGCAAGCCCCAAAAGCTTGGAACAAAAGAATTGATTCATTCCTAATTAGCATTGGCTTCATCAAGTGCACAGTAGAGTACGAAGTTTATGTGAGGTATTACACACTGAGTGGAGGGCCTGCAATGATCTTAATATGCCTATATGTTGATGACTTGTTGGTAATTGGGAGTAACAGCGTAAGACCCTTAAATTTAAATTAAATTTTGGATATAATATCAAGTGTAATTTTGGAATATTTGTAAAATATTTAATTATATTAACGAAGAATTAATGTCGGGCAAATTATCCGTCAACTGAGTCACGACGGGAGTATTTAATTACTTGATGGTCAAGTAATATTATAATAATATATGCATAGTAAGTGAGGGCATGTATATATATATATATATATATATATATATATATATGTTGTGTGTGAGGCAAGAGAAATCACAACAAAAGCAGTATTCCCTTCCTCTCCTACCTGTCGTGCCCCATCCTTCTCTCTCTTCTGTTTCTGTTGCTGTTTGTGTTAGTAAAGGAAAAAAAGCATCCTCAAAAGTCAAATTACTTGGAAATCCAAGCGTCGAAACAGAAAGTGCTAAGAAGGAAAGTCGTTCCTCTCATTTTCACGGTGCTAACGAACTAACTTTAGTAGCGACGACGCAAGTGGGAGTGTCGCCAATTTTTGTTGCGGTAACGAAAACGAGCAAGAAAACACAACTAAGGTAAGGGGCACCTTCCAACTTTCTAGATTGCATTTAGAGCTGTAAATGCATGTTGGATGGATGATTTTTATGAGTTATGTGTGTGTTAAAAATGGTGTTGTTGTTTTGATATTGAAACTGCCTTGCATGTAGTCATGAATGATGAAAATGCATGTTGTTGAGCTATTCTGTGTTGTTACTGCCTTGGTTGATGCCTTGATGCATGTTTGTGAGTTGTTGTTGTTGTGTTGATGAGTAGAATCATTTATATGTGTTGAGGATGTCATGAGTTTTGTGGTTAAAGAAGTTGTGATTATGTTTTGGTGTTTGTGTTGGTTTTTCAAAGAAAAAAAGTTTGAAAACATGTTGAAGTTTTCTGGACAATCTCACTATTTTCGACGGTGTATTCAAATACGGTACTAATGTATTCGAATACATTCCTGTAAATTTCCAGTTTTTATTCAAATTTTAAATGTCGTATTCGAATACGACACTCAGTATTCGAATACAAAAACATGATTTTTGCTACTGACTTCGCATCTGTATTCGGCTACGACCTTGTCGTATTCGAATACAGAAATGTTGATTTTTCATTGTTTTCGCATCTATATTCGAATACAAGGATACTGTATTCGAATACAGATTGATTTTTTAAACAAACTATATTTTAAACATTGGTTTATGCACTTAATGAGAAGGAAAACATTTGGAAGGTATATAACAAATCTATATGGAGTTTTTGAGATGGTTTAAGACAGTTTGAGATGGTTTAAGATGGTTTGAGATGGTTTAAGATGGTTTGAGATGGTTTGAGGTGGTAATGCAGTGTTTGGATTTCAGATTGTGTTTTGCATACTATTTTCAGTGAAGAGAAAACAGAGCATGTCCATGCATTGCATAGTCAGGTGGTGACCGCGATGGGCCACAGAGTTGATGCGGTGACCGTGATGGGTCGTGAAGTTAAGTAGTAACCGAGATGGGTTATAGAATAGTTCCGCGTGTATTAGACGGTCTATTCTATCCGGGCTACGGAGTGGTTCCGCGTGTATTACACGGTCCATTCTATCCGTGCGAGGATTTAACTTCTGTGTATTTGGCCTGTGAGAGGCTAATACAAGTAATTGTAGTCACCATGATGGGTTATAAGGTAGTTCCGCGTGTATTAGACGGTCTATTCTATCCGGGCTACAAAATGGTTCCGCATGTATTAAATGGTCCATTCGATCTAGAAATCGTGTTGATCCGTGAGAGACTGCACGTGTGCTGGATCGTGAGAGACTGCACCTTGGTAATTCCAAGAGTTGTGTACATTGGCATATACATATTGCATTGGGATGGTTGACCTGTGAGTCATGATTGGATATGAGTTGATGAGTGGAAATCGATGTGTGCAAGTATCTTATGAATTCTAAGTTTCTAATGAGTTGTGGTGATTGTTGATTGTATTTAAACTTGCAACATGATTTTTATATTAAATTGTTTGTTGTTTTGCAAAGATGCAGATGTCATGTATTTTAAAAAGTGAGCATCCTTATTTATCATCGTTGTTATAGCATTGAAATATGCCATGAGTGTATATGTTATATTTGATATAATTGTTATGTGGTAATTGTTAATTTTGGTCGGTGACCCTTTACTATTATTGTGGAAAATTGGGCTTTGCCCTCATATGATTCCCAAACCCGTCCCACTGACGGTTGCACTAACGACGGAGACGTCGTTAGTTTTCCTTGATCTTCACGTATGGCGTATTTGTGGACAACGCAGAGGAACAGACAGCTGGGGTGAAGACAGGACTTGTATAGGATGCGGTGGAGACCACTTGCTACTGCAGCTTTAGTGCATGATTAGTTTAGACTTGTTGTATAGGGCCTCAAGCTCAGTGGATGTAATTATTTATTTTGGGATAATTGTATATTTTTCCGCACTCTGATAATATTTTGGTGGGTCTAGGATACAATTTTCGATGTATTATTATTTTGGTATATTTTGAAGATCAATTTCTCAAAATTAAATTACTTGGTTACAATTATGATGTGGTTGTTTAATTATCTTGAATTAATTCGAAAATTCTTTTATTTATTTATTTCGGTTGGAAAAAAATACACTCGCGCTGTTTAAAATCTCGTGGTGTTACAATTGTGGTATCTGCGCATTTGGTTAAACTTTTGGGTAGAGCTCTACTTAGATTGTTGGTTGCGAGTAGTTATCTGATCATGCATAGGAGCAAGTAGTTTGAGTGTCAAGTCTTGTATAGTTGTGGTGTGCTGAAGTGATGATGTTGTTAAGCTATATTTTGGAGTTATTCTAAGCGGTGTGAGATTTCTACTTGATGATGGTTTTATAGGGAACAATGCCTCCAAGAAGAGATGACACTACAAGGGCCAACGTCAGTCGGGATGATCGGATGGTTGAAATGATGAATAACATGGCTGCGTCTGTTGCTGCACAGATGGCTGCAAAGACTCAACGAGATCTAGAGAAAGAGAGATTCGTGCTGCTGAATCAAGAGGACTAGAGGATTTTCGTCGTCATAATCCTCCAAAGTTCGAAGGTGATGAGGGTCCAAAAAGAGCGGACCAATGGATTCAGGAAATAGAGAAAATCTTTGAAATGATTAATTTCCAGACAGTAGTAAAGGTCAACTATGCTACATATCTGCTGCTAGGGGATGCAGAATATTGGTGGAGAAGTACCAGACTTCTGATGGGATAAGCTCATGAGGAGGTGAACTGGGAGTCGTTCAAAAAGAAGTTTTTGGACAAATACTTCCCGACGAGCACTAGGACTAAGTTGGGTGATGATTTTCTGAAATTGCACCAAGGAAACATGACGGTGGGTGAGTATGCAGCTAAGTTTGAATCTTTGTCAAGGCATTTCAGGTTTTTCCGTGAAGAGGTGGATGATTAATTTATGTGCCATCGTTTCCAAAATGGACTGAAGTACGAGATTTAAGACTCAGTCTTACCATTGGGAATTAAACGTTTCCAAGCATTAATGGAGAAATGATAAAAATAGAAGGGCCAACCGAAAAGGGAACTTTAATTAAGGAGGGCCTAGCCGGATGAACTATCAAAACAGTAAAGGGAAGCAGGTGGTTAAGCCATATAACCGGCCACATAACAACAACAGAGGCCAGAATCGCCCGGGGAACCAGAAATTTGGAAGACAATTGGGACAAGGGGCTCGATGTTTTGGATGTGGGAAAGAGGGACATTATGCTACTGCTTGTACCACTATGAGTCCTTCATGCTATAATTTCCAGAAGCCAGGACACTTTGCACGGGATTGCATGGTTCCAAAGGTGGAACCAACAGTGAACGCTACTAGGGCTACTCGTCCTACTACTAGGGGACGTGTTTATCACTTGGGTGCTGAAGCTAGAAATCAATCTCACAATTTGATCCAGCGAGATTGCGAGATTTCAAGTAACACACTAACTGCACTTTTGATTTGGGGGCAACCCATTCCTTCATTGCTATGGATTGTGTCAATCGTTTGAAGCTATCTATGTCTTCCTTACCTTTTGATTTGGTTGTTTCAACACCTGCTAAGACTTTGACCGTAAATTCTGCATGTTTACGCTATCTTGTAACTATTCAGAATAGAGATTTCTTGGTTAATTTAATCTGTTTACCCCTACAATCACTCGAGATCCTTCTCGACATGGATTGGATGTCGTATAATTATGTAGTCTTGGACTGTGCTCGCAAATTAGTTCTTTTTCCCGAACCTGGAGTCGTTCGGTATTTGGCTGCTAACAAGCTCGAAGTGTCACTGAGAGAAGGAACTCAGGAATTTTTATCATTGGCTAACGTGGAGACCAAGATGGATGTGAGCATAGAAGATGTGGTGCTAGTCAAAAGGTATCCGGACGTATTTCCAACAGAAATTCCAGGATTACCCCCAATAAGAGAGGTGGAGTTCTTCATTGATGTACACCCAGGAACTGGACCTATTTCAATTGTGCCGTATCGGATGTCGCCATTGGAATTAAGCAAGCTTAAGGGTCAAATAGAAGGTTTGTTGGAGAAAGGATTTATCAGACCAAGTGTGTCGCCATGGGGAGCTCCGGTGTTGTTGGTTAAGAAAAAGGATGGAAGTTCGCGCTTATGTGTGGATTATAGGCTACTTAACAAGGTAACTATTAAGAATCGTTATCCTTTACCACGTATCGATGATTTGATGGACCAATTAAGAGGAGTTGCGGTGTTTTCAAAGATCGATTTAAAGTCAGGATACCATCAAATTCGGGTAAGAGAAAGAGATATTCAAAAGACTGCTTTCAGAACTCGTTACGGACATTATGAATATCTTGTTATGCCATTTGGGGTTACGAATGCACCAACGATTTTTATGGATTATATGAATAGAATCTTTAGCCCGTTTCTGGATAAATTCGTTGTGGTGTTCATCGATGATATATTGGTTTATTCAAGAAGTGAAGAGGAACATGGAGAGCACCTACGTCAAGTTCTTGAAGTTTTACGAGAGAAGCAATTGTATGCCAATCTGTCGAAGTACGAGTTTTGCCTAGAGAAAGTGAACTTCTTGGGACATGTGATAACAAAAGAAGGAATTGTTGTGGATCCGGCAAAGATTGAGACAATTCTTGCCTGGAAACAGCCTCAGACTATCACAGGCATACGTAGTTTTGTCGGACTGGCAGGATACTACATGAGATTTATTGAAGGATTTGCTAAGATTGTGGCTCCTTTGACACAACTCACCAGAAAGAATCAGCCGTTTGCATGGACAGAGAATTGTGAGGAAAGTTTTCAGTTGCTTAAGGAAAAGTTGACAACCTCACCAGTATTGGTTTTGCCATAGCCAGAGGAACCATATGAAGTTTACTGTGATGCATCTCACCAAGGTTTGGGATGTGTTTTGATGCAACACAAGAAAGCTGTAGCCTACGCCTCAAGGCAGTTGAAAACTCACGAACGAAACTATCCTACTCATGATTTAGAGCTTGCTGCAGTAGTTTTTGCATCAAAGATCTGGAGGAACTACTTATACGGATGCACGTTTATAGTATTCAGTGACCATAAAAGTCTGAAATATTTGTTTGATCATAAAGAATTGAACATGCGCCAAAGGAGATGGATGGAGACTCTCAAGGATTTCGATTTTTCATTGCAGTACCACCCTGGGAAAGCCAATGTGGTGGCTGATGCATTAAGTAGAGGAAATGTGTCAATATCTTCAATAATAATGGCTAGACAACAAGAGTTGTGGGAAGCATTTAGAGATCTACACTTGGACGTAGAGTTTGCACCAGGAATTTTAAAATGTGGAATGATAAAAATTTCGAGTGGTTTACTCGAGGATATTGCGAATTCTCAAGATGACGCATTAATCCAAGAGAAGAGGAACCTAATAGTGCAAGGAAAGACAACTGAGTTCAGGATTGGACCATATAATATTTTGAGATGTAATGGGAGGATTTGTGTACCGGCCGTTGCAGATCTAAGGAGAACAATTTTGGAAGAGGCTCATAAGAGTAAGTTGAGTATTCATCCGGGAGCGACAAAGATGTATCATGACTTAAGACAGAATTACTGGTGGCCAGGAATGAAGAGGCATGTAGCAGAGTATGTATTGGCTTGTTTAACTTGTCAAAAAGTGAAAGTGGAACATCAGCGACTTGCTGGAATGTTGCAACCTTTGGATATACCGGAATGGAAGTGGGATAGCATTTCCATGGATTTTATAACCGAATTGCCCAACACAAGAAGAAAGAATGATTTGATTTGGGTAATAGTGGATCGATTGATAAAATCCGCACATTTCTTATTGGTAAAGACCACTTATAAAGTAGATAAGCTGACGGAAATCTACATTGCTGAGATTGTGAGATTACACGGAGTACCGTCGAGTATAGTATCGGACCGTGACCCAAAGTTCACATCTCACTTTTGGGGAGCGCTGCATGAAACGTTGGGAACGAAACTGAAATTGAGTTCAGCTTACCATCCGCAAACAGACGGACAGACTGAGAGAACAAATCAGTCCTTGGAAGATCTATTGAGAGCATGTGTGTTGGATGATAGAGGAAACTAGGATGAGGTATTGTCATTGATTGAGTTTACTTACAACAATAGTTTTCACGCAAGTATTGGAATGGCACCCTATGAGGCTTTGTATTGACGCAAGTGTCAGACGCCTTTATGCTGGTATAAGGACGGAGAAAGTATGATTGTTGGACCTGAGATGGTGCAACAGACTACAGAAAAGGTCAAGAGGATACAAGAGAAAATGAAGATTTCACAAGATCGTCAGAAGAGTTATGCGGACAAGCGTCGCAGACCTTTAGAATTCGAACAGGGTGATCATGTATT
This sequence comes from Cicer cuneatum, assembly GCA_037974295.1. Lineage (NCBI taxonomy): Eukaryota > Viridiplantae > Streptophyta > Magnoliopsida > Fabales > Fabaceae > Cicer > Cicer cuneatum. Next base: position 60,150,320 of record JBBPBO010001985.1, on the reverse strand, counting down.
TCTAAGGATCACGCCTACAACTGGAGTTGGCAGAGCTATTAAATCAAGAAAATTGACTCCGAATTTTATTGGAACATACCAAATTACTGCACGAATTGGACCAGTGGCTTATCGGATTGCTTTACCTCCAATACTGTCCAATATTCACGACGTATTTCACGAGTCGCTGAGGAAATACATTTCGGATCCGTCACACGTGATCGAACTAGACACAATTCAACTAAAGGATAACCTGACGTTTGAAGTACTACCTATAAGGATTGAGGACAGGAAGATTAAACAGCTAAGGAACAAGGAAGTCCCACTAGTCAAAGTGATTTGGACTCCGATTACTGGAGACGCGACTTGGGAACTAGAGAGTAAGATAAGGGAACAGCATCCTCAGTTGTTTATTGACACGTAGTTTCGAGGACGAAACTAATTTAAGGGGGTAGTAATGTAAGACCCTTAAATTTAAATTAAATTTTGGATATAATATCAAGTGTAATTTTGGAATATTTGTAAAATATTTGATATATGTATATTTATATATATATATATATATATATATTTGGAGATTGATTAAAATTATTCGACGAGGAATAATTTAATTATATTAACGAAGAATTAATACCGGGCAAATTATCCGTCAACCGAGTCGCAACGGGAGTATTTAATTACTTGATGGTCAAGTAATATTATAATATTAATATATGCATAGTAAGTGACGGCATGTATATATATATGTGTGTTGTGTGTGAGGCAAGAGAAATCATAACAGAAGCAGTATTCCCTTCCTCTCCTACCTGCTGTGCACCATCCTTCTCTCTCTTCTGTTTCTGTTGCTGTTTGTGTTAGTAAAGGAAAAACAGCATCCTCAAAAGTCAAATTATTTGGAAATCCAAGCGTCGAAACAGAAATTGCTAAGAAGGAAAGTCGTTCCTCTCATTTTCACGGTGCTAACGAACTAACTTTAGTAGCGACGACGCGAGCGGGAGTGTCGCCGGTTTTTGTTGCGGTAACGGAAACATGCAAGAAAACGCAACTAAGGTAAGGGGCACCTTCCAACTTTCTAGATTGCATTTAGGGTTGTAAATGCATGTTGGATGGATGATTGTTATGAGTTATGTGTGTGTTAAAAATAGTGTTGTTGTTTTGATACTGAAACTGCCTTGCATGTAGTCATGGATGATGAAAATGCATGTTGTTGAGTTGTTCTGGGTTGTTACTGCCTTGGTTGATGCCTTGATGCATGTTTGTGAGTTGTTGTTGTTGTGTTGATGAGTAGAATCATTTATATGTGTTGAGGATGTTCTGGGTTTTGTGGTTAAAGAAGTTGTGATTATGTTTTGGTGTTTGTGTTGGTTTTTCAAAGAAAATATTTTTGAAAACGTGTTGAAGTTTTCTGGAAAATCTCACTGTTTTCGAAGGTGTATTCAAATACGGTACTAGTGTATTCGAATACATTCCTGTAAATTTCCAACTTTTATTCAAATTTTGAATGTCGTATTCGAATACGACACTCCATATTCAAATACAAAAACATGATTTTTGCTACTGACTTCCCATCTGTATTCACGTACGACCTTGTCATATTCGAATACAGGATTTCAAGATTTGCTACTGACTTCGCATCTGTATTCGGCTACGACCCTGTCGTATTCGAATACAGAATTGCTGATTTTGCCACTATTTTTGCATCTATATTCGGCTACGACAACCTCGTATTCGAATACAGAAATGCTGATTTTTCACTGTTTTGACATCTGTATTCGAATACAAGGATACTGTATTCAAATACAGATTGATTTTTTTCAAAAACTCTATTTTAAACATTGGTTTATGCACTTAATGAGTTGGAAAACATTTGGAAGGTATATAACAAACTTATATGGAGTTTTTGAGATGGTTTAAGATGGTTTGAGGTGGTAATGGAGTGTCTGGATTTCAGATTGTGTTTTGCATACTGTTTTCAGTGAAGAGAAAACAGAGCATGTCCATGCATTGCATAGTCAGGTGGTGACCGCGATGGGCCACAGAGTTGATGCGGTGACCGTGATGGGCCGCGAAGTTAAGTAGTAACCGAGATGGGTTATAGAATAGTTCCGCGTGTATTAGACGGTCTATTCTATCCGGGCTACGGAGTGGTTCCGCGTGTATTAGACGGTCCATTCAATCCGTGCGAAGATTTAACTTCTGTGTATCTGGCTTGTGAGAGGCTAATACACGTAATTGTAGTGACTATTATGGATTATAGGGTAGTTCCGCGTGTATTAGACGGTCTATTCTATCTGGGTTCAGAGTAGTTCCGCGTGTATTAGACGATCCATTCGATCTGGAAATCGTGTTGGTCCATGAGAGACTGCACGTGTGCTGGTCCGTGAGAGACTGCACCTTGGTAATTCCAAGAGTTGTGTACATTGGCATATACATATTGCATTGGGATGGTTGACCTGTGAGTCATGATTGGATATGAGTTGATGAGTGGAAATCGATGTGCGCAAGTATCTTATGAATTCTAAGTTTCTAATGAGTTGTGGTGATTGTTGATTGTATTTGTACTTGCAACATGATTTTTATATTAAATTGTTTGTTGTTTTGCAAAGATGCAGATGTCATGTATTTTAAAATGTGAGCATCCTTATTTATCATCGTTGTTATAGCATTGAAATATGTCATGAGTGTATATGTTATATTTGATATAATTGTTATGTGGTAATTGTTAATTTCGGTCGGTGACCCTTTACTATTATTGTGGAAAATTGGGCTTTGCCCTCATATGATTCCCAATCCCGTCCCACCAACGGTTGCACTAACGACGGAGACGTCGTTAGTTTTCCTTGATCTTCACGTACGGCGTATTTGTGGACAATGCAGAGGAACAGACAGCTGGGGTGAAGACGAGACTTGTACAGGATGCGGTGAAGACCACTTGCTACTATAGCTTTAGTGCATGATCAGTTTAGACTTGTTGTATAGGGCCTCGAGCTTAGTGGATGTAATTAGTTATTTTGGGATAATTGTATATTTTTCCGCACTCTGATAATATTTTGGTGCGTCCAGGATACAGTTTTCGATGAATTATTATTTTGGTATATTTTGAAGATCAATTTTCCAAAATTAAATTACTTGGTTATAATTATGATGTGGTTGTTTAATTATCTTGAATTAATTCGAAAATTCTTTTATTTATTTATTTCGGTTGGAAAAAAATACACTCGCGCTGTTTAAAAACTCGTGGTGTTACAAACAGCAAGGCAATTGCAAAATTCAAAGAAATCATGAAAGAGGAGTTTGAAATGACAAATTTGGGAAAGCTGGGTTACTTCCTAGGCATGGAGTTTATTGAGACAGAAGAAGGCTGATGATGCATCAGAAGAAGTATGCTAGAGAGATCTTAAGAAGGTTCAATATGGCTGGCTGCAACTTTGTTGTTATTCCAATGGAGACCAATGCAAAGCTGGGAACAGAAATGGAAGAAGAGCTGATAGATTCGACCTTGTTCAAGCAGGTTGTGGGTTCTCTAAGATACTTGTGCAATACAAGACCTGATATTTGCTATAGTGTGGGTGTGGTAAGCAGATTCATGGAGAAACCCAAGCGTTCTCACTGGTTGACAGTTAAGAGAATCATGAGATATGTTCAAGGCACATTGGAGCATGGAATTTAGTTTGCAACAGATTTAAAGCAAGAAAATGGAGACTTGGTTAGATATTCAAATTGGTGTGGAGATTAAGAATGATAGAAGAAGCACTTCAGGCTATGTGTTCAAGTTCATGAAATCTCCAATAGCATGGAGCTCAAAGAAGCAATCAGTGATAACACTTTCTTCATGCGAGGCTGAATACATTGCTGGCAGTTATGCAGCCTTCCAAACATTGTAGTTGGAAGCATTACCAGCAGAACTAAAGCTAAAAGTATGCAGGCCAATTCCATTGATAATTGACAACATTTCAGCAACAAATCTGGCAAAGAAGCATGTGTCTCATGGAAGGAGCAAACATATTGAGACAAGGTTTCATTTCTTAAGAGATCAAGTTGGAAGATGCAAGTTGAAGCTCATTTATTGTCAAACTGAAGTTCATCTGGCTGATATCATGACCAAGGCTTTGAGGACAACTAGATTTGAAGAGTTAAGAATATTACTAAGTGTAGAATCACTTAGAAACTTGAATTAAGGGAAAGTGTTGGAAACGGATAATGTTATCCGTTTGTAATAAGAAAACGGAGAACGTTCTCCGTCTCAAGAGTTGTGTAATTCAAGTTTAATATTGATTGTTTGTAATCACTAACTAACTAATCATTTAATTAGTTAGTTAGTTAGAATGTAATCAACGCAATGTATATAAAGTATAGCTACATCAATGAAATTTTAGAAGTTCATTCATTCACATTGATTCTATTCTTTCATTTTATTGCACTTGAAGTAATTAACTTGAAAGCTAACAGTAAGTGAGATTTGACAAGCATTCCTTATTGCCATGCTATTACATGCATCTGGCATAACGAAAAAGATCACGAGGAATATGTATTATCATACCATATATATTACATTAAGTCTTCCTATTACTTACTTGTACTTTTAATCAATATTGATTGTTTACGACTTATATCTAAATGTAATTAATATCTATATGTAATTATTTAATTGTAACTTCGTACAATAATTTTAGGAAGGCTACATTTTTTGTCACTTCTTCTAATATCATTTTACCAACAAATGGTCCACAATTGTGGTCCTAGAAAATGTTTCAATTAATCCAACTGTCGAGAGAAGAGCAATTGGTAGACCCATGAAGAATATAAACTAGAATAATGAGGAGTCAAGAAACCTCCACTTGTTGTCCATGAAGCTAAGAATAGTAAAATGTCATAAACGTGGAGCCATGGGGCATAATAAGAGATCTTGCAAGGGAATAAAAGTTGCGAACAGAGTCATTCCTAAGGGTGAAAACAAAGTAAAAAAAATTGGGATTCTATTGTTAATTGATTATGTGCATTTCTGCAATTTTGTTAATTTTTTTTTATAATAGTTTTAGTACCTTAGTAATGACACTGATATGTTATTTTGTGATATTGTGCGGTTTTTATCAAATATGCATGTGCAATTTTTTATATAGTGCAGTTTAGCACCTTAAATATAGTGCAGTTTGTGCAGATTTAGTTAGTGCAGTTTAGCACCTTATATAGTGTAGTTTGTGCACTTTATATACAGTGCATAAGTAAGGGTGGGAATAAGACAGGTTGTTCGATAGAGAATATGATCTGACCTATTAAAAATATGATTCGGTTTAATCCGCTCAGTAAAAAAGTTAGACTTAAATTTTTTTAAAAATTTATTTATTTAAATAAATCAGACTTATATTTTATAAAAAGTCTATTAAACTTAACATGTCATTCTGAATATACATAATTATAATATAATATTTTTGTTATATATAATTTATAATAATAAAATAAAAAACTCTTCATATTTTAGTAATAAAGACTTTTTTTAATAAAAACTCTTTTATTTGTTCTCTAAAAAAAAAATAAAGACTCCTCATGTTATGTAATAAATGACTATTAGAAATTTGAACCCTATTCTCCTCTCAAAAGTCAACCATTTTGGCAAAGACAGTTCCTCCACATTTCTTACTGCAAGTTGCTTTATCAAAGGCTAAACACCATGAGTTCAAAGGTAACAGTCTTCTTTAGTGTCTACTTCACACAATAAACGCATGCCTACATATGCCAACTAAAAATCTATATTTCTTTTGTTCTTTTTACAAAAATTTATACTATCAATTTGTTGGTAACATATGTTGATAAATGCTCTAATTCGGTTTCTGTGGCTTTGTAACCTGCTAGTTCTAAGCCCCCTTAAACATGTAATGATTTTAATCTACTACAATTAAAAAGTATTATTTTTCTTTCTTATAGAGTTGAAGTTTCCTTTACTAAATCACTATTTTTATGGCCATGGCCACAACACTGTAGTGACAAACTTTTTGACAAGTCCAAGTTTTCAAAATGTGATAAACTCCAATTTAATACATTTTTTTGTTAGAGATTATTATTAATTATTTTTAGAACAATTATATGATATTATATAAATTTTTAAATACATTTGTTCTTTATTATATAAAAAAAAAAGCTAAATAGCACCTGTGGTCCCTTAACTTAATTTCAGTTAACGTTTTAGTCCTTTATCTTTTTTTTTTCCGATTTGGTCCTTTATTTTAATTTTAAGTAACAATTTGATCCTTTATGTTTTAAAATGTCAACAATATTATCTTTTTTTTTTACAAAAATTCATCAAAATTTTCAACTAAAACCCATAAAATTAATTATATTCTTTAATATAATACAAATTTCATCAAATTCGTAACTCAAATCTTCAAATAAACTCATACAAAAATTTCATTCTTTATTTGATATTGTTAGAAATGGAAATATGAGTTTATTTAAATATTTGAGTTTCGAATTTGATGAAATTTGTATTATATTGAAAAATACAAATAATTTTATGGGTTTTGGTTGAAAATTTTGATGAATTTTTGTAAAAAAAAAGGATAACATTGTTGACATTTTAAAACATAAAGGATCAAATTGTTACTTAAAATTAAAATAAAGGATTAAATCGGAAAAAAAAAGATAAAGGATTAAAACGTTAACTGAAATTAAGTTAAGGGATCACATGTGCTATTTAGAAGAAAAAAAATGAATATAATTAATAATATGTATAATATATAGAACAAAAATATAGAAGATTTGAAGAAGAAAAGATGTTGACCCATATAAAAAGGAACAAATATTTGTGTTTGTTAGAAAAGATCATGCTCAAGAATAGGAGGAACAAGAAATAAATAGGAAGATAAAAATTATAAGTAGAGTTTGTTATTGGTTGCATTCGATTAGTTTGTTACATAATTAAGGTCAAATGGGCACCAGATTAATTGAGGAGATTTTAAGAATGCTTGCAGGGGAAGCAAATTGTCTCAAGTTATCCGGCAAATATTCATCCTTTTTATAGTTTTTTTCTTTTTAATTTGACGAATACTGTTATTTTAGATTTAATTTTATTTATAATGACAAGCAATTAAGTTCTTTTTTAGAGTCTTAAGTGAATCTTGTAATTAATATACTCTTTACTTTGTCCTAGTTGTCTATTCTAATTTTATTTTAATCTTTTTATTATTTAATTAAATTTTTTTATTGATATAATCACATGTTAGGATTTATCATCCATTTCCATTTCTTAATCAATTAATTGTCAACAATCATACTCCAATTAATTGGTAATTCTATATGACAATTGAAAATATAAATTATTGAATGACCAAACTTAATTTTAGTATTTCAATCATTCAACAATTTTATTCTCTATATTTTTCTTGAGTTTAAACTATTTGCATGACCAAACAGAGAGTTAATTTAAAAAAAAATAGTATTAATCACGAATGATCAAGTTAATAGTCTTATTAAAGAGATTGATAATTGAATCAAAAGAAATGAATCTAAATAGAATTAGTATCAGAGTAGTCAAAGTTACAAGTGAAACTGTGACTCTAGGCCATTGATCTACAATCTTACATTTGTACTCTTAATTTCTTGTTATTTGCTATTTAGTTACCGTAACCAATTCAAATATTATTGTTCGTCTAAATAATAAATAATAGGCTAAATAGCACATGTAGTCCCTTAATTTAATTTGAGTTAACGTTTTAGTCTTTTATCTTTTTTTTTTCCGATTTGGTCCTTTATTTTAATTTTAAGTGGCAATTTGATCTTTTATGTTTTAAAATGTCAACAATATTATCTTTTTTTTTTACAATAAATTAAAAAATTCATCAAAATTTTCACCAAAACCCATAAAATTAATTATATTCTTTAATATAATACAAATTTTATCAAATTCGTAACTCAAATCTTCAAATAAACTCATATTTTTAATTTTTATTTGATGTTGTTAGATATGAAATTTTAAAAATCAAATAAAGAATAAAAATATGAGTTTATTTGAATATTTGAGTTACGAATTTGATGAAATTTGTATTATATTAAAGAATATAATTAATTTTATGGGTTTTGGTTGAAAATTTTGATTAATTTTTTGTAAAAAAAAAAGGATAATATTGTCACTTGAAATTAAAATAAATGACCAAATCAAAAAAAAAAAGATAAAAGACTAAAACGTTAATTGAAATTAAGTTAAGAGACTACGAATGCTATTTAACCTAAATAATATTAATTAGTTTGATACTTATTAATTAATCTATGTAGATATGATAATCTTTTATACTACTTACATGATAACATGCATTTGGTCTTAGTATAAAGAGATTATTATAGAGCGCACTTGTTAATTAAAATGCACTTACTCATAGAAGTAGTAAAAAGATTATCGTATCTACTTAAATTAATTAACAAGTATCAAACTAATAAAGTTGTTCCATTCCAAGCCCTCTAAAATTTCCTCATTATTGAGGTGCCCTTTAACTTTAAGGTGCGGTTCCTCCCGCTTATTACCTTTTATGTGTCGAAGGATTCTTAATTTTATGCAAGCTACACTTATAAATTTTTTTGATCCCATTTATTTCTTGTCCCTCCTATTCTTGGACATGATCTTTTGTAACAAACACAAATGTTTGTTCCTTTTTTTTATGGGTCAATCATATCTTTCTTTTTATTTTCACATCTTTTATATATTTGTCTCATATATTATAATATAGTATATTATATTTATACACACGTGTGGGCATATATATATATATATATATATATATATATATATATATATATATATATTATTAATTGCATTATTTTCATCTTTTCTGCATAATAAAAAAAATTAATTTAAAAATTTATATAATGTCATATAATTGCTCTAAAAATAAGTATTAATAATTAATAATAATCCCTAAAAATAAGAACTAAATTGGAGTTTATCAACTTCATCACAGTCAAGCTTTGTTTGTCCTCGAGCAAATTATGGTTAAAAAATAAGTTAAAGTTTTAAAGAGAAACAAACAAATAAGATAAATGAAATTCACCTAAACACTATGATTGAATTTTTGAATTTAAGCAAGAATTTTTTTGAAGTGTGTGGTTAATTTTATTGTTTCTAAGCATCCAATGCTTTGAAACTTTCTTCGATCAATCAATTTAATCATTCTCATTCATAAAGTTCTATCCTTATCGTAGGACGCATGTATTTATTTTTTCTGAAGTATTAAGGATATTTTGCTTTGATTTAATTAAACAACTCAGCCATTTTTATTTATGTCATTTTTATTTTTTATATTATTTCACCTTTGCTTTGACTATTGAAGAGAAAATTTAAGGTGAAAACTTAATTTTTTTTCTTCATATTCTTTCTTATATTTATTAACATTATTAATTTAAAGCCCTCATTTTAATAGTGTATGTTCTTTTTGAAGGTGAATAATGCACATGAAGAGATCACCTTGAAGATTTGATAGTTTTTTTGTTGGTTGTTGAGTTTTTTTACCAGTTTCTCACCTTGAAGATTTGATACATTTTTGTTGGTTGCCGATTTTGTTATCAATTTCTTACTTATTGTTTGGAAATTTGTTAATTTATGGTTTAAGACCTATTACTATTTGTTTTTAGGCTTGCAATTGATATGGCCAAGACTTAGCCACTGTTGTTGGATTAGTTTGAGATGGTTTGTGCATTTTTTTTTTACAGGAACATGATTTGTGCCATTAGATATTATTTTTTGGTGAATTGTATTTTATTCTTTTATTTTATTTGTAATTGTTGTTCATTAAAATAAAAAGTCTATCGAAAATAGGCCTTGTGTTTTATTTATAATTTAATGATATATTAATCTTTTTAGAGATATGTCAAATATATTTTTTAAGTTCTTAATAGAAAATGGGTCTTTAAACAAACTAATAAATCAGACTTTTAAACAGGTTAAATCTAAATTAAAATAAAGTTTTTGACAAACTAATAGGCTAGACTCGTACTTTAATTTTTTAAACAATGTCAAACTTATTTTAAGAAAATTTTAATCAGATCTCACATATTTTCACCCTTAATTATAGTGTAGTTTATGCAATTTTTTAGTTAGTGTAGATTGTTTAGTTTATGCCACAATGCCTCAAATTAGTATCAAATCATTTACATATTAGTAGGTGTCTAAAATCAGAAACAAGATCAATGTTATAAAACTAACTTCATTTTTATTAAACAAATGTTAAACAACATTACATTAATGAATCAACAACTAATCAACTAGACACATAACAACACTTTACCCATAAACAACAAACACACATAGAAGTTACATAAATCAACAGCTAAACAACTAGACGCATAACATTACAGCCATAATTAAACACCAACAACTAAACCTTAATCATTACACCATAAAGGATGCACGCAAAAATATTTTCAAAATTATTCAAGGGATTTGAAAGAATTGATCAAAGAATCTGATGTACATATATTTATCAATAATTTTAAGAGAGAGCATGAGATGACTCGTCATTCTTTCTATGATTACGCTATTGATCATTCATGGAGGCTATGTGTTTTTGGCTTATTGAATTTGTTGAAAAAAGTATTCTTTATTTAAAGATGTGATTTCATTTGAAACAACATATAGTACACAGATAAGTATCATATATATGATTTTTGCATCACTCAATGGTATAAATCATCATCACGTCAAAGTATAACTTTTGAAGTTTCTGTTTTAGCATATAAAAAAGTTGATTCATTTGTGTGGTTGTTGAAGCTTGTTTGAATGCAATGAGAGGTAACAAACATACTATGATCATAACAGATCAAGACTCGGTTACGACGATTGCAATAAAAAATGTTTTCAATGGTTCTTCTCATAGATTTCGCATGTGGCATATTCTAAGAAACCTTATGGAAAAGGTGGGTGTTTATGGCTTGAATTTGAGAACAATATCTAGATCAGAGAGGGAAAGTTCATTCTTTGGTAACTACATGAACAAGAATATAAGTTTCGTAGAATTTTGGATATGATTATCTTTCATGAATATTTGTGTATGTTTATCTTTCATGAATATTTGTGTATGTTTATCTTTCATGGAGTTATTTATTATTTTAGTTCAGTTAATGTATGAATTTGTGTTATTTATTTTGAAAAAATTATAGAAATTGAATTTAGCCACAATAGTTATTTAATTGTTTATTTAAATTATGTGGATGATATTAATTTATAAATATTTTTTATTTTATTTAATAAAAAATCAGAAAATATTGTATAATAATTTTTTAATTTAAATTATTAGGATTGTGACGGTTGATAACTGTCGCAATGTTTGGATTAAATTGTTCAAAATGAATTTCGCAACGGTTGATAACTGTCGCGAAATTTCAAAAAAAAAAACTCAACATGTTTTGCACGGTTTGAGCCGTCGCAAAAAAAAGAAATATTGAGGCAGTTGAAGCGTTCAAAACCGTCGCAAACTTTGTGACGGTTGCAACGACGGTTTTCAGAACCGTCGCAAAAGCGCCTCGCGACTCATGAATCTGCGACAGTTGTCGAACCGTTGCAAAGTCACATTGGAGGCGGTTCTAACCGCCGCAAAGCCTTTTAAAAACCGTCGCAATTTTTATTTTTTTTGTAGTGAAACTATGGTACACTTTATTCTATTCTAGAATTGAAGTTGCATGTGAATTTAGGGAAGTATAGTTAGGAAAATTTATACTCAATGGATTTTTTTACATATTTCAAAGGGAGTTGTGGAGTGCATGTTTGGATTGAAGGGAAAAAAAATAGGGTGATGTGAGTTCATTATTTTCTATACATGAAAATATTATTGTGAATGGCACTAAAGTGAGAAAACATAGAGAAAATATTTATCATCTTTCTGATCATATATTGCATATTGTTCATGTAAAATGTTTGAATTTAAAGGCATGTCATATTGGTATATTCTTTTTGTATTAAAAGGAAAATATTTAAATAAAATTTCAAGTTATTCCATTATTAATAGATTGACGAAATTGAAAACAAGTAAACCGATTTTTGATTGTGATGAAAAGGTGATGGAGGCATGTTCTATGCTTGAAAGTGAGAGCAAGTTAGTTTTAGATACATAGGCACAACATAGACAATGATATTGTACCTACAACCTTAGATGAAGTAGAGGCTTTTATTAGTTCTAATGTACTTAAGGAAATTGAAGTTCTTTCACTCAAACCTCCAATTACCAAAGAATGTGGAAACCATATTAAAGAGGGGAAAGATAAGGCAATATAATGACAACAAAGGAGAACAAGACTTTGTAAAGCTTGTAAAAAATTTGCATATCATGATAGTCGTAATTGTCCGACAAACGACAAAGCTCTCTTCCTAAACTTTGGTAAGAAACTTTATTATTGCTTCATACTATGTTATTGTTATTTTATGTTTCATTATCAATAGTTTGCATATATTAATTGAGATTTTTCTTTTCATATTAGGATGAAATGTATTTAAAGTTTGGGGAGCAGTTTATTTAAAGAAAAACTCATTTTGATTAGTAAATCATTGAATAACAATAGTTTTTTCAACATAAGCTCATTTTGAGCCGTGATCAATGAGGAACAACAACTTTATGGACTTGTGGTAATTTGAACATAAGATTTAGTGTTAAAATTGAAATATATTGTTATTTTTAGTGTTTGGTAATGAAACTTTAATAATTAATTTTTATGTTATGAAATGATTCACAGTTTATTATGCGGATTTTCATTTATATAATAATGTTATTATCTATTATAGTATAATAGTATAAATCTAATCCTTCAAATTACAATCAATATCAAATGTGCTATTAGATAATGCTATTCTTTACGACAAAATAATAATTTGTATTTGATCACATCAAAGTTTTAAAAGGAAAATTTACATCACAATAATTTGGTACATAACAAATTGCTTCAATATTATAAGGCTATAGTAATAGTAAAGCCCACTTGAGTGAAAATTGTACAACAAGTATATATATGTGCAACACCTTGCATAGCCAAGTCTTTAACCTTTTTCTTTATACTCCAAAAACTAAAAGCAAACCCAATTAGTTTGTGAATAGGTAGGTTTGGTATGAGTTTCGTATAAAAATTGTGAATCTAGAATTCAACCTAATTCAAATAAATTAATTGGTTCGAGTATTGAGTTTGATCAAAATCGACTCGTGTACACCCTCATTTATGATCACATTTGATGTTGAATCTCTACCTTGTATAATGGTACACCATTCATATCAATTACAAATTAATTTCTTCTCTTTCCTTTCGCTTCATACTCCATATTCGACTACAATCGTTATCCACATCCCCACGACCTCTTAGTGCCTCATTTTCTGAACTGGCTCATCTACATTTAAAGCCACTAGATAAGTTGCATGCAAAACCACTAGCTCCATTCACATTTGAACCCTAAGATTTTGGAAACATCTAGACTTGTTTGACACTAGTAGCTTCTATAGTAGAAACCTTTAGATATCACATGTTTCACCTCTTCTATAACTACTACATCTTGTCTACTTTTGGCTATTCGACCACCAAATCTCACACAAAGATTGTGCTTGCTAGCCCATAATGAATCATAAGTCCATATTATGAACCCTTCACAATAGTAATGTCGTCACAAGTCCAATGTTGCTTTGGACGATTCACACATGACTAAGCAAAACGGTAATTTTTTAGCTGACTTAAGAAAAGGAACAATAAAATCATATAGTTGGTTGAACGATTTATGGAGATGGTGATAAGGTTGTACACTTACATCAGAAAATATGGAGGTCAGAGTTGTGATATGAAGAAAAGAGGGGAAAAAATAGAAAATAATTTTTATATAAATAATACATTATTTGATGAATCTAGTGAACCTTCAATATGCAACAATAAATACACATGATTCATTATAGACCATTTACTCTCCTTGTCCATAGAAACACTCCCACTAAAACAAAATTTTATCATTAAAAGACAAATTATAATATAGATGAAGTTCACGTACAATAAACTAATGTTTAAAAATTACTCAAGATATTAATAATATTAACTAAAAATATAAGTTAATAGATTTCGTACATTAACTAAAAATATAAAGTTAACATGTTTAGTCGTTCCTTCATTTAAATAGTTGATTTATTAATGTTGAGTCAATTTGTTGAATTTTAAAAAATATTTATTTTATTTTTATATTGAAAAAATCATCATCTCAATCATTAAACACAAGAGAACCGTCTAAAAAAATTTCAAATATTTTTAAATATTTATCTGCCATATATTATCTTCGCAGTCATAGGTGGTTCCTAGCATTCCCCTCATCAAAATTATATTTCAATTACATAAAATTTGACTATCCTTTCAAATCAGATATCAAAACAACATCCACCACCACACACCAAATGGCATCCCCATCAAATCCTATGCGTTAGATGACGACGTTCCCTCGAGATTCCGCCAACAAATATTATAAAAAACAACACAATTATGATCCGCAAAACTCAAATATTAATACCCTAAAAAAGGCAATATTCCATTGAGTCATGCTATCTTACACGTGTCAAAACCCCATTGGCTTCCAAGACACCGAAAAGTTAAAGCCTCGCAATATCACGAGATTTAAAATTGGAAAACACGCAAACTCAATATCTCGTGGCCGTATCGTGTCTCGAAATAATCGTCACATGTCCAATCAAGTTTGGTCCATCCAACTTTTCCATCATCATCCTTCATCACGACAATTCTCGAAAATCCAACAAATTCAAAGTACAACACAAATTGACAATTATACCCTCGCAACCCAATCGAATTTACCTTTCATACCCCTATCCTCTTCATGATTCATTTCATGATAACAAGAACACAAGAACAAAACAAAACCATTCACAATTTCACGTAATCAATATAATAATTTATAAATTTCCAAACCAAACTAAATAAAATTACAAGAAAATTTAGAAATTATTAATAAAAAAAGATTGAAGCTAGCTCCATCGAACACGATTCTGAAGTAATTTTTTCTACGCGCATCTACGAGAAAGAGACGCGATTAATAATTAATCAAATCGTGATCGGAATCGGAACAATTTTCTTCATAAACACGACGATCGGAACTATTGTTTCGACTTTTCGGATCGATTTCTTCAAGATTTAACCGATTAAACGTGAAAAAGATTCAGAGCTTAACGATCTTCGCCGCTCTGACGACAGGATTTTCTCTAGCGATTGCTTCTCTTCCGACGGTTTTGTAATCATAAGAACAGTCATGGCGATCTGAGTAACGGTGCTCGGAGCAGAAAAGATCGCCGCAACGGCAACGGAATCCGGTAAGACCGACTCTCCTTCGACAACCGGAACAGCGGTTAACGGCGCGTTTGGCTTCTGACGACGTCGTTTGAGGTTGGACTTGCGTATCATCGTCGCTAGGGTGAGATCTCTTTGGAGAGCGTGATGACGTGGCGGATCTGGCTGTTGATTTGTCTTCACAAAATCTAGAAGGTTCTGAAATCGAGGTGGTGGCTGTTGCGGCGGTTACTGTGGTTGTGTTGGCGGTTTGAATGTTGATACATGGTGATGGTGTGATGGTTTCTGGAACCTTGAATTCCGTTTCTTCTTTTTTAGTAATCTTGTGAGCCATTTTTTTTCTGGGCTTGTTGTTGGGCCTGGGAGTTGGAGAGAGAAAGGAATTAGAGAGAGAGAGAGAGAGAGAAGGTTGGTTGTTGGTGGTTGAAAGAAGGGATTGTAGAGAAGAGAGGAATGAAATATGAATGGAATTTGTAAAGGGGTGTGGTTTTGAGGTTGAGGTTGGTAATTGCAAATTGACAATGCAATTTGGTAATGTGCAAATTGAATAATATTATGGACCTTATGGAGACGCGTATCATAATACCTTTTCGTGAACCACTTTGCAATTTACTACTTTGTCCACTATTTTTTAATTGTCCCACACCGCCATTGTCGTCTCTTTTGACGTGGTCTCTATTCATTATATTTTATTTTACTGCGTAAATGCAAACTAAATGACTCATTCTAAAAAGAAAATAATTACTTTTCTTAGCATAAGTAGAATTTGGTTGATATAAAGGAATTAATAAATAAAAAATTAAGATTGATATCTTTACGGAGGAAAAGTTGTTAAGAGAGGAAATTTATGTTCAAATATCAGAAAAACATCTTTTAGTTGATGTACAGTAATTAGTAATAGTAGATTTTAGACTATACTTTTTAAAGGACTAATATCATTTATTATAAATATTATTGAGAAAATGAAATAGTAATAATAATATTATTCACCGTTATCAAACATACATATTGAATAAATCTGGCAATCATCTAACTAATGAGTTTTTTTTTTTTACGAGTTATGTAAATTTAAAGCATTATATACTTTGATATATAGTTGTTTTTATTTTAGCCTATTAAGATTGACATAAATTACTTTTATGTTCAAAATAATGATTTTTTTAAACCATAATTGAATGACTAATATGTTGATATTTCATATAATATAATTTTGTTGAAACAATAATTATATGTTTTTTTTTCCTAATTGCAGTTTTGATTTTTTTACTTTTGTAATTGTCCATATTCTAAAATTCAATCATTTTGGTGTTTCTCTTAAATTTTTTAACTAAAAAAATAATATTATGACATGTTTTAAACGACATGTTTTAAACATGTCATATGATACAATGATATTGTATGATTAATACTCATGAAATTATAATAAAGCTCTCTAAAAACTTCAGTTTAAATTTATGAAATTATTCATATTTTATAATTTATCTAATAACATATAAATAATTAATACATTTAGATAGTTCTACAAGATTGCATGTCACGTTATTTAAAATATATGAAATCACTTTTTTTTAGTTAAAAAAATCTAAGGAGGAACTAAAACTAACCAGTTTTAAAATAGGGGGATTTATTATATAAATTGATGAAAATATGAGACAAAAATTACAATTAAATCTATATTAGTAAAAGTTTATTTTGTATAATTTTTTATTGTGTTACTATTTTCATGTTTAAAATACGATTTTGTTAAAATAATAATTGAAACAGGCTAATTATCTTCGCTTGAAAATTTTAAAATCCAATGACTAAGTTGGCCATGCTTTTATAGGAAAAATATCATTTAATATTGACATCAACTTTTTTTATATAAAATATAAAGATAATCAAATTACATGCTTTTTTTTATAATAGAAATATAACTGATTAAGTTGACAATGTTTTTTGGAGGAAAAATGTCCCCTATGATTGACATTAACTTTTATATATAAGATATAAAAGTAATCAAATTACATGTTTTACTTTTTTTAAAAAAGAAAGAAATAGTTGACTAAGTTGATGATGCTTTTTGGTAAGAAGATGTCACCTAAATTGATATCAATTTTTATATATAAGATATAAAGATAATTAAATTGCAGATTTTTATTTTATTTTTATAATAAAAATAGCTGGTCATGTTTTTTTGAAGAAAAATATAATTTAAGATTAACATCAATTTTTATATAAAAGATATTTTTTATAAGCAATTAATAAATACTACATTATCATAAAAGTAATTGGTAAATAAAATTGATATTTTAATTATCTATAGTATATCGAGTAAAATAACAATTATAGTTTGTTATAGTTGTGTATTTTGACATCAAAGTACGTAATATATAACATTGTATGAATTTATTTTTATCTCTCTCACTTTCTATCTTTTACAACTTATAAACATTTCAAAAACTAGATCCTACGTTTATGTTATGCACGGGAAAAAATTGAGTTAATATATTTTATTATTATTTTAAGGAATAATTTTTTTAAAACAAAAAGAATTGAAATTTAATTTAATAATTAGTTTCAATAACTTTTTTCATATTAAATTTTAAAATACATGAATATTGTTACGTCAAAAAGAAGGGATCAATTTCTATTCGTATTTGTTATATTTTTTTTCTATTAACTTTGAAAATATTATAATGGATAAAAACGCAAAAAAAAAAAAAAACAGTTTGATATTGTAAAAGATATTCAAAGATCTCATAACGTGGTCAAGACAATTATTCAACATTTGAATGCAAATGATCTATTAAAGTAAATTTCAAACAACAAAAATATAATATGGAATTTTTAAGTAAAATGGTTAAAATAATGTGTTGAAATTGTACTAGAGAAAAACTAGAAACAAATGGACAAATAAATGCAATGTAATTGTACTAAAAAAATAGAAACAAAGAGAAAAAGTAATGTTTTAGTATTATGTGAAATAAATAAAACCATGCAAATACTTAGAATGACATACTTAGAATGATAGTATAAAAAACTCTGAAGAAAAAGGCAAATAAAATAAATAATTCAGTATTGTGAGAAGTAATAAAAGCATAAATTAATAAATAATTAGAATAACAAAGTATAACAATTTACCAAAATACCATAAATTTGGAAGAAAATGCTTCATGTACAGATTTAACAAAATTTATAGGCAAAAATTAAATCACACCGTATTTGACAAAGTAAATCACAGTGTATTTGACATTAAAATTTTGATGGAAAAAAATTATTTCTCAATATCTTGTCATTATATATATAATGTTTAATATTAATAATTTATTGTTCCGTATTTACAATTTAATTGTTAGCTGAAAAAACATTAATATGCAACAGTCCAATTTAAACTTAAAATTATCTACTTTTTTACACTTAAAAAATTAAATTGTGTGAATCTAATGGATAAACTACTTGACAAAAAAATATCAATTTATTTATTCATCAATATTAATATTATTCACTATTATACTTTATCGTGAATTGCTTGCTTTCGACAAACATGTCCAAAAACATGTATGATTAGTTCACTCGATTGAAAAACACAAATATACAATATATTATTTGTTTTAGCTTGATTTCAAATACAAAAAATAAGATTGAATAATTTTTATCAAATTTTTATTTGATTTTATAATTTTTATATAAACAAAATATATTATTTATTTGTTTTTAATTCAATTAAAAAATTATATTTCATTTTTATTACAGTTATAAAATAATTTTTAAAAGCCATATTGCTATTATAAAACTAAAAATACATTATATATGTGTGAGAGAGAGTCACATCATAACATCTTATTGATAGCTAGAAAAATTGAAAGATTAAACGCGGTTACAAAAGCATTTATATATTTTTAGTGTAATAAGAGAAAAAAGCCCAAAAATGACATAAAATTAGTTTCTTAATTTCACTAGCAGGAGTCTCAAAAATATAAACACTAGAAGAAATATGAAGAAAAAAAATGCTAAAATTTGTTAGTCAATTGTCATGTACTTTGCCTTCACGCCAGTATTATACAAAATTAAACTATAAAGGAGTATAAATCATAATGTTATGCTAGTAATTATACTACGATTTTTGTATTAGAAAGACATTTTTGATCTGCGAAGATGGGAAAGAAAGACAGAGATTTTGACCAAATGAATTGCATCAAGAATAAAGAAGGTAAGTTTTGGTTCACGAGAAAGATATAAAGGATAGATGAAAGGATTATTTTCACAAATTAATTAATGAAGGTTACAAAATTCTACCAAAGGACTGGCTAGACATTGGAGACGAGGACCACAATTATACTTTTCATAGGATTCAAGAATGAGAGGTAAAAAAAGCATCGAAAAGGACGATAATGGTCAACTATGAGCTCTTATCTTATTACATTAGTTTTGGATGTACTTACAAAACATATCCAAGAGCCAACACTTAGAAGACAAGCCTTAAAAGCGCATGACTTTCACCTTAATAAAAGCAAGACAACGTATATGGAATACAAGTTTAGCAACAAGAGAAACATCTCCAATTTGGAGGTTAATGTTGGAGATCATATCATACCACAAGTCATGCGGTTTAAAATTATTGGTTTCGTAATACAAAACGAAGAAGATATAAAAGGAGACGTAAACTATAAAATTCAAGGGGGATGGTTGAAATGGAGGAATGCCTCAACTGTTTTATGTGAAAAAATGTTACCGCTCAAATCGAAGGGCAAATGTTATTGTACAACTATAAGACCAATAATGTTATATGGAACATAGTGTTGGACAGGAAAACATAATGTTATATGGAACATAGTGTTGGACATGAAGATAAAATGAGCATAGCAGATATGCAAATATTGAGTTGGATGTGTGAAAAGACGGGATAAGATAGGATTAAAATTGAAAATATTAGAGAGAAAATTGGGGTAATATCTATAGTAGAAAAAATGGTAAAAACTCAACTTAGATGTTTTGACCATGTGGAGAAGAAACCTATAGATTTTGTAGCGAGGAGAGTATACCAAATAAAGGATATTCAAATCGTTAGAGAAAAAGAGAAAAACCTATGAAAACTATAGGAGAAATTATTAAGAAAAACTTATAAATTAATAACTTAAAACAAAATATACTATGATAGATTGCTATAATGTCGTTTAATCTATGTAATCGATTCTACTTAGTGTGAAAAAACTCGGTTGTTTTTGTAAAAAGACATTTTTGAATTGCAATGTGAAATATAAAATATAAAGTAACACTATTATAGAGTATATAAATAATTAAGTCTTAGAAATTGTATCACGGTGCTTTTCACATTAAAAAACATTTTTGGATTGCAATAAACAAATTTATGAAAAAATTATAAGATCATATTCTTAATTCAACCTACAAGTAAATTTGTAAATAATGAAAATTTATATTGTTTCTACAAAAAAATATTTATCTTTTAAATTTTAACAAAGTATAGAAATTAATTCTAATGACATTTAATATATCGTATTCATTATCATTATATAATATATTTATTAATAATACAGTTATAATGGTAAGTTAAAAAAAGAGTATAATAATAAACAAGTTCTGATGATATCAGTATACCAGCAGACAATGGCAAATTGGAAATCACCGGGGGTGGACTAGTTGGCAATGCCAATCATACTTACAAAGTTCAGTGGAATTTCAGGCTTCGGCTATTTGCATATATATGCCCCTACTTTTTTTTTTTTTAGGAAAAAAAAGGCTATGCCACTATCTTCATTCGGCTGGATGCAAATTGGTTAATATTTTATTATTACTTTTTTCTTTATGGTTAAATTATTGTCTTGAAAAAGAAAGAAGGGTAAAATCGGAAAATAGAAGGATAAAATGGCGTGTATGACAACATCAAAGGAAGGGTCGGCCGCCCAATTTGACCATGATACCTTCTCTCGATTTTTCATGTCATTTCATCCTTTGGCTCACATGTTTGCTTCACACGCTTATTGCTGCCTCTTTACTATTGAAGGATGAAATTTCTTCATTTGAGTGTTTAAATTGGTAGACTAGCATATTGCATACACATAGATTTTGATCCTATGGGTTTTTTCATTTTTTTTTCTTTCATTTAATATTAATGAATTTTATACATAGACACAACAATAATATTAATGACTTTTATACACAAAAATAAAAATGAATAAAAAATGGATTTTGTGTCTATCTACTGTAAATAAGAAGGAGAAAAGAAGAGAAGAAAAAAAAGAGGATTCAAATCCATACACATATTTCATTTAATATTTTTTTTGTTAAACATGTGAAATATGAAGTTAGTTATTTTTGTTGTGTTAGTTTTCTGTTAGTGCTGAAACTGACAGTTAGGCAATTATGCTAACTAGTTTTTCAGTTTTTCTGTTGTAATCTATTTCCTCTCATTCTCTTGTATATAAGCTGATTGACTCAGCAAATAGAGATAACAATGTGCAACAGTGTTTGCACAGACCTTTAGGGAGAGTTAGGATTAAACACAGGTGCACTAAGGGACAAAGGTAGAACACTTGGTGAGGAGGGGGAGAACTGAAACTCTATAATTTCCTCAAATTGATTGATTCTTGAATAAAGTGGACAAGGCGGTGCTAAGTCCTAGAGACGTAGGTCACATTGTGATTGAACTCCATCATCAAACGCATGTGTTCTTATTGTTCTTATTCTTTCAATTTTTATGTGAATGTGAGTGAAAGTGAACATTGTGAAAGGAAGAATATTGAGATTATTCATAACAGGCTGGGAGTTAGAGTTTTCTAGTTCAACAGCTGGCATCAAGAGCCTAGTTCGAT
This sequence comes from Cicer cuneatum, assembly GCA_037974295.1. Classification (NCBI taxonomy): domain Eukaryota; kingdom Viridiplantae; phylum Streptophyta; class Magnoliopsida; order Fabales; family Fabaceae; genus Cicer; species Cicer cuneatum. The sequence continues at coordinate 60,128,241 of JBBPBO010001985.1, read as the reverse complement.
TCTGGGAGGCTTAATGGAGATGGCAAAATCCAACATCGAAAAATTCAATGGCAAAAATGAATTTGCTCTATGGAGGTTAAAGATGAGGGAACTGAAGGTGCAAACACGAGAAGGGGGGTTGAATTGTGTTTGTCAAACTTAATTTCTTTTGCTGTTTTATTAAATATTGATTTGAATTATTCGATAAATAATTAATCAGATTCATCCGCGGATAATAATAACATAATAACACAGCAATTTATACTGGTTCACCGTTAACTAGGCTACGTCCAGTCCCTTTGAATTACAACACCACTGACCCTTCAAGTCAGTCTTCCCAAACAGCCTGACAACCCCAGACTTTTGAGGAATAACAACACCTTAACTAAACCAGTTAAGTCTTCTCCTACCAATCTGACAACCTCAAATTGAAGAAGGAATCTACACCACTATAATAAAGGTTTAGAACTTTGCAACGTTGCTTCTGGAAAGCTGTTTGTTGCACTGTATTTCTCTCTCGAAAACACTTAGAAAATATTGCTCTTGTTCATTTGTGTTTCTCTCTTTTGAACTCTCAGATATATTTGAATTGAAGCTTAAGTTCTTGTGTTTTTCAATAATTTATTCTTCAGCATTAAGTCACTATTTATAGTTGAACTTTAGAACTGCACTGATGCTTTACTTCTGCAGTATATTTAGATTAATCTATTTTGAGAATATTCTGGAGTAATTTGCTCAGATTCTGTTTTGAGCCTTTTTCTCCAATTCTGTTTTGGAACGTTTTTCTCAGATTCTTTAATCCTCATGATCAAATCTGCACCCTTGGATCTTCATGTGATATTCCACAACTGGACCAGCCGAATTGATATGCTGTAATCCTCTGATTTCGGCCTTTGCTGGACTGCACAGTCTGTCCCTCTGATTTCGGCCACCACTGGGCCATGGTCTGATTTTCTGATCTGGACCATCACTGGACCAAATAATTATTTCTGAACCATTGATCTGGAAGTTTTTACTCTGATCTGGACAGATTCTGGACTTTGGTCTGGAACAAACTGAAATTAACTTGAACAAAAAATATTTCAGTCTGGACATTTTACCTTTAATTTTGGACCAGGTCTGAATTGATTCTGGAACTCATTTCTTTTGGTCTGGACTTAGTTTCATGTCCTGAATCATGGTATCTTATGGTCTTGGCCAAATCTGGATTGATCCTCTTGTTCTAGACTCATAAACATACCTTCTGGTCAAGTCTGGAACAAGTCTGGACTGTGTAATTTTTCACTGCCAGGCCATCTTCTGGTCAGAATAACTTCTAGAATAAAATTGATGTTCGACTTCTGTTTGTCTGGAATAACTCTCCTTCTGGCAGGCTTTCCAATGGTATGATCCATGTTTCATTATGATTTTTATTCCTTTTGTTCTGGGCCACCAAACATATCCTCTGGTGATGTTTTGACATCCTGGAACATCTTCTGGAAATTCCAGAATTCATTTTCCTTTGATCTCTGCTTATGTTTCCTTCAGTTTCTGGGGCATTTAACTTAACAATTCAAAGTACAAAATAAGTTTACATTGAGTACATTTGTAAGCATCAAAATCCTAAGTACTTAGAACCAACTTGGTTCCAACAGGAACTACTAGTACAACAAGGACTAAATGATGCTCTTGAAGAAGAAAAGAAGTTGTCGCCAACACTATTAGAGAAAGAAAAGAAAGATCTAATGAGTAAGGCTCATAGTGCTATAATCTTGTGCTTAGGAGATAAAGTTTTGAGGGAAGTGTCAAAGAAAAAATCCGTTGCAACAGTTTGGTTAAAATTAGAAAATCTTTACATGACCAAGACTCTAGAAAATAGATTGTATTTGAAGCAAAGATTATACACCTTGAAGATGCAATTTGGCACTACAATTGAAGATCACATGGATGAGTTTAATAGATTGGTCTTTTCTGACACATTCATCTATGGGAGAGATTCAATAACACTTGAAGAAGTGCAAGCTGCATTAATGGCAAAAGAGTTGTCCACGAAGTCATATGGCAAAAAATCTAAGGCAGGAGAAAGTCTCATGGTTAGAGGAATAAGTGAAAAGAAAGATGGGAACGGAAAGAACATATCAAGATCAAAATCCAAAACAAAATACACGTGTTTCATCTGTCTTAAAGAGAGAAATTTCAAAAAGAATTGTCCTGAAAGGAAGTCAAAGAATAGAGGCAGTGGTGAACATAATTATGATGCTTCAATGGCATCAGATGGATATGATAGCTCAAAAGTGTTGGTGATAACAAACAATCAAGATCAAATTGAATGGGTGATGGATTCTGGATGTTCTTATCACATGTGTCCAAAGAAGGAATGATTTTTAGAGTATCAACCTTATGAAGGAGGTCAAGTGATCATGGGAAACAATGCCTCTTGCAAGGTAATTTGTATTAGATCAATTAAGTTAAGGTTGACTGATGGGTCTGTGAAAATTATGTTTGAAGTAAGACATGTTCCTCAATTAAAGAGAAGTCTCATCTTTTTAGGAACTCTTGTGGAAAAGGGGGTACAGTTTCAAAGCTGAAAACTCAGTACTAAAAATACTCAAAGGATCAAGGATAATGATGAAGGGAGAAAAAACTTAGAACTGTTTGTACGTGTTGAAAGGAAGCACTATCATAGGAAAGACTAATGCAGTGGTCAACAAAGAAGTTACCAACACCAACCTATGGTACAAAAGGCCGACACATATAAGTGAAAAGGGGTTTAATGAGCTATGTAAGCAAGTTCTGTTGGGTGATGACAAGCTAGGAGGCCTTGAGTTCTGCAAACATTGTGTATATGGCAAGCAGACAAGGGTGAAATTCTCTATTGGAGTTCACAAGACAAAGGAAAAATTGGGATATATTCACTCATATCTTTTGGGACCAACAATGATACCTACCCATGGGGGAAATAGATATTTCGTAATCTTAATTGATGACTATAGTAGGAAGGCTCAGATATATCTAATAAAAATCAAAGATGAGGCTTTTGAAACATTTGTAGAATGGAAAACCAAGGTTGAAAACCAGTGCAATAAAAGGATTAAAGCTCTTAGAACTGATAATGGTTTGGAATATTGCAATTCTATGTTCAATGATTACTGTAAAAAGTATGACACATACAGGAATAATATTGTAAGCAAAACCCCTCAACAAACCAGATTGGTTGGAAGAATGAAAAATACTTTGTTAGAAAGGGTAAGATGCATGTTGTCAAATGCAAACCTATCTAATCTGTTCTGGGGAGAGGCAGTTCATACTGCTTGTTATCTCCTTATTAGAAGCCCCTCAACAACTATTGAAAATAAGACACCTCAAGAAGTTTGGACTGGTAAGCTAGCAAACTATTCAAATCTTAGGATATTTGGATGCACAACTTATTACCATGTAAATGAAGGAAAATTAGAACCTAGAGCAAAAGAAAGCTTGTTTGTGGGGTACCTTGATGGTGTGAAAGGCTATATAATTTGGTCCAAAGAGAAAAGAAAATGCATAATCAGCGTAAATGTGAAATACTATGAGCTAAATTGTTAGGTGACTCACATAATGGTGAAGCAATTGGAAAATAGATTAGTGCTAATGAGCATCAAATTGAGATAGAGCCAGAGGGAAATTGAAACAAAAGAAAACATACTAGTGACCAACTTGGCTAAAATAATACTGAAGGAGAGCAAGAAGTATCAAGCTCTAATGAAGAAGTTGACCAAGACTATCTTCTATGCAAAGATAGGGAGATGAAGGTCATCAAACCTCCAAACAGATATGGCCATGAGAGCATGACAACTTGTGCTATTCAAACTGCTTTATCCTTCACAAATGAAGATCCAAGATCCTATAAGGGAGCAGTTCAGTGCAAAGACTATAACGAGTGGCAACTAGCAATGATAGAGGAGATGGAATCACTTCACAAGAACAAGACTTGGAAGTTGGTGAGGAAGACTGAAGGCATGAAGTTGGTGGGTTATAAATGGATATACAAAAGAAAGGAAGGTAATGCAGATGATGATCCCCCAAGATATAAAGCCATGCTAGTGGCTAAAGGGTTCACTCAAAGATAATATGTTGACTTTATTGAAATTTCTTCTCTAGTAGTGAAGCATTGCTCAATCAGGATATTGTTAGAAATGGTAGCTCAATTTGGAATGTGTCTTGAACAAATAGATGTTAAGACAACCTTCCTACATGGTGAGCTTGAAGAACAAATTTTCATGAAGCATCTTGAAGGATTTAAGGAAAAAAAGAAGGAAGATAATGTATGTTTTCTCGAAAGGTCTCTATATGGACTAAAACAATCCCCAACCAATGGTATAAAAGGTTTGATAGTTTTATTTTGGGCCTTAAATATAGAAGGAGCAGTCATGATAGTTGTGTCTATTATAAGAAGCTGGAAAATCATGACAACATATACTTACTTCTATATGTTGATGACATTTTGATTGCTAGTAAAGACATGGTCAATATAGACAAACGAAAGGAAATGCTCAAATCTAAATTTGAGATAAAAGAGCTAGGTAATGCTTAAAATATTCTAGGCATGGAAATCAAACAAAACAATGATTCTAAAGTTATGCACATAACTCAAGAAGGCTATGAAAATAAAGCGGTTCAAAAGTTTAAAATTGGTAAAGCTAAATCTGTAAATGTACCTATTGCACCTCATTTCAAACTGTCATTGGAAGATTGTTCAAAAACAACACATGAACACAAGGAAATAATGGAGATATCATATGCCAATGCAGTAGGAAGCTTAATGTATGCAATGGTCTGTACTAGACTTGGCCTATCTAGTTAGTCTTGTGAGCAAATTTATGGGAAATTCGGGAGCTCATCATTGGCCGGCTGTGAAACACATCCTCAAGTATCTCGAAGGATTAACAAAGGTTAGACTGAAGTATAGAAGAAAGACTTATTCTTCAAGTGGAGCTTTAGGATCTGTTGACATTGACTTTACTGGTGACAGAGACAAAAGAAGGTCTTTAACTGGATATGTGCTCACTCTATTTGGAGATACTGTAAGCTAGAAGGCATCTCCCTTTACAAGAGAGGGAATGATGAGATCCTGAGATGATCTCCCTTTACAAGAATAATTGATTCATGAAAAATGAGTGGTTCCTTAGTGAAGCACAAGATGAGGGTGTAGAAGCACTTTGTTGGTATGGAAGAAGTAACTCTTGATTTGTCTTGGTAAAAGTAACTCTTAGGTTTCTTGTGATACTATCGTAACCACATTTTTATTAATTCTAGACAAGGTAATTAGTGCAGATACTAGACAAGACAATAAGTGCAGTCACTAGAAATTGATGTTAGTTTATTATGGTCTTTGCCTTACTTCTAGTCAGCCCAAACAAGCATTTCTTGTATATAGGGGGGGAAGTTGCATGATAAAAGAAGATAAATTTTGTTGAAAAATCACACTTTCTATATTTGTGAGAGTTTTTTCTCTCTCTCTCTCTCTCTCTCTCTCTCTCTCTTTTTGTTTTAGATTGGATCACCCTTTTGATCTTATTAAGAAACCATGTTTTTTGTGGCGATCATTCACTTAAGGCTTATCACTTCTATTTGTCGATAGAAGTAAAAGTGTGTTGCCATTTAATTTCTACCTTATCCATGTTCTCTTTTTTTTCTTCTTCTTGTTACGATTCTACTCTATATTTCTTTGTTACTTTTAATCCTTGCAACTTTTCAATTCCAGTTCTAAATTTCACATAGTTGTTATTTTGCTAGTGATATGCACAAAAAAGACAAACCATAAATTTCGATGTCACCAGCTGAGGATTTGGTTTGGTTGCATTCCAATCTTCATCTTTTGTGTAGGAAAGTTGAAGGGTATAACAAAGGTGTGACAAGGTTGCGGGACTAAAATTAAAATGTTAAAATTTTATAGGTACTAAAAACATATTTAACACTATTAAAAATGATTTTAAATTGTTGGCAATTGTATAGAACCAAGACTAGTTTTGAGTTATTTTAGTGATGCTTTTGTTGATATCTTGTCATATGATTTAAAATATATTTTGATTTAGACCAAAACTCTAATTTGTAATTTGTTCGCAAGTTTTATTTTTTTTGTAAATTGTGATTGTTATAGTTATAATTAAGAATGATAAATGTCTCTTTTCCTTACTAGTATTTACTATGTATGAAATTTTTTCATATTAAACTTTTGTTAACGTTTTTAAGCAGTATCGTATCTTATATTTCAAAAAACCTGTGCATCTGTATGGTACGATACCCGCATTTGTACTACATATTTAGGCTTCATAGAATATGACCTTATTATCAATATCTTCCCAAGGCTATCTACAATCATCCTCTTCAATTCTATCACGATCATTTTGATGGTATGAATTTAAGTAAAAAAAAGAATTAATTTTAGTTTGATTTAATATAAATTCTAAACGTGTTTTTGTTTGAAATAATTGATATTAATAATTAATTGTTAATTTTGTTTGAGAGAGAAGTTGAACCCATGATATTTTTTTTACAAAGGTAAGCTCATATCATTTCATTAATAATAAATTGTTCAATACATGTTGGGATATCAATAAAAAATTGGATACTAGATGAAGATAAGGCTACCCGTGTTAGTGCATGAGCTACCTCATTTGTTTGTCTCCAGACAAAATCAACATGAGAGTGTGGAAAATAATTGGCGAATAAATGACAAAAATCATGTAATGTGGCGCCAAGCTCTAAAACATCATAGTTGCCACTATGAAACTTATTGATAACCACTTTGAAAACTTTTACGAGGCTATACTAAAATAAATAAAAAATAATGCAAGTGAACAAAAATGAAACAGAGAGACACAACGATTTATCATGTTTCACCACCAACATAGTACCTACGTCCAATCCCTTCAACAAGAAGGATTTAATCCACCAGTTTATCATTGAACCAGATTTACACTTGAAACCTACTAGTCACATTGATTTTGTTCAATTTTCTCAACCTTCTAGCTTAGTATAGTCAAGTTGTTGTGAAAGGCATCCTCTACTAGGCTAGATTACAACAAAAAAGGTTTTGGGTTTTTCTGAATGAACTCTCGCATAGAGTGGTTACAAATGTGTTACTTCAACAGTAATGTGAAATAGAATAGTATTGAGCAAGAGTGCATTTGTGTTTTTTTGCTTGTTGCTTGTATGTTGTGTATCTTGTGTCTTTCTTGGTTGAGGGAGGCACATCTTTTATAGAGTTCGATTATGGTTTTTGGTCGTTGTCCTAATCGTAGGAAATCGGCATAATCCATAAAGTTTCGCATCGTATCTTTGTGGAATTGATTTATCAAAGAAACTTTCCAAAAACTAATCTTGTAATGATTCGGCATATCTGTTTAAACATTCAGGGAATAGAAGGTACGTTGATCATAGAATTTCTTAAGACTTTTAGACAAGTAGCTGATTCAGGAGATGTATCAGAGAATGTGCAATTGCTTTTGTGTTCAGACGCTTGGTGTGTTTATCAAAGACAATTACTTGCTTGTGACACTTATCAGAGGTAGAGGAAGAACATTTCTTGTCACGCTTATAGAGGCAAATGAACAAAATCCACGTTAAGTTCATCAAAAGCAAATAAACTACAACATTTCTTTGCATTTTTCAGAGGCTTTGGGACACAATGTTGTTTCTCATATCAGACTTCGAGAAGCAAAACAAGGAGAAAGTGTTTTGTATCTTTGTGTTCGTCAGTTATCAGAGGAAGTGTTGATTTTGAACCTACACACTTAATCACAACGTTAGAACATTAAATTGTTCCTACAAATGATTTTTTTATCATCAAAACAAGTGAAGGGCATTTCTTCAAATAAATTTGGTTCTAACAATCTCCCCCTTTTTGATGATGACAAACATCTATTTTGTGAATAATTTTTAAGATAAAGAAAACAAAGAGATAAAATGGTAATAACATGTTTCAATAAAGCTCCCCTTTAGAATATGCATGTTCAATTCATAAGATTAGATATATTCTAATAGAATATCAATGTGCATTGAAAAACAAATTCAATAAAAAGAAATTTATTACTTATGATTTCCCAAAAACAAGAAAACAAAAATTACACATTCTCCCCCTTTTGTCATGAGACAAAAAGAGATGAAAAAAAAGAATATTAAATAAAACACCAAGGGGTAGGATTGGTGAGCCTAGCCAAAATTAAACTAAGGTATTATGAATATCTTCTTGATTCTTGGTTGTGTTTTCCATAAATACTTCAGTATTAGCAACTAGACGATCAAAATCTTCCTTCTTAACAAACTGAGCAGAATCCAACACGGGGCCAAAGGGAGATACAGACAAGCTTGTAGAGGTAGAGGGAGAACGAGACACACACAAGGTTGTAAGGACATATATAGTGAAAATTTCAATATGTGGGATGTGAAGGTGCAAACCCGAGAAGGGGGGTTGAATTGTGTTTGTCAAACTTAATCACTTTTGCTGTTTTGTTAAATATTGATTTGAATTATTCGATAAATAACTAATCAGATTCAGCAGCAGATAATAATAACATAATAACACAACAATTTATACTGGTTCACCGTTAACTAGGCTACGTCCAGTCCCTTCCTCCAGAAGGCCTTTTTACTAATTCAAACTCCTTTGAATTACAACACCACTGACCCTTCAAGTCAGTCTTCCCAAACAGCCTGACAACCCCAGACTTTTGAGGAACAACAACACTTTAACTAAACCAGCTAAGTCTTCTCAAACAGCCTGACAACCCCAGACTTTTGAGGAATAACAACACCTTGACTAAACCAGCCAAGTCTTCTCCTACCAATCTGACAACCCCAGATTGAAGAAGGAATCTACACCACTATAATAAAGGTTTGGAACTTTGCAACGTTGCTTCTGGAAAGCTGTTTGCTGCACTTATTCTTGCACTCTTTTATTGCTTCTAGAAAGCTGATTGTTGCACTGTATTTCTCTCTCAAAAACACTTAGAAAAGATTGCTCTTGCTCATTTGTGTTTCTCTCTTTTGATCTCTCAGATAACTTTGAATTGAAGTTTGAGTTCTTGTGTTTTTCGATACTTTATTCTTCAGCATTAAGCCTCTATTTATAGTTGAACTTTAGGGCTTCGCTGATGCTTTACTTCAGGAGTGTATTTCGATTAATCTGTTTTGAGAATATTGTGGAGTAGTTTGCTCAGATTCTGTTTTGAGCCTTTTGCTCACTGATTTGTTTTGAACATTTTGTTCCGCTTCTATTTTGAGCATTTTTCTCAGATTCTGTTTTGAGCCTTTTTCTCCAATTCTGTTTTGAGCATTTTTCTCAGATTCTGTTTTGAGCATTTTCTCATATTCTATTTTGAGCATTTTTCTCAGATTCTGTTTTGAACATTTTTCTCTGACAGATTCATCTGACGATATCCTCTGGTGACGTCATCCTCTGATTTCTGCTTCTGGTGACGTCATCTTCTGATGACATCATCTGGTGACGTCATCCTCTGATTTCTGCTTCTGGTGACGTCATCTTCTGATGACATTTTTCATTCTTCTTCTAAGTCAAATATGTTGTTTTCATAAAATACATTTGTTAACATCAAAACTTTAATTGCAAGAACCAACTTGGTTCCAACAGGATGATCACATGAAGTTGCAAGGTGCGTTTAGAGCAGCTACTGAAGGTTCTAAAAGGATATCACCAAAATGAGAGGGGGAATCCTTAGATGAGGCTAACGAGGCAGCTGTGAGGAGTTTTCTGGACTGATTACTCTTGACTTTATGAAGTTGTACCATCCATAAGTAGATGATTTCAGCTGTTTTTCTGAAAGCTGCACAACTTTGTGAAGCCAGGTGTAGGCCATGATCCTTGTTGTCTTGAATATAGTTTATGACAAAATATAGGACTCTGCTCCACTAGTTTGAAACATCATTAGGATCCAGACTTTGGGCATTTTGATTTCTGATGATGTGTTACAAACTAGGTCGACAACAATTGGTCCAACATACATTATTTCGAGGGATGTGGAAAAGGCGATGAGGTGAGGTCAGGTATTATAATAGGGGAAGGAGAAGGTGATGGTAAAGTTGTGAAAGAATGGATGAGTTACATATCCCAGTGAATCAAAGTGCTCAACTAAGGTAGCTTCAAACATATCATTTGAGGTATCAGAATCAGAAGTGGGAGGGGTGATAGGTGCAAAGTTAGAGGAAGAAAGGACATAGTTGGTTGGCTGGGGAGAGGGAACGAGAAATGATGGTTCAGGTGCAGGGATGGGGAAAAGAGTAACTGCTCATAGTCTGAACTTACCTTTTGTTTCTTCCTCTGAAGAAGAGTTTTTGTGTCTTCATCGGCGACGGTTGTGACTTCCTCATCCTCTTTAATGCTTAGAGACGTAGCCATTATTTTCCTTTTTTTCCCGCAAAAACCTGTTCAAAGGCAAACACATTAGGGCAACAACTTGGCCAGACTGACACATAGCTAGATATTCCATAACAACTTCTTTGTTGTCTTATGCAAATAGAATAATATTGAGCAAGAGTGCAAATGTGCTTTTTTGATTGTTGCTTGTATGTTGTGTATCTCGTGTCTTTCTTGTTGAGGGAGGCACGTCTTTTATAGAGTACGACTAGGGCTTTTGGCCATTGTTTTGATTGCAGGAAATCAACATAATCCATGAAGTTTTGCATCGTATCTTTGTGGAATTGATTTGTCAAAGAAAGTTTCCAAAAATTGATCTTGTAATGATTTAGTGTATCTATTTAAATAGTTGGGAAATCATAAGGTACACTGACCAGAGAATGTCTTAAGACTTTCAGACAAGTGGCTGATTTAGAAAATGCATCAAAAGATGCATAATTGCTTTTGTGTTCAGAGCGTTCACTTTTTCACAGCGTTGACATATTCAGATGATACATAAGAGTTCATAGTCAGACGATCAATTATTTGGTGTGTTTATCAGAGACAGAGGAAGTTACTTGCTTGTCACACTTATCAGAGGTAGATGCAAATCATTTCTTGTCATGCTTATCAGAGGCAGATGAACAAAATCCATGTTGAGTTCATTAGAGGCAAATAAAATACGACAATACTTTGCATTTTTTAGAGGCACCAGGGCGTAACATTGTTTCTCGTATCAGACTTAGAGAAGAGAAGCAAGGAGAAGGTGTTTTGTAACTTTGTCTTTGTCCAATTATCAGAGGAAGCGCTGATTTCGAACATGTGCACTTAAGCAAAACGCTAGAGCATTAAATGGTTCTCACAAACGATTTTGTTATCATCAAAACAAGTTATGGGCATATTTCTTTAGATCAACTTGGTTCAAATATGCAAAGCCATCATAAGACCAACCACTTCTCCTATTTCAACAACATGAATAGGAGAAAACTATTATGTTTTGACAAGCACAAAATGCCTGTCTTCATTATGAATACAGAAGTCAATTCCTACCCTATTAAGATGATATAAAAACACAACATCAATATTACATTTCAGTTTCCATGTGGCTGGACGTTGCCACTAAACAACCTCATTTAAGACATGCACCACAACTGGTCTGGTGCACATTTGCTGCCATTCGGGCAATATGTTGTTATTGCACGAGTATACCGTTTGTGAGTCTTCCACTGCTAGTTCTAAACATTATTGTTGCATTGCTTCCACACATTCTAGAGTATGGCAGCGAAGCTGGAAGAAGCATTTGAATTCAATTGTTGCACCACTGTAAAAATTACAACCGTTGTGTTATTTATGCACAACACAAAATAATTGACAACAACCCACAATCCGATTTTCCGCCAACATCGAACGTTATTAGGACATTGAAAAATAAGTGATAACTATGAAGTGAATATAATTGTCACAAGAAAGGGGGTTTGAATTGTGACCCTTTAAAAAACTGCACTTTAATATTATTTCTTAAAATATGATCTGAGGATGTTAAACCAATATGATGAACCTGCTCGTGTTTTGAGAAGGCTCAAGAACATAATTATATTTCAAATTAATATTAGTGTGATTTGGTTAAATAAAAGAATAATAAAAGCTAAGGGTAAGGAAATCACAAAAAAAAAATTATCATGGTTCACCCAATGTGGGCTAATCTAATCCTCACAACTTGGGATATTTTCACTAGTAAGCTGAACAACCTCTCGACTTAATCTTCTTCCTTTAGTCACACTTGACTATACACTTGTATTTTCTTAGCCTCAACAAGCTTACACATGTCACTCAAGTTTTCTTTCAATTAGACAAGCTTGATGATACTCACAACAAGTGACTCAAGTTTTCTCTCATCTAAACAAACTTGATGATGTTTACAATCAAATGATAATGATGATTTGTTTTGGATCTAATCACAAACTATTATTTAAATAGGTTGAACTAAGAAAACACTCAAAGGTTTGATCCTAAAATCTATGACAAAGAGCAGTAGTGTGTTTCTTGATAATTTAAGAGAACTTTGATAGTTTAGCACTTAAGAAAGTGTGATAGATTTTATTGTAGTCTATTGGAGATTTCAGCTTGAAGCACCTTTTATTTATAGACTTGGGAAGACTCCTTGTTGCTATAAAGGACAAATTTAACCGTTGGGCATATTTTCCAAGGTGTTAGAGTATGGTACTCTAATATCCTCAACAATCTGATTAAACAACCTCTTCTTTTTAGGTAATCATCCTCTTCTTTTTAGGATGTTTATGATCATTCTCTGCTTTGTATGAAGACGTCCTCATTGGATGAAGGCATCCTCTTCTGTTACAAACATGGTGGAGGAGCTTGATCATTCTCTTGATAGCTTGGGGCAACTTGTCATGAGCTATAAAGTAGGATCAATGAGTTTGCAATGAGTTGTCCTTTGTACTTGCAGCGCAAAACATTCTCTTCTCAACGTTCTCATTTCTAATTGTCCTCAACTCTGAAAAAGATGCATGAGTATGATTGAAAAACAAAATCTAATCATCATAAAGTGTTAGGTTATCCATTTCATAATATTCTTTATGTCATATAAGAATGTTCTTTTGTATTATGGTCTACGTCCTTTTTGTTTTATCAATAAAAGCCCTTTTCCATTTATGTCTTGATTGTCATTTACTAAATGTTCCTAGTTCTTCAATTAATGAGGTTGATGATGAATACTTTCAGTTTTGAGAATGATGAACGTGCTCACATTGAGTATGTTTCAAAAACTTGTTTAAGCTTCACAAAAACATGTCTTACGATTAATACAATATAAATCACATATTAGATCAATTAATAAAATCAGATTTAATTAGATCTTTGTATAATCAAAATTTGTTATCATTAAAACATCTTTAAAAAGGAATTTTGCCTCAAATAACTGTCCTCTATAACACTATCACAAAAGCTGCAGTTGATTGCACAACCAACACCACGCTTATTCAACCAAACTCGTGCTGGAAAACAATTACGAGATAATTGCCACACCAGATATTTTACTTTCGAAAAAACTCTTATTTTCTATATTAAATCCCATCGACCTTAAATCTTTAAGTGAGAAATATCAATTGTCTCATTTACACAAAAACGATAGGCGTTTCTCGCCAAATACAAACCATTTTTCTCTAGTTTCCAAACCTTCATGTCCTTCTTCACATAAGCAAATAGAGGAGTATTAGTACTACTTTTAACTATGACATCATCAAACAACAAATGCACAATATGGTGATCCTACAATTTCAAATTGTATAACACCCCAATTTACTAAATATAAATTATTATGTCTGAAAAATAAAGTGAGTTATGAATTATAGTTCTCTTTCTCCCCCTCATCCTCAGCTCGTCGTCGTCGTCATCATTACTATTATTATTATTATTATTATTATTATTATTATTATTATTATTATTAAATTGTCAAAATATTTGATATGTTGGAACGCAAATTCTTACTCGTAATACACTATTTTTCTATATTAAGGGGAATGAATTTCACCGCTAAAATCTTAAAAAAATATAATTGTACAAGCACTATATAGAAGAAAGGTAAAAAATATATTATATAACTAAGTAATTGAGTTCAATTGGTAAATGAACTTGAGTTAAATATGAATCTTTCCAAGGAATCCGAATTTAAATTCTAACAAGAATAATTCTTGATCATGCTTTACCTCTCGATCAAAATATAAATTACTAAGATAAGGTTTCTCAAAAAAACAATATAGTTAAAAAAATTAATATATATGAATTATCTTTTGCATATATGAGATATTGTATTGATGTGTTAGTGAGAGGAGGGGTTAGAGACGAAGCACCAATAGTCCAAACATCGAATCAAAATGATAGAGCAATTTTTTCTTCTAATTATAAAATGATAGAACCGATTGTTAAAAGTTAAAACATAAAATGCTACCAATTATTTACAATATTGCAGTTAATGAAAACTGGCCTCTTTCCTATGTGTTTTGTACAAACCAAAAAAGGAAAATTTAAAATGAAATACTGTCTTGGTTTTTTAGTTTTAAAATAAAAAAAATGAAAAGAATTTTGAAAAGCAATTTTTTAAAAGAGGACAACCAAACATGTTTTTATAATTTTTAAAATTTTAGAAAAGAGAAAACAGTTTTAAAAAATCCAATAAAATAGACCATCAATTTAGAATTCTCTACTTGATCTTTTATCCAATTAACCAACACTACTTTATACTAAATACTACTCAAAGTCCACTATTTCTCTCTCTCAAAATCTCATTTCCACTCCCTGAACCACTCTTTTCTTTATCTTGTAAGCAAACCACATCAACACAAATTCATCAAACACCCTATTTTCCTCCCAAAAAGCCAGCAACCTCTCACTCACCCATTCCCTACTTTATCTCATCTTTCAACTAATTACTGAAGGTGCAAACACGAGAAGGGGGATTGAATTGTGTTTGACTAACTTGAATACTTTTCCTGTTTTTACACTTTTAAAACAAAACTTGATGTATGAATGAAAACAGAGTTAGCAGCGGATATAAAGTAAAAACAAAACACAATTTTTATATTGGTTCATCGTTAACGAGGCTACGTCCAGTCCCTTCACCTTGAAGGATTTCACTAATTCAAACCTTGAATTACAACAGTTCCACTGACCCTCCAAGTCAGTCTTCTCAAACAGTCTAACAATCCTAGATTGTAGAGGGAATTACAACGCCTTGAATCTAATTGCCAAGTAATCTGCTACCCCTTCTGACTCCCTCAGATTGTAGACTCTACTTCAACAACTTAGATCTAACACAAGGGAAAGAAAATAATACGAGTGCTTGCTTCTTGAAAGTTGGAACTCACAATTAACCTCACTAAAAACTTGAGTGTTTGCTTTGGAAGTGTATGACTCTTTTGTGATTTTCGATGCAAAGTATTCTGCCTTGAGCCTCCTTTTATAGATGCAGATTAGGGTCTCTTCCAAGCTTAATTTCGAGCTGAATCTTTGCTGGATTCTCTTGCAAAAATATCTTGACCAATTGGGCTTCATTTAAATAAAAAACATATCTTTTTTAAGCTTCAGATTTTCTTTCAAAAATAACTATCCAATCATGTCTTTAGTTTTTTCCCGCCAACAGCTCCTGAATTCCACAATACTTCCCTTTATTTTTGTAACAAATCTTTTTAATATTTTGATCAAAATAAATTAAAATCTCCACCGTTAATCCTCATGATTAAATTTGGACCATTTGATCTTCTGCGCTAGTTCACATCTGGACCATACTAAGTGATCTGATGTGATCCTCTGATTTCAGCCAACCCTGGACCACACTTTCTAACCTTCTGATCTTCTGATCTCGGCCATCCTGGTCTAGCAAACTGATATGCTGTGATCCTCTGATCTCGGCCACTGCTGGACCAACCATTCTGACCTTCTAATTTCGGTCAACACTGGGCCATGGTCTAATCTTCTGATCTCGGCCAACATTAGGCCAAATACTTGAATCTGAACCATTGATCTGAATATCTTCCCTCATATATGGACAAATTCTAGACTTGGTCTGGATTAAACTGAAATTAAATCTGGACAAATAATATTTCAGTCTGGACATTTTACCTTCTGTTTTGGATCACTTTGGATCAAATTTGGAGATCATTTCTTTTGGTCTGGACTTAGTTTCATACCCTGAACCATGATAACTTCTAGTCTGGGTCAAATCTGGATTAATTCCTTTGTTCTGGACCCATTAACTTATCCTCTGATTAAGTCTGGAACAAGTCTGGACTGTTTATTATTTCACTGCCAGGCCATCTTCTGGTCATAATAACTTCTGGAATAAATCTAACATCTGATTCCTTCAGGTCTGGATCAAGTCTCCCTCTGGCAGGCTTCCTTCTGGTCTGGACTAGGTCTCCTTCTGACTTTGCTTCCTTCTGATCTAGGCCAGCAAAGATATCTTCTGGTGATGTTTTGACATCCTGGAGTATCTTCTGGTACCTTCAGGATTCAATCTCTGGAACCCTTTGATTTTCTGCTTCTGATTACTTCAGCTTCTGGTGGCATTTGATTTAATAATTCAAGGTTCAAAATAAGATTACATGGAGTGCTTTTGTAAACATCAAAATCCTAAGTACTTAGAACCAACTTGGTTCCAACAATAATTACTAGGAGGAAGAAAGAAAAGCAACACAATCTTTCCCTTTATCTATACCCGTCGGTGAGTTGAGAGAGAAAATAATGAGAAACTATGAAATGACATAAGGAATATGAAGAATGATGAAGGATAAGAAATCAAGAATTTCAAGTATAAGGACTTCAAGGAAATTAGGGATTTGTGGTTATCCAACCATGGAAGAAGGAGTTAGAAGGGTGAGTGTTCTTTTCATGTTGGGAGAGAAGCTAGAGTTAAACAAGCTTAGGATTTTGGGTTCCATCATCTTCTCTACAATTTAAAGGTTTTTGAGGCAAAATTCCTTATTAAAGATGTTTTAATGATAACAAGTTTTAATTAGAGAAATTTCTAATAATTTTGATTTCATTAATATGTGTTCTTGAGTGTATTAATCATAAGACAAATTTTTGTGAAACTTAAACAAATTTTTGAAACATACTTATTTGTGAGCACGCTCATCATTCTCAAAACTAGAAGTATTCATCATCGGTTTCATTGATGGCAATCAAGACATAAATGACATATGGAATATGACTTTTTATTATTCAAACAAAAATAATATGGGCCATAGTTCAAAAGAACATTCTCATATGATACTAAAAACAAAATAAATATTGTGAAATGGACAAACTGATAGTGTTCACGGTGCAATGACAAATCCACTCTTTATGAAGATTTGATTATGTTTTTGAGTCATACTCATGCATGTTCTTAAGAGTTGAGGACATTTAGACAAGAGAACGCCGAGAAGACAATGTTCTGCCCATAGAGTACAAAGGACATCTCATTGCAAGCTCACACATCCTACTTTACAGTTCATGACATGTTGTCTCAAGCTGTAAAGAGGATGATTAAACTCCAATATCATGTTCATAATAGAAGATGATGTCTTCATACTGATGAAGATGTCTTTATACAAAGTAGAAAATGGTCATAAACATCCTCAAAGAAGAAGATGATTACCTAGAAATAAGATGACGTTAACCCAGACTGTAGAAGACATTTAAGGAACATACTCTAATAATTTGGGACATGTGCCCAATGGTTATATGTGTCCTTTACATCAACAAAGAGCATTCCCAAGTCTATAAATAGAAGGTGTTTCAAACTGCAATCTCCAAGAGACTACAATCAAACATATTTCACTTTCTTAAGTGCAAAGCTATCAAAGTTGTTTTCAATTATCAAGAAATACACTACTACTCTTTGTCATAGATTTTAGGATCAAACTTTTGAGTGTGTTTTTAGTTCAATATATTTCAACAATAGTATTGTGATCAGATCTAAAATAAATCATCATTATCATCTTATTGTAAACATCATCAAGTTTGTTTAGCTAAGAGAAAACTTGAGTAACTTGTTGTATTATCATCAAGCTTGTCTAGTTGAGAGAAAACTTGAGTGATTTGTGTAACCTTGTTGAGACGAAGAAAATACAAGTGTATAGTCAAGTGTGACTAAAGGAAGAAGATTAAGCTGAAAGGTTGCTCAACTCACTAGTGAAAATCTCACAAGTTGTGAGGACTGAATTAATACACGTTGGATGAACCAAAATATTTCTTTTGTGTGATTTCCTTACACTTATCTTTTATTATTTTGTTATTTCACTAAATCACACTATTAACAACGTGAAATATAATTATGTTCTTGAACCTTCTTAAAATACGAGTAGGTTCGACGTACTGATCTAACATTCTTAAGTTTTATTTAAGAAATAATATTAAAGTGCATATTTTTAAAGGTCACAATCCAAACTCCTTTCTTGAAATTTGGTATGAATGCCAAAACTTAGTGAAATTTTGAGAATACGCGTGCAATAATATTTGTTAGGTTGTTGAATTGAACTGATATATTATAGTCCATTTCTTGTGTGTTTTTATTGAAGTGTGAAATGAATAATGTTATTATATTTCTAAATACGTAGATACATGTGTAAGTATATGTGCACGCATATATATATATACTCTAAGTTAAGTTAAAGAATAAAAGTAATTTGATAAATCATATACGTATTTTGACAAATTTCTTCAACAAAAGAGAAATACAATTTTACGGTAAGTTGAGTAAATTCCTTTAGAAAGAGGAATTAGTAAGGGAAGAGTAAATATGATACTTCTTGTGGTCATGACGTTTGACTTACCTTACTATAAACTAGTAAACTAGTATCTCTTAGGTGACTCACGCTTGAGCGATCTAGTATACAAATTTTAAAAAGATTTTTAACTCTTATTATATAAATTTATTACAAATTTATATATGTATAGTTAAATATATGTGATTCATCATTGATACCTTAAATACAAGTCAAATTATTCAATAAATACAAGTTAGATTACTCTATGTTACAATTGAGTTTTAAGAGCTACTAACGAGAGAACTTTTCTATACTTAGCACATTAAGTATGATCAGTAATATTTTAAAATTATTATTTTTATTCTATGTTACTGAATTTATAACTCACTATGTTGTTGGGGGTGATGTTTTCAGGTAATTAGTATTGAAGAATTGAAAAAGTAGCTGAGTTGCTCATCTGCTTTTTAATGCAGAGTAAAGTCACAATATCATATCACAATCAAAGTTTTAGCCTTTTGATTTATTTTGTTTTATTTTTATGTTAATTGTTGTTGATTATGTATTTGCAGTCATTTAAGTTAAAATACTTAAGTAATTTATAAATGGACTCTTTGTACTTCAAGAAATAAGCATTTTATTCTAAACAATGTTTAATCTTAAATTTTTTTTTTAAAACTTCACAATTCATTTATCTTCAATTATTTCTTGAATACTTAAGAATTTACTTTGATTGTGTTAAAAACCTACCTTACAATTGAGGGGGTTACAAATTAGGTAGCATTAATTCGGATACCCGTAAATTGGTTATATGGGTTGGAACATGGTGTGGCTTTGATAATAAAGACCCGTCATTGAGCCAATTTTCCTCTTAAACTGGGATTGTAGTTCTTCCTTCTTTTAACAAAAATTCTCCAAACATAACTTCGGTTATGACCAACTTGAGACCCAAGGAAATCACCATTTGAAAAGTATTTTGCTTTGTATAGCCTATTGACAAGAGTATTGAGGCTATTCATAAAACGCAAACCTTGTTTACCAAATATAGCAAGGTTAAAAGCACTAATATTTTTAAAGCTTATTCCACCATCATGCTTGTGCATAGAGAGTTTGTCCCAATAAAGCCAATTAATGACTTTGTTACGACGATTATTATGGCCCCACCAAAAAAAGTATCATTTTCTCGATTTCAACACTAGGATAGTAAGAGGAAGAGACTCATTACATAAGAAGGAATAACCTGAAACACAACCTTGATAAGCACTTCTTTTCCTACCTTAGACAAACATTTGTTATTCCAATAATTGATTTTCTTCCACACACATCTTTGATAAATTGGAACATAACATTTTTACTTCAACCAATACTCGAGGGGATTCCCAGATACTTACTAGTGCAGTGTGCTACTTGAACTCCCAACAAATTAGCAATAAATTTTTTGAATTCCTGGTCCATATTCCAACTATAGAAAATTTCTGATTTTTGCAGATTGATAGATTGTTCGGATGCAACTTCATAGGTGGATGAGATGTTCTTCATAGTTGTGACTTCATTCACCGTGACCCTGCAAAATAAGAAGCAATCGTGCAAAAAATAGGTGATAATAATCGATGCATGCCTGCAAATTTTGGTGCCATCTATGTCACCTCTATTTTCAGTTTGCCTGATTAACGCTGATAGCCACTCAACACAAATGTTGAAGAGATAGTTTGAGAGAGGATTACCTTAGTGAAGTCCTCTCCTCGAGAATATAGGACCAACTGCATCATCATTAACAATCACATAATAGTCTACAATTTCAACACACAACATAATCCACGACTTTCTTATCACTTCAACTTCTCCAACTCACTAAACCACCTTATTATTCCCACAAAACCACCAAACCTCCTTGTCAATTCTATATACGGGGCCTAATACAAATGTAACATATGGTTTAGTGAAATTAGTAAGACAATAGGGTTTGTTTTTTCTTTTGAAATTAAGTAAGTTATATGGTCATAAATCATGTTACTTTTTAAATTTTTAAAAATCTCCAATATATATTAAATATAGATTTAGGGTCTGTTTGATTCTCTTCTCAAAAACTCTATTTTAGTTTTTTAAAATTTAAAAACTAAAAAACTTGTTTGGATTACTTGTTTTTAAAAACTGTTTTGTAAAACTATTTTTAATATTATACTTTTTAAAACTAAAAAAGCAAAACAGATAAATGATGTTTTACTTCTCAGTTTTCAGTTTTTTAAATTCTCTAGTCAAAAACTATTTTAAAAATTTAGATTACCAAATAGGTTTTCTCTTTTTCTCATCTCTAAAACTGTTTTTAAAACAAGTATCTCAAACAAGTTTTTTCTTTAATTCTATTCTTTAAAACAATTTTTAAAATCAAATTTATAAAATAATTTTTAAAAACTAAAATGCAAAAAGTGTTTCAAACAGGCCCTTAGTCATCCAAAATTATTTTCTATAGGGCTTGTTTGATTCTCCTCCCAAAAACTCTATTTTAGTTTTTAAAAATTTAAAAACTAAAAAATTTGTTTGGATTACTTGTTTTTAAAAACTATTTTGTAAAACTATTTTTAATATTATACTTTTTAAAACTAAAAAAACAAAACAATTAAATTGTGTTTTACTTCTCAATTTTCAGTTTTTTTAATTCTCTAGTAAAAAACTGTTTTAAAAATTTAGATTACCAAATAAGTTTTCTCTTTTTCTCATATCTAAAACTGTTTTTAAAAACAAATATCTCAAACAAGTTTTTTCTTTAATTCTATTCTTTAAAACAATTTTTAAAATCAAATTTATAAAATATTTTTTAAAACTAAAATGCAAAAATGTTTCAAACAAGCCCAATTCTTCCCTCCAAAACACTCAAATTCCTCTCCCAAACACACCCTTAAGAAATGTAGCAATAAAACAGTAAAATATATAAAAATTTAATTTATATACTCTTTCAATATAATTTTGTTTACATGATTAACACATTGCAAGAGTCAAATTATTAAAAACATTTGTCTTTTACTACAATTATTTCTAAAATCACACATACTTTATTGTGATATATTGATATTGTCAAACTTTTTACACTATCAAAAAAATTAATTAGAACAATTTTTTACACTATACAATATTAATTTAGAGTAATTTTTTTAAAATTAGTTAATCATGAAAATATAAAATGATGGTCTGATAATTATTTTTTTATATTTCTAAATTGACTTCCATTCCCTTAAAAACTATTTATTTTTTTAATGATTTCGTAAAAACAAAAGACTTATTCCGTCAAAACAAAACATTAATTAATGAGATAATATTTTTCTAAAACAAAATATTATATATATATATATATATATATAGAGTACTAGGATTAGCGAAGTAATAATCGTGTGCAGACGATACATGCTGTGGTACAGTAAGGTACAATAGAGACGGAGCATATATTAGGTTCTCTCTATTCTGCAATCCATTCTTTGTTTCATCACTTCCCTCCCTTCTCTGGGAGGTGTTTTCTTTTTTCCTTTCCATTTTTACCATTATTTTCCATCACTTTCCCGAGAAAATTCATCCACAATCGTTCTCATTTTCCTTCTCTGTTGCACTCTCGCCGCAATTTTGCATCGCGGTTTTTGATTTAGGGTTTCCTTTTTTTTCTCATCGGATAACCGTGTTTTAGTTTGGGATTGGATATGGGAAGCATCGATCGTTCCAATGAACCGACGTTCAACACGAATTTCACCGCGGAGGGAGTGACGGTTCTGAAGGAAAAATTGAATGAGAAACTTAAGGAGTTCATGGGGAATTACACTGATGAAACTCTTGTGGTACGAGTTCAATGACACTATATGTTAGAAATTTGATTTGTTTTGCTGGGACTAGAACGTGGGTTCATATGTGTTGTTATTACAATGTTGAGTGTTTCATAGATTGCATATAGGAGATATATATATATATATATATATATATATATATATATATATATATATATATATATATATGTATGTATATATGGGATCATGAATTTCACTAATGTGGGTTCATATGTGTTGTTACAATGTTGAGTGTTTCTTAGATTGCATATTGAAGCCATGAAGGCCCATTTGTTACAGATTTTAATTTTAATCT
Organism: Cicer cuneatum; assembly: GCA_037974295.1. Classification (NCBI taxonomy): domain Eukaryota; kingdom Viridiplantae; phylum Streptophyta; class Magnoliopsida; order Fabales; family Fabaceae; genus Cicer; species Cicer cuneatum. Next base: position 60,105,507 of record JBBPBO010001985.1, on the reverse strand, counting down.
ATAATTTAGAGATTAGAGATGGAGATTATTTTTTGGAAATTTTTAAGTAAAACGGAAACTGTTTAGTGTTTGTTGATCTTAGTGAAAATCACATTTTTTAGAAATCAGTAATAAAAAATGATTATTTTGAGAAACTACTAAAAACAACTTTTCGTTTGAAGCAGTTTTTAGATTATTTTCAGATTAGAACTTTTTTTAAAAAGTTCTAACAAACAAATGTAAACTTTCAAAAGTGACTAATTTAAAAAATAAAGTGATTTCACTAATGTGGTTTGTATGTGTTATTACTTGTTACAATATTGAATGTTTCATAATAGATTGCATAGATGAGCCATATATGGTATTATGAATTTCACTAATTGTTGTAACAATTTTCTTCACTGTAATAACATTATTATTTGGTGAGAATGAACAAGGAGATGATGTAACTGTAACCATTCTTGGATTTGAGTGTAGTTAATATTTCCGCTTTTGATATGACTGATAAATAAGTTGCTGGAGAAGGTTGTTTAAGATGAACTAAAGTGCTTGTTTGGTTTCTTCTAATTTGATTATTTATTTTGTTTGTTTTAAGATAAAACAAACTAGTGTTGTCAAATAGCAGCTGTATAATATTACGGCGTAGGGAATATGAATAAGTAGCCTGTTATGTGATATGCTATTTAGTATAAAGTGTTGTCAAGTAGTGGTTATAGTGGCATTGTAGCACCACATCATAGCAGAATTTGACAAACTGCTATTTTCCATGATCATGATCTGCAATTGACAACACAAAAATAAACAAAATAGAGAATCAAATTAGAGGATATGGCATTTTTATTATTAAAGGTTAAATTTTTTAACCCTTTATTACATAAATGTCATATTCTCTTTGACTCTGTTTATTGGTATAAAAGATTTTAGAGAATACAGTCAAACACTGAAGCTTAAAAGTATTAAAAAATCATTTTGATTTTGACTATACAAAACTTTGGAGATAGAAATAAAGTGTAAACAAGTTGACATTTATGTAAAAACTGGAAATGAAATCCTAAAATCAAAATAGAAACCAAATAGGACCTTATGTTCTTTTGGTTTCTTAAATAAATATTAGAGTTGAGTGGGTGAGCTTTCTCTACTGTACTGAATGTGTCCATTTCAGCTAACTCAAGCTTTTTCTGGAGTAACATGATTCATATCTTCTTTCAACCCTTAAGGATTAGTTTTGTTTTTATCCCCAGCCACTTATTTTAATTTTTTTTCTTAAAAAATTATTTCTTATAGCATTAAATCTTAAAAGTGAAAGCTATCATTTGTAATGCATCTTAAAATCTTTTGTAGAATGCATGCTAATTACTTATGACACGTGCTAAAGTATTTCATCTGCAATTCTGCATGCTCCTGCTGATTTTACTTTCATATGGAATCGTGATGAGGAGATATTTGGATTACTTCCTTGTAAGACACGTGTTCATGACTTCATGTATGTTGAGCTTCTCAAAATCATGGTCTAAATAAAATGTGTAGTACGAAAATGGAAGTACCATGAACCTGTTTTGAGAATATGTAGGTAACTCTAGGACAAAGTATATTTATTTCAGTTAGATTGAATTTGACACTTGAAAATACCATGTCACGCCCTAGTTGTACTAATGCTTTTTATTTGCAATTATCTAGGCGTGTGCATATTGGACAGTTAAGGTTCTTTATTCTTTTATTTAATTTTCTTCTATACATGTTAGACTTAGTTGAATGAGTCTGACATTTCTCCTTTTCATTTAATTTTTTAATATTACATGTGGTATTTGTTGGCTGGGTAAAGCTAATTTACTGTAGGATATTATAATTTCCATATGATGTAATTGACTTTATTGATGTAAAGTAATTGTTATTACAAATGGGAATTGAAGTTCACCTAATGCTCTGGCAGGAATATGTTATTGTGTTACTAAGGAATGGTAGGGGCAAAGATCATGCAAAGAATGAGTTGAATATGTTTTTGGGGGATGACAGTGATTCTTTTGTGTCCTGGTAACTTCTAGCCCTCTCTGATGAATACCAGTAAATTTGATGTAATTGCAACTTGCAAGCTGTGTAGTACTTACAAGTTAAGACCATGAATCTTTGTGCTAATTTGTATGTGTATCTTGTTAACAGGCTGTGGGATCATCTGGCTCTGAATATAGATTTATATGTACAATCCAAAGGATTGCAGGATGAAGCTCCCAAAAGCAAGCTTCTATCAAAGGTCGAAGCTGGAGATGATGGTCTTCAGAATTTGAATTCAAAATCAGAAAGAGCAAAGTCTAGAAGTCGCCGTGACAAAGATTGGACAGGATTACTAGGGAGAGAAGCTGAAGCACAACCACTGCAGAGCTTTGTGGTTGACAGTATGCATTTGGAAGAAAAAGTCCAATCTAAAGTCAACCGTGGTTCAAGGTCACTATCTCCTGCACCACCTGTTCAGAGGAAAAGGGGTGCTGTTGAACAACAGAAAACTAAGGTTTTGACCACTAATGATATCATTCTTATTTTTTAGACATTTTTATATTCTAGTTCTTCTAGTAAACTTTCAAAACTAATAATGAGTTTATCATGTATGGTATAAGTGACATGTGTATGCTTGAAACAATAGTTGCTTTAATGATTGTATTTTCACTTAATTTGTACACTGCATTCTTGCATTTTGAAAATGTATTGAATAAACTAGCCCCCATCATTTATTGTTCATCTGTACTCTTGTTCTTTTAGATCCAATGCCGGTTAAATAAATTATATCCTATTTGAATAGAATTTTAACTCGGTGCTAATTTCCTTGTTAAATTATTTTTCTAGTCCTTTTTTTTATTTGTGTATAAATGAGTAAATACTTCTTGATTCTATGCTTTCAAGCATCTAGCTTACCAAGTAACTTTGGCAGAGGGATTCAGTTTCACAAGTAACTATTGATGCTCCTCGACGTCTGCTTCAGTTTGCAGTGCGAGATGCAGTGGCTACTTCTAGGCCATCTAATTTGGGCGCACCAGTGGAGCCCTCTGTAAAGCGTCTCCGTTCTGTAGTTTCATCATCCTTTGTTGAGTCATCAATGGTTGAACATTCTCCTAGGATGCAGACCATTTCCAGGGTGGCAAACCCCATGGCTTCCATGTTTAAGGCTGTGGCAGAAGCTACTGAAGACGCGGTAAAGTTTAAATCATCAGCAAGTGTATTTAATCGGCTTGGTTGTGATATGGATCCATCAGATGGTATCATGCAACTTGAAGATAACCAATTTCAGGAGCAACGCCCATCATTATATCATAAAAACAATGACTATGGTGATCAGTATGCTGCAAATATGACGATGTTTGAACATGAAACTGGTATTCCTTTTGATTCTACTTCACATAATGAAGGGTTTGATGATGTTAATTTCATGGGTAATAGGGCGAGTAGAGTTTCTCAGTTACGTTCTTTTGGTGGAAAGAGGGGTGACGATTCGCAGGCGGTGCATTATAGTGTAACCAAAAATGACGATTGTACACTTCTTAAAAAGAATAGAAACCAGGAGCAATCTGCTGCTGCCCTTGAGAATTCTGAGATAGTGAATGTTAATGTAAATGCTTGGAATCCACCAATCCCAGCACAATACCACAAACCAAGATCTGGTCTGAGCATGGTGAATGGGAATGCCAAAATGGTGAAAGTCAACGATGGAAAAGTGAGTTGTTTTACTTGCATACAGTCTGATGAAATTTGGAGTTTCTGTTAGCTCATTTCCATTGATGTTATGGCGTTAACAGGTGAAACGTACTTTGGATTTGCCGAAAGAGACTCAGAAGGCACAACCATCAACTCCTGGTAAGTTCTAAATTCCTTTTGCGTCAATGCTTTCTGCTTACAGTGGGCATGTGAAATATATTTTTGGTTTAAGTCAAATTTTATTACTAATTTTTTCTGTTCATTTTATCATATCTAAAGTTGTACTATTTGTTGGAGCTTTTATGTCCTCAGGTTCAAGTGCTGCTGGTTGTACGTTAGATGATGCTAATTCACGAACCATTTTTGCTAGCAATGTAAAATCTCTTGCTCCTTTGTTATGATGTGGGTAGGCTTTTAGGGGTAGGTAGGGTTTGTTCACTTTCTAAAGTTGCATATTGATTTTCTCAGGTTCATTTTGCTGCTACCAAAGATGCCATATGTCAGCATTTTAATAAATTTGGGGAAGTGCTAAAAGCTGTTATAGTTACTGATGCGATGACAGGGCAACCAAAAGGGTAATAATTTTCAGATGTTGTCCCTGCATTTTATATGTTCAAGATTTTTGTATTTCTCACTAAATTGATTCACTTGTTTTTGGAACAGGGCAGCTTATGTGGAGTTCATGAATAAAGAAGCAGCAGATAATGCTTTATCACTGGATGGAACTTCCTTCATGTCACGTATTCTTAAGGTATTGGTGTCTGCGTAGTACTTCAGTTATCCGAAGTCTTTCCTCATAATTATTCATGTATTGTGTATCTCTTTAAATTGATTAGATCATTGATACATGATAAGCTTTTCATTGCCTCACTAGTCTATGAGCAATGCTCACAATAAACTGCCAATTGACTGCTATGATCTTGCCTTTGAATGGGTATAAAGCATCTGTACGTTTCAACAGTTTGGAAAATGGTGTTAGATATATTGGTCCAGGAGTCGATTCTCACACTTTGCATCATTCTATCAGGAAGTTAAGAGATAAATAAAAAAGCCCCTGCAATAAGAAATTGAAAGTTTTCTATGATTTTCATTAAGGACCCCATTGTTCGTAATTCTCCTTAAGGCTAATAAAATCATAATTTGTAGCTGCTTGAAAATGTGGATGGAATGGCATTGCTAAATACTCTTAATGACCATTATATGCCCAAAATCAATGCAGTCTTTTCATATCTAATGTTTCATTCTATTGGGAACCATGGAAAGGGTAGGGGACATTTCTAACATGGACAGAATATAGTTTTACTTCCATATCATGTTTCTATTACAAATCTAAAATTTTGTTCATCAGCAACATGTGTTTTAGTTAATTAATGGTTTGGATAGGAAATTGACTTATTCCAGTGCCGAAAAACATTGTTTTGTGACTGAATTGGTTTGCTATTACTCTTCTATAGGTTGTGAGGAAAAGTGCTGCACAAGACTATGTTCCAGCTGCGCTATGGCCACGTGGAATTAGGGGATCTTCATATCCTTCTGCAATGTTTTCAAGAGCTCCCATTCCAACAGGTATTGCTGGGGCATTTAGACCTAGGCCCCCGATTAAATTTGGTGCCAGGAGCTTGCAATGGAAGCGGGATGCCCAAGGTACTTCATCCGGAAATGGTGCAATTTTAAATAGCAGCAGTGTTTCCGCACCAGCTGGTCGAGGTTTCACCTATGTCAGAGCAGAATCTAAGCTAGATAGCAGCTTGAATACCACGTGATTTAATGGTGGCAGACTAGGTTTCATCAGAGTATCTTGCTTTATGTCTGATGGCCCAAAAACTAAAGAAAACAAGCTTATGAATATCAGGAGACATCAGGGACACGATTTTTGGAATTTCATTCTTTGTACATGTTGGAGGACATATTTTAGTATCTAGATATTCAAGTTCAAGTTTATAAATGAAGTTTTAATAATGCCTTTTTTTTCATCTCTGGTTGTTGAAGCCACGGATGATATCGGCGTGGATTTTTGCAGAACGATGATGGACTTATTGGGACCCTGATATGAAATTACCACCCAATGTCATCCATTCAGTACAAGAGAAGTTTCTGGATGATGTTGACCCTGACATGGTCTTTTTGTCACCAGACTGTCTTATGTTTTTTTGTAAGTATTGCCAGTGAAAGAAAAATTGGAGGGGAAAACATAAACGAGTAGTATAATTTGGTTCTTCCTATTGCTTCATTCAACTTCATTGTGTACATAGATACTTGGTGTTTTCTATTGTTCCACTTTGTCCTTGCGGCTAATGATGCCTTGCTAGTGTTGCTACAAATATAACTTTGTTTTCAGTTTTCATTTACGAGTGAATTTTGTATCGTTACTTATTTTTCTAGTCTACCCTGTGAGGGCATTACTTTCTCCTGCCCGCCACTAAAAATTAAACTATATTTTTGGAATTGTACATATGTATGGCATATATTGCCTGAAAGCATGCAATCTAAATTGGTTTATGAAAACACATTTTGGTAGTTATGTTGGACAAATGCCTTGATAATGTTTTGGGTGGTGAAAATGAATTTGATTCTTCTAAAGTGATTCTAAAGTGAGGTGGTAAAATGAGTGAATTAATGGTTGATATTATAATTAATTATACATTTGCATATAATATTAATTATTTATTTGATCATCAATGATTAATATTATCACTTTATTTTTTAAAGTGAGTTTGCTCACTAGAAAGCCCTAACTAATTACTAATAGCAGTGGTTGCTACTTGCTAGCCCCATAGAATTTGTATTTTCTTCTCTTTGGAAATCATATATATTTTGTACTATTAGTTTTCAAAATCATTTTTCATATCTTGCATTATTGTCTGTGGATGTTAAAATACCATTTCCAATACTGGGTTCTCAATTTATATGAGGACTTTCTTTCGAAGTTGTTTACTTTGTAGAAATATTTTTTATTAATTTTTTAAAATTTATATTAATTTTATCTTGATAAGAGATTCTTATAGTAAATTATTGTCATAGAGATAAGATGAAATACTAATTAATGAAGATCTATTTATGAAAATAATGATAGAAACAGATTTTTTTTATTTATATTTTTGTTGTTTTTAGACAAATAAACAATTTTTCGCTTCGAAAGCCTCTTTACATTTTATGAACGAGTAACCGTGATAAGTTTTCACAAAGTAAACAAACTCTTATATTGCATAAATTGATGCATTAAAAGGGACTAAACAACTAAACAATCCAAATTAAATTTTATGATTCATGTAAAGTTCAATTTCTTTAAATAGCGTTAGCAACTATTCGGTTCGAGTCTTTCTAGCCCACTAAAGTTTCGTCTCTTAAGTATCATCTTTATTGCTCCGCACGGAGATGTTTTACAAAGTAAACAAGGCCTAAGTATGCCAGAAAATATCATATGGAGTATTTTTTTGTTTTTTTAAGCAAAAAAACAAATACATATAATCTTAACTCAACCACAATGAGTACTGCCTTGTGTTTGTTTCCTTGTTTTCTTAATATATCTTGCATCTCAATGTTCTAGTGAACATGATTTCATAGAGCTAGAAATTAAAGCTTCAATGTAAAAATCACTTAAAACTTCAATAATGAGAGACATTGTCCTCACAACTAAGATGTTGATTTCATTAATGTCAAATTGACAAAATCAAAACCGAAATTAAGTTTTGAAGTGCTAATATTGTCTTTTGTTTCTATCAAACCCGCACCAATTAATTTACAATCTCAACTACAAAGACAGGAAGAAAATTTCACATATAGAGGACAGTGTCGACTGTCATTAGAGTTTTATAAGATTTCCAAATACTGATTCAAATGGAATTTGCCATAACTATTAAAAACTAATGTTTTAAAGTATTCTGATGTTAAAATAAAATAAAATAAAACAAAACAAAAAGAGAGAAAAAGAAGTTTATCCAGCAAGCAAAGTATTTCTTTTCCTGCTTTCATCACTATCCCAAAAAATACAGCATTGTGAACAAGGCAAATAAATTCATACAGCATTGTGAACAAGGAAAATAAATTCATACAGCAGTGTGAACAAGACAAATAACCACTCAACAACTATACCTATAACACTTCTATCCCCAAATTGATCATATAAAAATCTGAAACCAAAACTCATTTAGAAAACACAGCAAAAACCAATCCAGCAGACAAACCAATAATACAAAGAAAAGAAACCCCTCTAACCCTAACAAACAAAACATTCATCTGCTTAGCAACTTGAAGCGTAAGTGTAAGAATCTGCAACCTACCTTGTTCCTCCATTTTCTTAAAGAAATGCATTGGCTTCAATGATTGACGCAGCATAAACGCCAATGAAAATGGAAAAGCAAAAGCCAAAAAGCTTTGAACAGAAACCTCAGTAATAGGTGAAGATTTAGTAATGTATGTGATCCAACCTCCAATACAAAGCTGAACAAGACCCATTAGAGCAACAACCCTGCTTAATCCATAGATGTTCTTCATCATTCTTTCTAGAACTTCTCTTGTTTCGTTTGCAAGTGGTGACAGGTCACGTTCCACTGTTGGACCTTCAATCTCTTGGTGTTTGAAATTTGGATTTTGACTTGGGTATGGATTTGGGTTTGGGTTTGATTGTTTGCCATTATCAGAATCTGATGATGATGATGAATCATTGGTTGAGAAAAACTTGGGTTTTGTTAATTGAAAAAAAGGGTTAATAAAGTTCGAAGCTTTGTGTGATGAAAAGGGACCCAAATTGAAATGAGAAGTGGGATTTGGAGATTGAGAGAAAAAATGGGGAAAGGTGGAAAAGGAAGAAGATGGGTTGTGGTTTAAGGGTTCAAAGATTGGAAATTGAGCGGTGGTTGAAGATGATGATGAAGAAAGTGGAATATGAAAGGGTTTTAGGATCGATGAAGTTAACCTTATTCTTCGTGAAATGATGGCGGCCATTAGAGGAACTGTGATTTGAGAGAGATATACAGAGAAAATTGGAAAATTGCTAAATGTTTATTTGTTTGATTAGTGTTTCGAAGTTATGATTGTGACAGTAATGTCTGCGCACAAGACTAGCAAATCAAAGAAGCTGTCTTTTTGGACATTTTGGTTTTTCATTTTGATTTGAGGAGGGGAGTATAGCAAAACGGCCTAGGCCCATTAAAAAGTCTTTTATACAAAGGGTAGAAGTGAAATTTTACCTCATACCCCCTTTCCCTATATTCCTACCCTACATTCTTCCCCGTTGGATTTAATTTGTGTTCTAAAAATTCAAAGATTAAAATTGCTGCAACATAAATGTACTCTAAAAAACATAAAATTATATTTGTTGATAGAAATTTTTTGTTAGTTGAGACAACTCTCTCAATCATGGAGGTTGAATAGAGTTCTAAGTTTTTTAAGAGATTTTTTATTGCAACGGAAATTTATAAGAGATATTAGAGATATTACAATTAACCACAATTAAATTTCACACTTCAGACAAGAAGATGTATGATTGGTTGAGTTCTTAAATGATTTAATCAATCAACTAACAATTAGAATTAACATTGACACACAAAGTGAATGCAATTAAATGATAGAAAAACCTAAGCATTGAAAAACTTTAATTCCAAGACCATTCATGATAACTGAACCTATTCTAAAACAAATTTTTACATTAATATTAACAACTATGTACATAAATTAAAGAGTTGGGGGAAATGAAAAATCACACATATTTATACTAGTTCTTCTACTAATTCTTGTTATTCTTGTTATGTAGAATACATCTAGTGCCCAATCAAACATTTATTGTTATTATTATTATTATTATTATTATTATTATTATTATTATTATTATTATTATTATTATACAATCATTTACAAGATCTGTTGCAAATTCTTGATAAACCTTCAACAACAATATAAACTTCGAACAAAAATAACTATATAACATGAATCGATTCACTTTGTAAAAGTTTTTAATGCATTGAATGACTTTCAAACATGTTACTAACACATACGTAGAATTATGCATGATAAAATAAAGTTTATAAAATAACTTTTCTCATTCAAAAACATTTGTGAATATTGATAATTGAAAGATCAACAAAGACACACAAAATCGTCTAATTAACATAATTTTGACATACATCAAAACACTAAGGGATAAGTATAATGGAAAACTTTGATTTACACACTCCTCATTTTTTATAATGGAAAAATTTGCAAAACTTTGTCGATGATTCTCTTTGGAGTGGAAAAGTTCCACCTAAGTAAGTGTCTTTAGTGTGTGTATGCATGATTTTGAAAAACTTGAAATTTATTACAAACTCATACAAATTTACAATACTTTCTCTCTTGTCATTAGAAAAAAGATAGTAACAACCACAAAATTAGTAATATTGAATAGTTCTCTTGCAATAAAGTTAACAAAAACACCTAAATTATGCATTCATATATCCATAACTACTCAAAAAATGAATTGCAATTCGTACAATATAGAAAGGATAATGAAAAAAAATATCGAAAGACAAATTAAACATGGTAATTTCAAACAAAACCACACATCAAGTCATTTGAAACAATAAAATATCCATTTTAATAGGACAAACCAGATTATTTAAACATGAAACATAATCTAGTCCCCCTCCGCGTAATTTTAGTCGATCTATTTTGAAAATTTAGACATTTTGCCTCCAAATCTCAATTAGACGTCCAATTTTGATGACATGACAATTTTATTAGGTGATGTGACAACCTGTCATATTAAACTTGCATTTTAATTATCTAATTAATATATTTATAACAAAATAAAACAAATTAAAAATAAATACAAACATAAAATAAAAAGTCAAACAAGAACCTTAAGTCTTAATTGTATACGATCATAAAACAATTTTTTTTTTTAAAAAAACTCCAAAGAAATGCATAAGATTCGAGATCTCAAACCCATAAATTCTCCTACTTTTGTTATTGCTCATTCTAGATTATTTCTTCCTTTTTTCAATTGAATTTTTGAGTCAAAATAATAGATTTTCATGGAAATCTAAATCAAAAGCAGCAACAACACATAATCTATTTTTTTTTTATATAAAAAAATCATTTTGATTTGCTGAACTTTTCAAGAGAGCAACACCTTTAATATAACACTTTTGCTAATTATACCCCCAAATTGCTTCCCACACCCACCAAATTTTTTTTAAAACCAAAATTCCTATAATACCATTCCTTCATCTTCTTCATTAACCCACCTCCTTCTCCATATTCATCATCCATCTTCTTCCTCAAAACCCTACATTCTCCATATTCATCATCTCCTAAGTTAAATCCTTTGTTCTTGGTCATCAATCATCATCATCATCATCCATCATCAACACCCATCAACAATTTCATCATCTTCAACAACTTCATCATCATCTTCAATCAATCAAGTAAGCCTTGCATTTGTACTTGTTTGTCTTATGAAACCCAAAAACCCAGAAACGTACGTGAACTCAGATTCATTATTTGAACTGAGTAACCCATATGTGAACTCAGTTCATGCAAGTGTATGTGAACTCAAATTGCGTACGTTTCTGGGTTTCATAAGACAAATAAGTACAAATGCAAGGCTTACTTGATTGATTGGAGATGATGAAATTGTTGATGATGGATGATGATGATTGATGACCAAGAACAAAGAGTTTAACTTAGGAGATGATAAATATGGAGAATGTAGGATTTTGAGGAAGAAGATGGATGATAAATATGGGAAAGGAAGTGGGTTAATAAAAAAGATGAAGGAACGGTATTATAGGAATTTTGGGTTTTAAAATTTTTTGGTGGGTATGGGAAACAATTTGGGGGTGTAGTTAGCAAAAGTGTTAATATAGAATCCCTTTTTTATTTTTCAAACTTGAACTCTTTATCTAAAAGATCTAAAGATTCACGTGGAAACCGAGTTCATTGACACTTTAGGCTTGAGCACCCATAATACAATCTCCACCTGAAGAAACAAAAAACTATTCAATTATGCAAGTTAAATTACATTCCATCGACGCCACTTTTGTGTTCTAGGCTTATAGCACCTTCATTCCCTGCAAAAGTGGTATTTTTCTCTCTCTTCCTCTATTGATATTTGATCTCCATCATTTGATTCGAAACAACTCTTTCAATTCTCAATTTTTTTACATGTTTCGTTTTACACTAAACATAGGATTACATAAACAATTGTTTTGGTTGAATTCATTGTATATTTATATTTGCATTTTTTTTAAAAAAGAGATTAGCATTTTTCAAGTTTGAATTTTCCCTCTTTTTATTGTTCCCTCTTTTTAAATAAGTAATTTTATCCTCTTAATACCGTTGATATCATTTTTCTATAAGATTAAAAAATAATTATTATTAATATAAGAAAATATATAATAAAAAAGTAATTTTCAATTACACTAAAATGTGATTAATTTTCTTTATTTCATATTTTTGTAGACCATGAATTAATAATAATAATAATAATAAAATGTTTTAAAATAAATTTTTATATTGTACAATACTAACATAATATGATGTTATATTTTATATTTTGAGTTATTTTATTTTATTTTTTGGGTTAAATTCTAAATACTTTTGAATATCAATTGACGAGGTGTTAGTTCAATGTTATGCGTTTAATTTTGTATCCTCTAAGAGGAGAGTTCATTTTTTTTAGAACGGCCGTAAAATAATAAGAATCCCTATAATGTATTATAAATATAGAGGATGGTGTAGGGAAACACTAACCTCACCATCCACCTACCTGATTTCCATGATTTATATTTTACTTTTATGTCTAAACATTTGAAGAAAAATGAAAAATTTTAAGCAAAAGCAAAACAAAAGATATAGAGAAAAAAGTCCCAATATTTCTAAAATATTAAATTGGAGGTTGTTTCTCAACAATAAAAAATTAATGGTTGCATCACATAATAATAACCTCCTCTAATTATTGCAATAAGAAATGAACAAAATAATTACTTCCTTATCTCTTTTCAAAACACCCATGTGTGTTTCATGCACTAAATTGCAAGTAGTAGTAGACAAGAAAGGACACGAGAGAAGCACCAAGGAATGAACTAAGAGAAGCAGCATCACCGCTGGTGGGTTCTGGAGCTGGGCCTGGGTTTGGGCTTGGGGCTTCAACATGGTGATCATGTTGTGCTACAGCGGTGCTTATGACAACTAAGAGGACAACAACAAAAACAACCTTCTTAATCTCCATTGTATATTTAGTACTAGTAGGTTAATTTCACAAAGGAATTTGAAATGATTTGGACTATTGGAGGGTTAATTTATAGTGAGAGAGACACTTGGTGATCATATTATGAGTCTGATTTTTTTATTCATAATTAATTTCAAGATTTTGTAATGATTTTTTTTTTCTAAAAAATGACTAAGTTCCTTTTATATGATAATTAAGTATCCTATTAATTTAATACATTGGATATTGGATTCCTATAATAATTATAATATTAGTCTAGAGTGCTGTTGGTAAGTTAAGTAACGTCAAATAAGTTATAAGAAGAAAGTTCTAGATTCAAAAATAAAAAACTAACCTAATTAATAATTTAATAATATTTGTCTATAAAAAAATGTAATATTAGTGCCAAACTCATACAATGAACCCAAAAAAATGTGTGGAATTTTATTAGATGTTAATGTATTATTATAATTTTTAATCATATCTTTATTATTATGGAAGTAAAATATATTAAAAAATATAAATTTCTATATATTAATGCCTGCCCAATTTTTTTTCTATACATTCATGGTATGATAAATTATTAATCAAAAATGGTTCTAGCTTATAATTTCATATATAAAGTAACACATTTAATGATATACTATGGCGATAAACTGTGTCAAACTTATCTTTTCAACCCCTCTGACCCACGACTTTTAGAATGGAGTAATTTATCCACCAACCACTTTTGACTTATTAGATATATATAAAATAATATTACTTTAGAAGGTTCGTTTTTATCTTATAATTGATTTTTTAAAATAAGAATTAAATTTATATCATATATATTTCCTTTTTTATTCGATTATAAATATTTTCTTATTTTATGATATGTAAACATGAAAAGCTAGTATTTTTCATAATATTCAAAAAATTGTTTACAAATGTTTTATTAAAAAGAATGTGAAAATAATTAATATGTTTATATGTTTAAAATTCAGAGTAAGAATTTTATTTTGACTACAATCATAGCAATAAATATAAAATAGAGAAAACAATGTGTAATAATATCCTTTACTCTTTAATTACTCTTTAATTTGACTATTAATGTGAAGACTTTGGTCTTATCCGATAGATTAGAGATGAATCTTCTTAAATAAATTTACTTATCCAAAAAGGATTATAGCTCCTTTTCAGTTATCGGAGGTTGTTATTTATAAAATGAAGATCAATGAGTTTCTCAATCAATAATATTCTAAGTTTCTAAAGAAACGTGGATATTGATTGAAAACTAAATCAAAGATTGATCAAAAAATAAAATGGAGAACGTTCTGTGTTTCTGTAAAACGGAGATTGATCAAAATTGAAACGGAGAACGTTTAACGTTCTTGGTTTCTAACTTTATGCAATTTTAATAGAAAACAGAATTAAAGCTTGCAATGCTAAAATGAACACACACAATTGTTATTTCAGTTCAGAGTAAAACTCCTACGTCTGGGGTGTTGAGACAAAACCCCAACTTAAATAATTTTGATGATAAACAAAGATTAATTAAGAATTATAATTATGATTCTAAAACATGTTTTTGTATCTAATAAGTGTGCTTGAGTGTATTAATCAAGATAGGTACCAAGAAACTTAAACAGATCATACCAAAGAAGAAACAAGCTAAGTTAGTAAAGCCAATAAATAACGTTCTGGTCAATTTTGAAGAAAACGAATAACGTTCTTGAGGTGCTCCAGGAATGCGAAAATGCAAATGTAGTTCCAGATTCAATTTTTGTGTAGTTCCAATTCAATCATGCTCTCTCAATCATGCTAAGAGCAAGTCAGTATTGGAAGATATCTCTACAAATTTAAAAGCCAAGAATACGCATCACTAAGATCAAGACTCATTTGCCACCCAGAGGAAGAACCAAGTCTACTCTTGAACATCAGAAGCAGAATGAAGAACATTCTTGCTTTTTGGCATGCTCTCACCTAATCACTGACAAAGGACAACCATTCTGTTGCCAACGGGCAAATGAGTTGTCATAAGCACTTTTTGAGTCTATAAAAGAGAACTCAAGATGAAGGCAATAATCAGAACTCACGAAAGCAATTATCTCATCATTCATAATCAGTTTCAACAGCTTCCACCTTTTAACACACATTTTCTCAAGTTCTGTCAAGTACTTAGAAACTGCATCATCCAATTACTATTGTGCTATAAGATCACTTTGAGTTCCAAAGATCAGAATCAAACACTCAAACACGAGTTGAGGATATTTAGATTCTATCAAACACTTTATCATTCCATTGTAATCTCAAGATAAAGTGAGTAAAAACTAGTCTTGATAAGTTGTAAAAATCCTTCTATGTTATAAAGAAGGTAGTGTGATTAATCCTTTGTAAAGATTGAAGGATAGATCAGTGAAAAACTCCTTTATGGATTGAAAGGTATTGGTTGTAACAGATCAAGATAAATTTGCAGAAAGTTTGGGTAAAAGTTAAGAGAGTTCTTGCCTTGGAGCACTTAGTTGAAAATCTCACAGTTGTGAGGACTGGACGTAGCCCAAGTTGGATGAATCAAGATATATCTGTGTGTTATATTCCTTCCTTTATCTATTTACTTTCAAATCTTTAAATATCAAGTTTAATAGATTAACTAAAACTGTCATTTTCAACTAACCAAGAACGTTCTCCATTTCTGGATCAGAACCAAGAACATTCTCCGTTTTTCTGATTTACAACCAAGATCAATCTTGAGTTAATTTTTTTCAGGAATTTTTAAAAGGTTAATTTACAATTCAAACCCCCTTTCTTGTAAATTGCTACTTCAATTGGCATCAGAGCACGGTCTCTAAAAACAACACCTAAACAGTGTAGAGAAAATATCTAGAAAGAAAATGTCAAAAGCAAAGTACATTGCTGAAGGAGGGTCATCAAATAGACCACCCTACTTTGATGGCTCATATTACTACAAATGGAAAAACAAAATGCAGCTGTTCCTAAAGTCCCAAGACACAGGAATGTGGCGCATCATTACAGAAGGAAACTTCATACCAAGGGTTGATCAAAATGATCTAACATCTGTTGAAAAGAAAGAATGTGATTGGACAACAGAAGAAAAATATAAGGTACTACTGAACTCAAAAGCTCAATTATTTTTATCATGTGCCTTAAGCATGGAAGAAAGTGAAAGAGTTGATGAATGTGACTCTGCAAAAAAGGTATGGGACACATTGCAGACTCATCATGAAGGAACCAGTCATGTAAAGGAAACAAGAATTGATATGGGAATAAAAAAGTTTGAGTTGTTTGAAATGAATGAAGGAGAAATAATTGATGAAATGTACTCCAGATTTACAACTATTGTTAATGAAATGCGATCCTTAGGCAAGGCCTACTCTGTGCAAGATCGTGTAAGGAAGATCATGAGATGCCTTCCAGCTATGTGGAGGCCAATGATAACAACCATAAGTTAAGCAAATGAAGTGCTGCTAATGGAAGACAAACCGACAAAGAAAGGTAAATCAGTTGCCTTAAAAGTCTCTCAAGAAAGCATGCCATCACAATCTAAAGGAGAAATCGAAGAAGAATGACAGGAAGAAACAGATGAAGAAATAGCTCTCCTCACAAGAAAAATCCAAAGAATGATGAGAAAAAGGGAGCAAATCAAGAAGGGATTTCCAAGCAAGAAAGAAAGCTTCAAAACTGAAACTGATAAGAGCCAAATCACTTGCTTTAGCTGCAACAAGCAAGGGCATTACAAAGCTGAATGTCCATTGAACAAAAGAACACCAAAGAAAGTTCCCTTCAAGAAAAAGTCAATGATGGTAACTTGGGATGACTCTGATGATTCAGATATAGAAGAAATAAAAGAGGCCAACATATGTCTCATGGCAGGCATAGAAGAAACAGAGGTAAAAAAATTCTGAACACTGTATTTTGTGTGAACAAATGGGAACTAAATTTGATAACTTACTTAATGATTCAAACCTACTTATCCAAAAATGTAGCTCTTTAAATGAAAAGTTTCATAACGAAAAAGAAGAAAAAGAAAAAACTCAAAAGATGAATGATGAGCTCAAAAAAGTCATTCAAAACCTGAAAGAATCACAAACCAAAAACTTTAATGATGAGAGACAAGAAAATCAAGAGTGTTCTTCGATACAATAGGAGAATGATCTTTTCAAATATGAAGTTGAACTTCTTAAGAATGATTTGTCTAACTTCATTAAAGCAACAAAAACTTTTCAAAAAATCATGGGTTCTCAAATAGGAATTTTTGATAAAGCTGACCTTGGTTTTGACAAAACACAAAAAACAAAGATGTATGAAAACTTCTTTGTGCCAGAAAGAAAAGAAGAAGAATGCAAAATTAGATGTTCATATTGCAGAAAAATAGGACATCTTGAATTTGCATGTTATTTTAAAAAAAGGGATGAGAAAATTAAAAACAGAAGGAATGTTGAAAAGGGAGAACGTTCTCGAAGTATTTTACAAAAGAGAGAAAGTTATGAAGCAAAAGCAGAATGTTCTCCAGAAAGCAAAAAGGGGGGAAAACGTTCAGGGGGCACATTCCAAGTTGTTTCTGAAATCTCAAAAAATCAGAATGTCGAATTTTCTCCAAAACCAAAAATTAAATGTTCACATTGCTCTAAACTTGGCCATCTTGAGTCAAAATGTTATTTTAAAAAATCAAGCTTTAAAACTGACTTCCAAGGACCCAAAGAAAAAAGGGTACCTAAAGAAAATATAACATCATATGTAGGATGGGTGTCAAAGTTGTTGGAACCAAGTTGGTTCTAAGTACTTAGGATTTTGATGTTTACAAAAGCACTCCATGTAATCTTATTTTGTAATTAGAATTATCATATTAAATGCCACCAGAAGATGAAGTTACCAGAGGCAGAAGATGAAGTCACCAGAGGCAGAAGATGAATTACCAGAGGATAAAATCAGACCAGAGGATACACCTCCAGAAGATACCAGATAATGCATCCAGAAGGTACCCGAGGATGCATCCTGAAGGCACTAGAGGATACACTAGGATGTCAAAACTCCATCAAAGGATATCTATCCTGGCCCAGATCAGAAGGAAGCAGAGTCTAGAAGGAGACATGGACCAGACCAGAAGGAAGTCTGCCAGAGGGAGACTTGGTCCAAACCAGAAGGAATCACAAGCAGACTTGATCCAGACTTTATTCTGACCAGAAGATAGCTTGGCAGTGATTATAAAATTCAGTCCAGACTTAATCCAGACTTCATCAGAGCAGAAGATAACTGGTCCAGAACAAGTGACTTGGTCCATACTTGGTCTATACCAGAAGATGGCATGGTTCAGAGTATAAAACTAAGTCCAAATCAGAAGAAATGATTGTCCAGATTTAATCCAGACTTGATCCAGATCAAAAGTAAATGTCCTCATTAAAATATCCTATGTCCAAATTTAATTTCAGTTCAATCCAGACCCAGTCCAGAATTGGTCCAGATTAGAGGGAAGATATTCAGATCAATGGTCTAGTTTTAAGCATCATGGCCCAGTGTTGGCTGAGATCAGAAGATCAGAACATGTGGTCTAGTGTTGACCGAAATCAGAGGATCATAGAAGATCAGATTATATGTTCCAGTGATTGGCCGAGATCAGAAGATCAGAACGTGTGGTCCAGTGTTGGCCGAAATCAGAGGATCACAACATATTAGTTTGTATGGTCCAGATGTGGACGAGAGCAAAAGATCAAACAGTGCAGATTTCATCATGATGATAATCAATGGAGACTTGATTAAATTTGATTAAAGTATTAAAAGGATTTGATACAAAAATAAATTGAAGTCTTGTGGGAATTCAGAAGCTATTGGTGGGAAGAAACATTTGGTCTAGAATTAACCAAGAACAGGATTGGCCAAAGTTATTTTTGAAAGCAAATCTTGAGCTAAAAAGATATGTTTTTTATTTAAGTGAAACCCGATTGGCCAAGGTATTTTTGCAAGAGTATCTGGCAAGATACAGCTCGAACTTAAGCATGGAAGAAACCCTAATTATTCATCTATTAAAGGAGGCTTAAGACAGAAGACTTAGCATCGAAAATACTTGAGAGTCATACACTTCCTAAAGCAAAATACTTGAGTTTTCATTGAGGTCAATTGTGAGTATCAACTTTCCAGAAGCAAGCACTCTAAGTTTTTCTTTCCCTTGTGTTAGATCTAAGTTGTTGAAGTAGAGTCTACAATCTGAAGGAGTCAGAAGGAGTAGCAAATTACTTAGCAATTAGATTCAAAGTTTTTTCCTCAAAAGTCTAGGATTGTTAGATTGTTTGAGAAGACTGACATGGTGGGTCAGTGGTATTGTTGTAATTCAAGGTTTTTGAATTAGTGAAATCCTTCAAAGTGAAGGGACTGGACGTAGCCTAGTTAACGGTGAACCAGTATAAAATTCTGTGTTTTATATTTACTTTATATCCGCTGCTAACTCTGTTTTATTCATACATCAGGTTTTGTTATAAAACTGCAAAAACAGAAAAAGTAATCAAATTAGTCAAACACAATTCGACCTCCTTCTCGTGTTTGCACCTTCAAAAGTGTCAAGAAAAAGCCATGGTTCTTGGACAGTGGCTATTCAAGGCATATGACGGGAGATAAACAAAGCTTTTTATCATTTACTAAAAGAGATAGAGGATCAGTAACATTTGGAAACAATGACCAAGCCAGGATTAAAGGTAAAGGAACGATAGGTAAGGAAAATTTTGCCAAAATAAATGATGTTCAATATGTGGAAGGGCTGAAACACAATCTTTTAAGCATCAGACAACTCTGTGATAATGGCTTTGAAGTTGTGTTCAAACCAAACATATGCGAAATCAAAATGGCAGAATCAGGAGAAATCTTATTTTCCGCATCCAAAAAGAAAAATCTCTATGTCCTGTACATTGAAGAATTACCAGCTGAATCATGCTCCATGTCCATCCATAAAGATAAATAGATATGGCATAAGCGTGCTGGACACATCAATTTAAAAACTATTTCAAAACTGTCCAAATCAGACTTGGTGAGAAGACTTCCCAAAATTAACTTTGATAAAGACAAGATCTGTGAGGCACGTGCAAAAGGAAAAATTGTTAAAAGTAGTTTCCATACAAAAGAGTTCATCTCAACTAAAAAACCTCTTGAACTTCTCCACATTGATCTATTTGGTCAATCAAAACCGCAAGTCTAGGAGGCATGAGATATGGGTTTGTCATCGTTGATGACTTCTTTAGATATACATGGGTGTTGTTTTTAAAAAATAAAGACTATGCATTCACTACCTTCAAAACTTTTTGGAAATAGGTTCAAAATGAAAAAGAATCCAACATAATTGGTGTGAGAAGCGATCATGGAGGAGAATTTATAAATGCATCTTTTAAAACATTTTTTGACGAACTTGACATCTCTCACAATCTATCATGTGCAAGGACTCCTCAACAAAACAGAGTCGTTGAACGAAAAAATAGAACATTGCAAGAGATAGCAAGAACAATGTTAGAAGAATCCAATGTTGAAAGGTATTTTTGGGCTGAAGCCATAAACACTTCATGCTACATTTTGAATAGAGTGTTAGTAAGAAATATCTTAAACAGAACACACTATGAAATCTGGAAAAATAGGAAACCCAATATCTCATATTTCCACATCTTTGGCTGCTACTATTATATTTAAAATGACAAAGAAAATTTGGAAAAATTTGATGCCAAACCTGACAAGGCAATATTCTTAGGATATGCTACAGAATCTAAAGGTTATCGTGTGTTTAATTTAAAAAATAAAACTGTTGAAATAAGTATGCATGTGTTATTTGATGAGTTTGGTGATCTTGATCTAAGAAAAAAGGATGATGAGGAAGAAGAACAATCTGAACAGTCACAACAGATTGTTCTCTAGGAAAACGAGATTGATAAACAATATCAGTTTCAAACTCCTCCTAGAAGTTGGAAACTTGTAGGTGATCATCCTCATAATCAAATAATTGTGACACAGCTGATGGCATTAGAACAAGGCTATCATTCAAGGATGATGTTCACAGCAACATGGAAATGTTATCCAAATTAGAACAAAAAAATGTCAAAGAAGCCATAATTGATCAATCTTGGATTGAAGCAATGAAGGAAAAACTTTTTCAATTCGAAAAGAATGAATTTTGGACTCTTGTTCCAGATTCTCAAGATCAATATGTTATTGGAACAAGGTGGGTGTTCAGAAATAAGCTTGATGAAGAAGGAAAGGTAATTAGAAACAAAGCAAGGTTAGTAGCTCAAGGCTATAATCAACAAGAAGGAATAGACTATGATGAAACCTTTGCACCCTTAGCAAGCTTACTGTGACGCGGACTACGCTGGAGATAAGGTTGAAAGAAAAAGCACAAGTGGTGCATGCCAGTTCCTAGGAGAAGCCTTGATAAGCTGGTCATGCGAAAAGCAAAATACGATTGCCTTATCAACCACGGAAGCAGAATACATTTCAACAGCCAATTGTTGTTCACAAGTCTTATGGATCAAAAATCAACTTGAAGATTTTTCTGTAAGCTATTCTAAAATTCCTATTTACTGTGATAACACAAGTGCCATAAATCTCTCAAAAAATCCTATTCAACATTCAAGATCTAAGCACATTGAAATTAAACATCACTTTATTAGAGATCATGTTAGTAAAAAGGAAATAGAACTAATTTTTGTTGATACATAGAATCAGCTTGCTGATATCTTTACTAAGCCTCTACTTGAAGAAAATTTCATTTCTATCAAAGAAAGGCTAAAAATCATCAAAAATCCTAGTCAAAACTGAAGCCAGAAGCATTATGGACAAAACGGAGAACGTTCTCCGTTTGGAATGGCTCTCTGCAAAATAGCTCCAGAACGTTCTTTAGGAAAAATAAAAATCTCAAAAGTCAACGTCTGCACACGAACAGTTGTCACTCATCAAAAGAGTAACGACTACTGCAACCTACTCTGCCACTTCACTACAACCTCTTCCTTCCCAATGCACGTCCATCCCATCCATCATCATCACGCATGGCAACTGTAGAGTAAACAAATACTCAACCGTAAAGTAAACCAACAATCACTTCTCACTATACAACAAATTTTCACTTTTCTAAAAAATCCCCTCATCGTTCTACTCGTCTCACGTGAAGGTGCAAACACGAGAAGGGGGGTTGACTTGTGTTTGACTAACTTGAATACTTTTTCTGTTTTTGCAGTTTTAAAACAAAACCTGATGTATGAATAAAACAGAGTTAGCAGCGGATGTAAAGTAAAAATAAAACACATAATTTTATACTGGTTCACCGTTAACGAGGCTACGTCCAGTCCCTTTAGTTTGAAGGATTTCAGTAATTCAAAACCTTGAATTGCAACAACACCATTGATCCTCCAAGTCAGTCTTCTCAAACAGTCTAACAATCCTTGACTTTTGAGGAATGCAACACCTTGATTTCTCAAGTCAAGTCTTCTCCTACCAATCTGACAACCCCAGATTGTAGAAGGAGTTACAAAGCCTTGAATCTAATTGCTAAGTAATCTGCTACCCCTTCTGACTCCCTCAAATTGTAGACTCTACTTCAACAACTTAGATCTAACACAAGGGAAAGAAAAAACACGAGTGCTTGCTTCTGGAAAGCTGAAACTCACAATTAACCTCACTGAAAACTCGAGTGTTTGCTTTTGGAAGTGTATGAATCTTTTGTGATTTTCGATGCTTAGTCTTCAGTCTTGAGCCTCCTTTTATAGATGTGAATTCGGGTCTCTTCCAAGCTTAAATTCGAGTTGTATCTTGTTGGATTCTCTTGAAAAAATAAGTTGTCCAATCGGATTTCTCTTAAATAAAAAACATATCTTTTTCTACTCCAGATTGCCTTCGAAAATAACTTTGACCAATCCTGACTTTAATTAATTATGGAACAAATCTTTCTTCCCGCCAATAGCTTTTGAATTCCACAAGACTTCAATTTATTTTTGTATCAAATCCTTTTAATACTTTGATCAAATTTAATCAAGTCTCCACTGATTATCATCATGATTAAATCTGGGTCATTTGATCTTCTAATCTCGTCCACATCTGGACCATACTAAGTGATCTGCTGTGATCCTCTGATTTCGACCAACACTGGTCCACACTTTCTGATCTTCTGATCTCGACCACTTTGGACTTGCAATCTGATCTGCTGTGATCCTCTGATCAAGGCCAATGATGGACCACAAGTTCTGATCCTCTGATCTCGGCCAACACTGGGCCATGGTCTGATCTTCTGATCTCGGCCAACACTGGGCCATATACTTAAATCTTGACCATTGATCTGAAACTTTTCCCTCTGATCTGGACCAATTTTGAACTTGGTCTGGATTGAACTGAATTAAGTCTGGACATAGGATATTTTAATATGGACTTTTACCTTTGATTCTGGATCAGGTCTGGATGAAATCTGGACATCATTTCTTCTGGTCTGGACTTAGTTTCGTACTCTAAACCATGCTATCTTCTGGTCTGGGTCAAATCTGGATTAAATCTCTTATCTGGATCCATTAATTTATCCTCTGATTAAGTCTGGATCAAGTCTAGACTGTTTATAATTTCACTGCCAGGCTATCTTCTGGTCAGAATAAATTGTGGACTAAGTTTGACTTATGATATCTTCTAGTCTGGAACAAGTCTCCTCTGACATGCTTCCTTCATGTCTGGTCCAGGTCTCCTTCTGACTTTGCTTCCTTCTGATCTGGGCCAGGAAATATATCCTCTTATGGTGTTTTGACATCCTGGCGTATCCTCTGGTAATTTCAGGATGCATTATCCTCTGGTAATTTCAGGATGCATTATCTGGTGTCTTCTGGAGGTGTATCCTCTGGTAACTCATCTTCTGCCTCTGATAACTTAATCTTCTGGTGGCATTTAATATAGTAATTCAAGGTACAAAATAAGATTACATGGAGTGCTTTTGTAAACGTCAAAATCCTAAGTACTTAGAACCAACTTGGTTACAACATCACGTTCTCTCTTTCACATTCAATAATGGCAAGAACAAAAAGCTCTGCAAGAAAACATCCTTGGGCATCATCACCATCCCCTTCACCATCTCCAACTCGCTCATCATCACCACCACCCAGACCAACACCTCTTCATTCCTCCTTAGAAAAGACCTTCTGTGATTTAATGTCATCTTCTCGTGAATCATCTCCTCTCATTCTGCCTCTTGAACCTCTCGCAACTATCCTTCCACCATTGTATCAATGTGGACTTCCCTCCATTACTCAGACTCCACCACATCTCATGAATACGTACAAATATAGACCAAAACTACCACCATCAAAACGAAGATCAATGTGCATTCTTGCTGGCATTGGTACCTCTAAAACAAAGAAAATAGACAACACAATACACATCATCTCTGATAATGATTATGACTCCACACCCGTACCAGAACATATCATCTCCAAACCAACACCACAAACTCAAACACCAACAACTCAAACAATAGAAATTCCAACAAAGCCACTCCAAAAAACCCCCTCCAAATTAGCACCACCAAACCGTAAGTCCAACAAAAAACCTCAATCCATCAAAACAAAAACAAAGCAAACAATCAAACCTTCATCCAGAAAATTGAAAAACCCTAAATCTGCAAACCCTCCACAACGTTCTCCATAAAAGACCCAAACCTAGAACGTTCTTCGAAGAGAACCACAAAACCTAGAAATAAACCATCCCCTTCAAACAAACCTGTTCGCCCCCTTATCTCTCTCGAAATGAAAACAATCTACAATGACAAATGGGCTCAGCGACCCATTGGCATTGGCCGAGTCTTTGTGTTTGAAAATTTAAAAATTGATGAAACATATATTCAGCATCACACTGATGCCTTAGGTTGGACCAACTATCTCAAAATCTCAGATTGTTATTACCCTTTGATAATGAGGGCATTTTGCTACAAGGCTGAATGCTTTCTTGATAAATCCCTCATTGTATCCAAAATCAAGGGAACTGAAATACAACTGACTCCATCCATCCTTGCTAATATTCTCAAATTACCTACTGAAGGGCCTGCAGTCTTTGGTCAAGACTAGTATTCTGCCCTTGATGTTTCAAATGATGATGTATTTCAGCAGCTGTTTGTTGCTAATTCCACGAGTTTTCTGTGTGCTAATTTGAAGCCAATTCCTAAAATCCTCAATAGTATTAGCCAACATTCTGTGCTACCTAGATGTTGAAGCCTCAAATTTGTAACTGATAATGACGCTCTAGTCATTTATCATCTTATTCACAAGAAAAAGCTCAATCTTCCCTATCTGATCATACATCATATTATCTCTACAATCTAGAAAAATTATAAGCGCAACACCATTCCCTACGATATGGTTTTCTCTCAAATTTTTAGGTTCTTCTTTGTTGATTTGGGCTCTGAAATTTCCAACATCAAACTATCAAAATTTTCCCTAAAAAATATTGCTCACATGAGACAAACCCAATATGGTCCATCCTCCACTACACGAAAAAGGAACGCTCCTCACTCCCCACAAAAATCAGCCTCTCCTGCTTCTGCTGAACCATCACCAATTGCTGATCCAAACAACACTACTAATGCACGAACCGCTTTTCCAACATCTCCTCCTCATAATGTATGTCCTCCTCTGGCTAATGAACAATCATCCACAATGTTACCCATGTTTGTTTCCCCCCAAAAAACATGTTCTTCAATTTTTGGCATTAGCCAATCATTGGCCTTTCCAGGAGATGACTCACCTGTACCTTAAAAATCAATACTCCAAACTCCCTTCCATATGTTTCTTCCTCTTTTGCTACCATTTCCACCTTTTGTACTACTGCTTCTCCTCCACAATCAACTCCAAAAGGTTCTCAGCCTCCGCTGAAAAAGTGAAAGATAGATTATCACAGCTCTAAAACCAACCGAGCCATCTTTGACTCCCTTCAGACAATCCAAGAGCGGGAAATCCATCAGGACAAAGAGCAAGCTATTCTTTTTGAATGGCGACTCAGTTGGCTATGAAGCTAAGCCTGGAGCCACCCAAGCCAAATCCGCCCCCTGTGTTTCCCCCTATCCCACAACCGCCTCTATCGTCATCCTCCGAAGGGTCATCACCATCTCTCTCTGCTTATCTGTTTTTAAGTGTCTTCTATTCCCTTTTTGCTGTGACAAAGGGGGAGAAGTAATTTTTATAGATTTTAAGTTTCAAGTTTCAAACATAGAAGTTGTGTAATATCTTGCTAATTCTCCCACATTTGTTAACACATGATCTACCGTTTGATATTACTTTTTGTGATATTACGTTTGATATGATGAATTCTACTTCATGTGATACTCTGATAAATTCTCTAGTCTGTTGTGTTATGTAGAAATCCATGCTCTCATATGCTATCTTGAATCAATATGCTAAAAACTATTTCAAACAACCAATGTTTATGAGCACTGTTTTATCATGCTTAATAAAAAGAATAACACATGTTGAGGGGGAGATTTATCTAAAAACCCCTATCTGATTATTTTAGAATCAAAATTAAAATCAAAATTAATATGTTTGTCATCATCAAAAAGGGGGAGATTGTTGAGACAAAACCCCAACTTAAATAATTTTGATGATAAACAAAGATTAATTAAGAATTATAATTATGATTCTAAAGCATGTTTTTGTATTAAATAAGTGTGCTTGAGTGTATTAATCAAGATAGGTACCATGAAACTTAAACAGATCATACCAAAGAAGAAACAAGCTAAGTCAGCAAAACCAAGAACGTTCTGGTCAATTTTGAAAAAAACGAAGAACGTTCTTGAGGTGCTCCAGAAATGCAAAAATGCAAATGTAGTTCCTAATTCAGTTTTTGTGTAGTTCCAATTCAATCATGCTATTTCAATCATGCTCTCTCAATCATGCTAAGAGCAAGTCAGTATTGGAAGATCCGTCTACAAATTTAAAAGCCAAGAATACACATCACCAAGATCAAGACTCATTTGCCACCCAAAGGAAGAACCAAGTCTGCTCTTGAACATCAGAAGCAGAATGAAGAACATTCTTGCTTTTTGGCCTGCTCTCACCTAATCACTGACAAAGGACAACCAGTCTGTTCTTAACGGGCAAATGAGCTGTCATAAGCACTTTTTGAGTCTATAAAAGAGAATTCAAGATGAAGGCAATAATCAGAAATCACAAAAGCAATTATCTCATCATTCATAATCAATTTCAACAACTTCCACCTTTTAACACACATTTTCTCAAGTTCTTTCAAGTACTTAGGAACTGCATCATCCAATTACTATTGTGCTATAAGATCACTCTGAGTTCCAAAGATTAGAATCAAACACTCAAACACGAGTTGAGGATATTTAGATGATATCAAAAACTTTATCATTCCATTGTAATCTCAAGATAAAGTGAGTAAAAACTAGTCTTGAGAAGTTTTAAAAATCGTTCTATGTTATAGAGAAGGTAGTGTGATTAATCCTTTGTAAAGATTGAGATCAGTGAAAAACTCCTTTCTGGATTGAAAGGTATTTGTTGTAACAGATAAAGATAGATCTGTAGAAAGTTTGTGTAAAAGTGAAGAGAGTTCTTGTCTTGGAGCACTTAGTTGAAAATCTCACAGTTGTGAGGACTGGACGTAGCCTAAGTTGGGTGAACCTAGATATATATGTGTGTTATATTCCTTCCTTTATCTATTTACTTTCAAATCGTTAAATATCAAGTTTAATAGATTAACTAAAACTGTCATTTTCAACTAACCAAGAACGTTCTCCATTTCTGGATCAGAACCAAGAACATTCTCCGTTTTTCTGATTTACAACCAAGATCAATCTTTAGTTAATTTTTTTCAGGAATTTTTAAAAGGTGAATATACAATTAAAACCCTCTTTGTTGTAAATTGCTTCCCTTTTATATTAGTTGGTTACAATTCACAATAATTATGAAAAGTAGTTACAACTAATTAACTGAAATAACAACCAAAACAGATTGGTTTAAACAGATTGGTTGATCTCCAAAGTCTTCTTAATTGAGTACCACTTTAACAATTCTCCATCTTGGTACCAAATCAGAAGATTCAGCCCTTGTGATTCTTCAAATTAGATCCTTTTAGTCTTTTATATGAGTTTCTAGACTTGATTTGCAGCATATCCAAACAATGTTTGAATTTACTAAGGATGACAGTCTTGTAAACATGTCAGTAGGATTATCACTTGTATGAACCTTTGCCACATTTATCTCACCCCTTTCAATGACATCTGTGATGAAATAAAGTCTGATGTCTATATGCTTGGTTCTTTTATGATACATTTGATTTTTACTCAAATGAATAGCACTTTGGTTGTCACAATTTATGCAAACAGACTCTTGTTTGACTCCAAGTTACGTGATCAATCCTTTTAGCCAAATTCTTTCTTTCAGTACTTCAACAAGGGCAACATATTCTGCTTTTGTTGTTGATAATGTGACTAAGTGTTGAAGATTGGCTTTCCAACTGACTGTGTTGTTGAACACAGTGAACACCTATCCTGTAAGTGATATTCTTTTATATAAGTCCCCAGCAAAATTAGAGTCTACAAATTCTTGGACTGGTTTTGATGTTTCTGAACTTTTATTGTATACCAAACACAAGCTTTGAGTTCCTTTTAAGTACCTTAGAATCCATTTAATAGCTTACCAATGGCTTATTCCTAGATTTCCCATAAACCTGCTTTTAGCACTTACAACATGAGACATGTATGGCCTTGAGCAAACCATTGCGTACATGATGCTCCGTATGGCACTAGCATATGGTATTGCCTTCATGTATTATATTTCCTGCTTTGTGTTTGGTGACTGAGTTGAAGATAGTTTGAAGTGAGCTGTAAGATGAGAGCTAACAGCCTTTGATTCACTCATATTGAATCTGTTTAGGACTTTTACAAGATAGCTTTCTTGGGAAATTATCAGTCTTCCTTGCTCTCTGATTCTGATGATTTACATTCCTAGAATTCTCTTAGTTGGTCCCAAGTTCTTCATTTCAAATTATTTCTTCAGCTGGCTCTTTTATTTTTTTATTTCTGTCATACTTTTAGATGCTATTGTCATGTCATCCACATATAACAGCAAGTAAATGTATAATTCTGATGATACTTGTTTACAATAGACACAACAATCAAAATTACTTCTGGCATAGTGTTGACTAAGCATGAATGAATCAAACCTCAAATACCATTGTCTTAGTGATTGCTTTAGCCCATAGAGTGACCTCTTTACTAGGCAGACCCAGTCTTCCTTTCCTTGAGTCCTAAAGCCTTCTGGTTGTTGCATTAAGATTGTTTCCTTCAGATCACCATGGAGAAATGTTGTTTTGACATCCATCTGCTTTAACTCCATGTCAAAGTATGCTACCATGGCTAGAATTATTCTTATAGATGCATGCTTGACTACAGGAGAAAAGATTTCATTGTAGTCTACACCTTCCCTTTGAGTGAATCCTTTAGCCACTAGCCTTGCTTTGAACCTGGGTGGTTCAACTCCTGGAATTCCCTCATTCTTCTTGAAGACCCACTTGCTGCCTACAATTCTGGAGTTGGCAGACTTAGGTATGAGTTCCCAAGTGTTATTCTTCTCCAGTGAATTCAATTCCTCAGTCATAGCTAATAGCCATTTGTCTTTCTCTTGACACCTGATAGCTTCATTGTAGTTCCTAGGATCTTCGTGTATGATATTTTCAGCAGCATGTAGAGCATAGTTGACCATGTCTACATAACCATACCTTTGAGTGGGCTTTGATGTCCTTCGTTCTCTGTCCCTGATGAGGTTGTAGTCATCCAATTCATGTTATATTTAATTGTCATGGTCTTGTTCATCTGAAACAGTTATGTCCTGTTGAGTATGCTGTTGTTCTGAAGTCAAGAATGTTCTTGGTTTCTGTTGTTTTGAAACGAAGAACATTCTTGGATTCTATTGTTCTTTTTCCTTTTCTGTAACTTGCTCCACCTCAAGATCAAACTCAACTTCAATCTGATGTGAGCTTTTATTTGCAGCCTTGATTAAGAACTTATACAGATCATCCTCATTAAACTTCACATCTCTACTGATGATGCATTTCCTATTTTCAGGACACCATATTCTATAACCTTTTACACCACTTGGATATCCAACAAAGTACCATTTCTTTGCTGTAAGAACTAACTTCCCTTCATTTACATGATAATTTGAAACACACCCGAATACCTTTAGATGATTGTACTTTGCAGCATGTCCAGTGCACATTTCTTGAGGGGTTTTTAGTTCAATTGCAGTTGAAGAACTCAAATTGATCAAATAACAAACTGTATGGACAGCTTCTCCCCAAAATTGTGCAAACATTCCTGCATTGGACATAATGCATCTCATTCTTTCAAGCAAGTTTCTATTCATCCTTTCCGCTAGTTCATTTTGTTGAGGTGTGTGTCTCACAGTCCTATGTCTGTTCACACCATGAGCTTTGCAAAAACTAGTGAATTCCTCACTACAAAATTCAAGACCATTGTCTGTTCTTAGAGTTTTAATCCTTTTGTCAGTCCTATTTTTAACCATAGACTTCCAATCTTTAAAGGTTTTAAATGCCTCATCTTTGCTTTTTAACATGTAGATCCATACTTTTTTTACTGTAGTCATCAAAAAATGTAACGAAATATTTGTTACCTTCATGTGAAGCAATATTTGTAGGGCCCCATAGATCAATGTGAACATAATCCGGAATTTCTTTTGAGCAATATTTCCCTGTAGAGAACTTGACCATATGCATCTTTCCAGACACATAGTACTCACAAATTTCAAGATCACCAATCTTGTTCCCACCTAGCATGCCTTGTCTGTCCAGAATTTGCATTCCTTTTAGACTTATATGTCCCAACCTTTGATGCCACAAGCTGGCTTTGCTCGATGCTTGGACTGCCACTACTGCCATTCTTGTCACTACTTGACCATCGAGAAGATAGATACCATGATCCCTCTTTCCCTTCATGATTACTAATGATCCTTTTATGACTTTTAGAGTACCTTTATCTGCTTTGTATGAATAGCCAGCTTCTTCCAGCATTCCTAGAGAGATTAAGTTCCTTTTCAGCTCTAGAACATGTCTGACTTTTGATAAAATCTTCATAGTTCCATCTTCCAGCTTCAGCTTGATTGAGCTAATCCCAATTGCCTTGCAGGCTGATTTGTTACCCATGATAACCTTGCCCCCATCAGTTTCTTTGTATTCAAGGAACCAATCTCTATTTGAAGTCATGTGAAATGAACACACTAAGTCAAGAACCCAATGATCCTCCATGATTTCAATTGAATTTGCCATAAGAACTTTTATGCTTTCATATCCTTCATAAGCTACTGAAGCATTCCCATAATCATCATCACTATTTGATCATTTCTTTCCTTTCCAATCTAGGCATTCTTTCTTGAAATGCCCATCTTTTTTGCATATAAAACACTTCATTTTAGACTTGTTCTTTTCTTTATTCTTAGATTTATTCTTCTGTTTTTGATTCTTCTTCCCTGCTTTGGCCTTGACAAATAGTCCCTCACCACTGCTCTCTTTTTTCCCATATGACTTCCTCTTTAATTCTTTGGAGATTAGCGCAACTTGTACTTCTTCTAGTGACAAAGAATCTCTACCATAAAGAAGTGTATCACACATATTTTCAAGATAACTTCTTCTGATCCTCATCATCATATTTTACATCAATATTTTCATGATCTAACACAATCTTATTAAACTCATCCGTATGATCTTCAATTGACCTCTTAGATTTCATCTTGAAAGTATATATCTTTTGTTTTAGATATAAACAATTTGCTAATTATTTTGTCATGTATAAAGATTCCAACTTGAGGCAAATACCTACAACAAAGGTCTCCTTTGACACTTCCCTTAGAACCTTGTCTCCAAGACTCAAGATTAGAGCACTATGAGCCTTGTTCATGATATCCTTCTTCTCCTTTTCTAAAAGTGTGGATGTCATGTCTTTCTCTCCTCCCAATGCTTCTGCCAAACCTTGATGAACCAGCAACACTTCAATCTTGAGATGCCATAACCCAAAATCATTCTTCCCATCGAATTTCTCAAGTACATACTTTGTTGATGCCATCTTCCCTGAATCGAATAAACCAGTGCTCTTGATGTCAGTTGTTATTTAAAAAACGGAGATCAATGAGTTTCTCAACCAAGAATGTTCTTGGTTTCTAAAGAAAAATGGATATTGATTGAAAACTAAATCGGAGATTGATCAGAAAATAAAATGGAGAATGTTTTGCGTTTCTGTAAAACAGAGATTGATCAGAATTGAAACGAAGAACGTTCAACATTCTTGGTTTTTAACTTTATGCAATTTTAACAGAAAACAAAATTAAAGCTTGCAATGTTAAAATGAACACACAATTGTTAACCCAGTTTAGAGTAAACTCTTATGTTTGGGGGACTGGATCCGACTTCGAAATATCACTAATATGAGATGAAAATGATTACAATAGTTTTGCATTCTAATGCTTGAGTTTCTTGCCAAAACATAACTCGTTTTGTACTCTCGCTATATTCTGTTTTTCTGATTGCTTCCCTTTTATATTTGTTGGTTACAATTCACAAGTAATTAAGAAAAGTAGTTACAACTAATTAACTGAAATAACAACCCAAAATAGATTGATTTAACTATCATAAGTTGATCTTCAAAGTCTTCTTAATTGAGTACCACTTTAACAAAGGTAATGCTTCCATTTTGACTTTGGTTTTATTTTTGTCGACTTTAATTATTTGTTGTGGACAAGAAACCCTAAGAACTTAGCTGCCGAAACCCCATAACCACATTTTGCTACGTTCTTTTTAAGGTTGTGCTATCTCATTCGATCAAAAGCTTGTCTCAAATGTTCCAAATGATCTCTTAATTGATTGTTAAATTTGATAACTACATCATCAATGCATACCTCTACAAAGTTACCAATCCGGTCATGAAAAATAGCATTCATGGCCTATTGGCATTGGTATGTAGCTCCCGCATTTTTCAAATCAATGACATTAATATTCATTCATATGTTCCTATTGCACCAAGACATATGAAAACAGTCTTGTCAAGATATTATTCAACTATGAAAATTTGATTATAGTCTTTAGGTTAAATAGCACTTGTGGTCCTTTAACTTAATTTCAGTTAACGTTTTAGTCCTTTATCTTTTTTTTTCTTTCTCGATTTGGTCCTTTATTTTAATTTTAAGTGACAATTTAATCTTTTATGTTTTAAAATGTTAACAATATTATCCTTTTTTTTACAAAAATTCAAAAAATTCATCAAAATTTTCAACCAAAACCCATAAAATTAATTATATTCTTTAATATAATACAAATTTCATCAAATTCGTAACTCAAATATTCAAATAAACTCATACTTTTATTCTTTATTTGATTTTTAAAATTCAATCTCTAACAACATCAAATAAAAAATGAAAATATGAGTTTATTTGAAGATTTGAGTACGAATTTGATAAAATTTGTATTATATTAAAGAATATAATTAATTTTATGGGTTTTGGTTGAAAATTTTGATGAATTTTTTAATTTATTGTAAAAAAAAAAGGATAATATTGTTGACATTTTAAAACATAAAAGATCAAATTGTCACTTAAAATTAAAATAAATGACCAAATCGGGAAAAAAAGATAAAGGACTAAAACGTTAATTGAAATTAAGTTAAGGGACCACGGATGCTATTTAGCCTAGTCTTTATTACCATCCATACAACTCAGAATTTGAGGTCAAGATGTCGCATCAACCAACATTCAACTACGGGCATTTGGTATTTATCTTTTGAAATTGCTTGATTCAAGTTTCTGAAATCAATGTAAGCTCTCAGTTTTCCATTCTTTTTAACTACCAGAAGTACATTCGACAACCATTCCAATTATTTAGCTATTATGATGAACATGGCTTCAGTGGCGAAGCTTGACTAAAAAATTTGGGGTGGCCGACACAAAAAATGTATTAATTAAATATGCAAATAATATTATATATCAAAAAATTAAGTTGTAATAAACACAAAGTGAAGTATCAAATAATTTAACTACATGACTAAAGAATACCTTAAAGTAATGCTCTATGCTCTTTAATTAACTTGAAATCATCAATAATAGACTCAGAACTGATAGTTGCAGCAATTTCTCTTTCAATATAAACCACCATGCTATCTGCCAAAAAGTCAGCTTCCATCTTGTTTCTTAATCTAGACTTAATAATCTTCATTGCTGAAAAAGATCTTTCAGTTGTAGCAGTAGAAACCGAAATAGTCATGATAAGACGAAGTAGTCTATCAATCAAGTAGAATTTTGCGCCATTTCAATTGCAACCAAACATGAACACAATTCTTGGATAGTTGATAAATTCTTCAAATTTAAATCTTGGCGAGCATCAATCAAGAAATGTTGGAGTTGAAATTTCAAAATAATCTTCTTTTGCATATTGAAATCCACGGGATAATATTTTTCAACTAGAGTGCAAATTTTTTCAATGTTAAAAGCTTTATAATTATCCTTAGGAGTCAAAGCACAACTTAGAGTTAACAGATCCATTACTTGCTCACTAAATCTGTTATTCAACTCTTGTAATTGTTGATCAATGGTAATAAAAAATATTTCAACTCTAAAATAATGCTCTATTGTAACCTGGCCTTGTTGAAGACGAGAGCGTCCAAACCTTGTTGAATGAACATCGTTGAGATAAGGAATCTCAATATCATGTTTTTCACAAAAAGTCTTCACTTCAGTAAATAATGCATCCCAACCATTTCCTCTCAAAGCTTGAATAAGAGACTTTGTTGTTCCAACCAAACACATGGCATTAACTATATCTTGAGATTGTTGTTGTAAGGCTTGACAAAGCATATCGGTTATCCCTATAATCTCTTTCATCAAATGCAAGATAAATATAAAATTAAACGCCTTCAAATAATTATAGGCACTATCAACATCCCCACATGTAGAATAACTTGCTCTTTCATTTGTAATTTTTTTTAAAACAGTACAAGTTGCCTCATACATATTTATCAAGCTACAAATAGAAGAGAAATGTGATCCCCAACGAGTATCCCCAACTCATTTCAAAGTGCCAATTTGATTTGTACCTTTACCAGTTACAATCTCATCAATTTATAATAAATGTGTAATTTCCTCTAATTGAGCAGCTTGTAACTCATCATGGCGCTTAGTAGAATAACAAACAACATTAATAACAAAAATTAGCTTCTCAAAAAATTTATGAATTGGAACAACTTCTCTTGATGCAGTAACCAAAGCAAGTTGCAATCGATGAGCAAAACAATGGACATAGTATGCATAAGGACAATCTTTCATAAATAATGTTTGTAAACTGTTCCATTCTCCTCTCATGTTACTAGCACCATCATACCCTTGACCACGCATGTTAGAAACATCAAGATTATGTCGAGAAAGTATATCACATACTTTTTCTTTTAGAGTTAAAGCTGTAGTGTTTTTAACATGTGCCACAAAAAAAAATAGCTCTTGTATTAAACCAACTTTGTCAACAAATATTAACACAAGAGACATTTGTTCCTTTTTTGATTCATCACGAGCTTCATCTACAACAATGCAAAATTTAGAATCACCATTTTCTTCACAAATATGTTTTCTCACCCTACTAGAAAGAATATGCAAGAGCTCTATTTGAATTTGATGTGAAGTATACTTGGAATTATATGGAGCATTTTCCAACACAACTTTTGCAACTTCATCATTGTAAGTTTCCAAGAGTTTTATCAATTGAAGAAAATTACCTTGATTTTTTGACCCGCTAGTTTCATCATGTCCCCTAAAAGCACAAGCTTGAAGTGTTAACCAACGAACAGTGTCAATTGATGTCTTTAGATGTGTTCGATTCTTCAAAATTTGTTCCGAGCTTTGCACTTGAAAAGCATTCATAATATGTACATCTTGATTCAACAAGTCTTGACAAGATTTCATTGCATTGTTGTGTGGTGAGCAAGGATCCATCCCTATGTGTTTGAGAAAGGCGCAATGTTTTCCATCTTTAATTTTCTTCCAATTTCTAAAACCCGTACCAATGAAGACATCTGATCCGGGACGTCCACTTGGTCTTTTGCTAAATAGATAGCATGGTAAGAAATATGCAGCATCTTTAGAAGGTGAATATTCTAGCCATGAAGAAAAGATGTTAAACCAGGCATATTGAAACCGTCTTGGATGAAGCTCGTTGCCAGATAAAGGATATTCTTTTAAATTTATTTGATAAGGACCAAATTTTAGATAGGCTCTACATATTGCATCCAATTGATTTGGTGGATATTCCCAAATTTGAGGGTGCTTTCTGGGGTCACGTTCTAAACATTTCTCAAAGTCATCTGCGAAAACTCTAGGAACCTTGGAAAGATGATTCTCATTTTCTTCAATCCTTGGATTCTCAGAGATAGTTTCAGATGTAGAAGTTATAATTTCTTCATCTCTTTCACTCTAAAAAATTTTCCTCTTGAAAAAAGAATCAATTCTTTTACTCTTCTTCATTCTCACATACTTCTCTAAATCAACAAATTTAGAAAACATATAACATATTTTTAGTGAAAATTAAATGGAAACAAAAATCAAACATTTCATATGCAACAAAAAAAACTCAACATTTTTTTGTAATCCATATGAGTGCTCTTCAAATATACAGAAAACTAGCATCAGGTCATCATGGCTGGCATGAAAACAAATTAAGAAAGTGGTCTGTTTACCAATTTAAACCAATTTAAAGTAAAGAATTTAAAGTAACAGGTAACAGGTAACAGGTTTCTCCAATTCTGGACCTTATAACCAATTTAAAGTAAAGAATTGAATTGAATTGAAATTCTACCACACAGGTAACAGGTTTCTCCAATTCTGGACCTTATAACCAAGTTAAAGTAAAGAATTCAATTGAATTGAAATTCTGCCACTAATTTAAAGTAAAGAATTCAATTCAGGATTCAGGCATCAATTCATTCAAATTTACAGCAGATTCATGCATTCAGGATTCAGGCATCAATTCATTCAAATTTACAGCAGATTCATTCAAGGAATCAGGCATCAATTCAGGCATCAATTTATTCAAAAATCAAGGTACAAGTACAACAGCAGCGTTACAACTTACAATTTACAAACTTACAATCACAGAGAGCCAAAGGGGGTGGTGGTAACAAACCAGGAAACAAACTTGAAGGCTGAAGGAAGGTAACTGATACGGTGATACCAGAGGCGAGGCGACAGCGCGAGGCGACATGGTCCACACGGAGGCGAGGGAACGGGCCAACGGCGCGACGAGGAGGCAATTGCCACTGTAACAATTATTGTTAATTAATAACAACTATTTATACTTACTGTTGGAGTCAATTGATCCTCCTTGTGTGTGTGTATATATATATATTAACATTGAAGGCTATCTACACAATTTTATGCAGAAATTTACAGCAATGAGTTTGTCAAATCTAGTCGAAATAGTGGTTTCGCTTAATAAATTCTACTGTAGAATATGCTGCAGAAAATGAATAGCAACCAAATGATTCATTTTTACTAAGATGGTTCAAAATGGCATAAATGGAATCAAATCTTATCATCATTCCAAACATTTTCATGAGCATCCAAGTACCGTTTCACATTCATTTAATACAAATACTCACCAATTTAGGTTCAAGTGTATTACTCCACCAAGAAAACAAGGCACTACATGCAACATTAAAATTCTCAGATAAAGTATGGTCCCCACTGGGCATTATCAAACATGCTAAAGCAAAGAAGATGAAATTTAAGTTAAATCTCAAACTCATATTCATTTATTCAATTCTTGGTAAATAGCACTCAAGAAACCAATTCTATCCCTATATCATATAAAGGAAACATTTTATTATTCCACCATGTAACTAAAGGAATACATAAGTACTCCATTAATTATTTGTTTCCTAGCATTATACTTCAAAATGAAATTACTGGGAATTAAATACTCCTAAAATTAGAAGGAAAAACATCAAACATGAACTAAAAAATACGTTTCCAATCCAACTTTTCTCCACTTGTTTGTAAAGATAAACTTCTAACTTCTAAGTTTTTTTTTTTTAAACATGGATGTCCAAGTCAACTCATAGAGAACCAAAGGGGGTGGTGGTAACAAACCTGGAACCAAACTTGAAGGCTGAAGGAAGGTAACTGATATGGTGATACCAGAGGCGAGCCGACGGCGCGACGTAGAGGCGACTACCACTGGCAAGGTGAGGGGAGGCGGAGGCCAGGCAGGCTGTTTGTTGTAGTGTTGCAGGCGCGACGACAAATCGACGATGATGAGGCTGTCTGTTGCGAGTCAGAGAGAGAGGAAGGAAGAGAGAGGAGAAAATTAGGATTTTGGTATAACCGTAAATTTCTAATTTTATTAAGGGCATTTTAGTAATTTTACCTTTTTTTTGGGGTGGTCGTGGCCCCCATGTCCCTACAATGATCCGTCCCTGCTTGGCTTTGACTAACCTCTCAACTTATCTTCAAAATAACCATTATTGGGTGGGATTCTCCCTGAATACAACCCACCAATTTTATTATTATTATTATTATTATCAAAAAAAGAAAAGAAAAAAAAATAATATGTATTTTATTGGACTTGGCCCATGTGAAAAAAAAAGAAGGAATTTTGAAATTCCTAATAAATAAAAACAGCAACAGTGCCGTAAAGGAAACAATAAAGGAGAAGAAGAACTTCACTTTCGGTGGTGGTAACAAGTGTGTAGCAAACTTGATCTATTTGATCTATAATTTTGATAAGTTATTTCTACCGTTGAGTTTGTTATTTTAATATACAATCTGACTAGTTTTACCTGCTATGAGAGTTACTTTGGAATACCCACTTTAGTGGAAGGTTGTTAGGTTGTTGTTATTGTTGATTGATGTTTCTAGTGTTATTAATAACACTCTTGTGTGCTCATTAATTATTATAGTGGATGTTTTTACTAGATTAGGTCCCGTGGTTTTTATTCTCCCAATTTGAGGGAAGTTTTACACGTTAAAAATTTTGTTTGTCTCATATTTAATTTTCTATCAATTATTGTTGCTCTCTGGAATTATATTTTATGTTTGGCCATTTATCTGCATAGGTGGGGGAAAAATATTCTGCATTATTGAGATAATTATCTCTGTTTTTTCCCAACAAAATGGTATGAGAGCTTGGTTCGTTTGATTTTTGCATTTAATTGGAGGAGGAAAATAAAGGTCCGAATATGATTAAGCTTAACTCTTCTAATTACACACTTTGGAAGAGTCTCATGGAAGACATGTT
Source organism: Cicer cuneatum (assembly GCA_037974295.1). Classification (NCBI taxonomy): domain Eukaryota; kingdom Viridiplantae; phylum Streptophyta; class Magnoliopsida; order Fabales; family Fabaceae; genus Cicer; species Cicer cuneatum. The sequence continues at coordinate 60,066,377 of JBBPBO010001985.1, read as the reverse complement.
ATACAGTAATGATTTCTATGATCCTAGTGAGGGTGACACTACTAAACCCACAGATAAATCCGACGTTGACTAGAAGAAGATGAATAGAAAGGCAGTGGCGATGATCAGGAAGTGGTTGGATCTAAGAGTATATCCACAGATTGAAACTGAAATATATGCTAACAAGATGTGGGATAAATTAAAAGAATTGTATGAACGAAAGAATGTGCAAAATAAAGCATTCTTGATTCGGAAGTTGGTGAATATGAAATACAAAGATGGGGGTTCAATGGCAAAACATATTAGTATTTTTCATAATACAATGAACCAATTGACAATGACAGATATTAAATTAGATGATGAGTTGCAAGCATTGTTATTGTTCCGTTCCTTGCATGATGATTGGGAAGTCCTTGTTGTGACGTTGACCAATTCAGCTTCAAGTGGAAAGTTGAAAATGACAACAGTTAAAGAGAGCATGTTGAATGAAGAAGCTCGAAGAAAGGAACTTGGTTTGATTGGTTCTTCCTCAAAGTCAGAAGCACTAGTTACATAGTCATGGGGGAGAAGTCAATCTAGACACTTCTATATACACGATAACTCTGAAAGTCGTAGCAAGTCAAGAAGCAAGTCGAGGACTAGAAAATAAGCGATATGCTACCATTGTGGCAAAGAAGGTCACATAAAAATAAATTGCAGGTTCCTTAAGAAGGATCAATCAAGGAAAAGAGAAGAAGACAGAGAGATATTTGGTATGTAAAATTATCGGTATAGGAGATATTTGGTTTGAAACTGGGATTGGTTGCAAGCTTCAATTGAAGAATGTTAGACATGTTCCTGATATTCGTCTCAATTTGATTTTGGTGAAAGCCTTGGATATTGAGGGTTATCACACTTACTTTGGTGATGGTGGTATATGTAAAATAACCAAAGGGTCTCTAGTGGTTTCAAAGGAGAAAAGTTTCACTTCTCTCTATAGGATGTCTATGAAGCTATGCAAGGAAGAAGTGAATGTAATTGAAGATATCTCTTCCGATTTATAGCATATGGGCCTTGGTCACTTGAGTGAAAAAGAACTCAACATACTTGCAAAGAAAAATTTTCTTCCTGTGAAAGGTATGTCCCTAAAAACTTGCACTCATTGTTTTGCTAGAAAACAACATAGAGTTTATTTTTATAATACTTGTCCTCATAAGACGCAAAATATTCTTGATTTAGTTCATATTGATTTCTGCATGATGGATAGTAAATCTCTTGGTGGTGCATCATATTTTGTTACTTTTATTGACGACCATTCTAGAAAAGTGTGGGCTTTTCCTTTGAAATCTAAAGACTAGGTACTTGGAGTCTTCAAGCATTTTCATGCAAGTGTTGAAAGAGAAAAAGGATGGAAATGGAAATGTATTTGATCTGATAACAATGGTGAATACAGAGGTCCGTTTACAAAGTATTGTAGAGAACATGGAATCAGGCTTGAGAAAAAAGTTCCAAAGACACCTCAACATAATGGTGTTGCAGAGAGAATGAATCGTGCGATTAATGATAAAATCAGAGTACAATTTTGATAGGTTATTTCTACCACTGAGTTTTTTATTTTAATATACAGTCTGAGTAGTTTTACATTTTCTGAGAGTTACTTTGGAATACCCACTTTAGTGGAAAGTTGTTAAGTTGTTGTTATTGTTGATTGACGTTCTAGTGTTACTAGGAAGACTCTAATGTACCCATTAATTATGATAATGGAAGTTTTTACTGGACTAGGTCCCTTAATTTTATTCTCATAATTTGAGGGAAATTTTCTACGTTAAAAATTGTGTTTGTCTCATATTTAATTTTCTTACAATTATTATTGCTATCTGAAATCGTATTTTCTATTTGGCCATTTATCTGCACAGGTGAATGTTGGAACCAAGTTGGTTCTTTCAATCAAAGTTTTCATGTTAACAAAAGTATTTTATGTAAATTGTATTTTGACTTAGAAGAACAAATCAGAGGCTGTGCAAAATCAAAGGATGACACTATCAGAGGATACATCTAGAGGAAGCAACCAGAGGATAAAAATGTCACCAGAGGACGCATCCAGAGGATACACCTCCCGAGGATATCAGAGGATGTCATAAAAGGGAAACATCATAGCATAACATCAATCAGAGGATATAATCAAAGGGAAGGAAAAATAACATCATCAGAAGGAAGCAGAGTCTAGAAGGAGACATGGTCCAGACCAAAAGGAAGCTTGTCAGAGGGAGACTTGGTCCAGACTAGAAGGAAACATAAGTCTGACTTAGTCCAGACTTAGTCCTGACCAAAAGATAGCATGGTCGTGAATATAAGACTCAGTCAAGACATGGTCTAGACTTAATCCAGACTTGGTCCAGACCAGAAGATAAATGGTCCAGAACAAATAACTTGGTTCAGACTTGATCCAGACTAGAAGATAGCATGGTCCAGAACATAAAACTTAGTCGATATCAGAAGATATAATTGTCCAGAACATAAGACTTAGTTCAGACTTGGTCCAGATTAGAGGATATATGTCCAGATTAGAGGATATATGTCCAGATTAAAATATCAATACTCCAGACTAGAAGATAAATGGTTCAGATGAAAAGATCATCTGTTCAGATTAAAATATCAATGGACCATATTAGAAGATCAATGGTCCAGATCACTTAATGGTACATATCAGATCACATGGTCCAGAATTGGTCGAGATCAGACGATCACAGAATTGGTACAACTCAGATTACAAGGTCTAGAGTTGGCTGAAATTAGAGGATCATACGGTCCAGAATTTAAATCATGATGCAAATCAGTTAAGACTTAATTAAAATTCAATGAATACTTGATTAAATTTTGATAGAAATTTGATCAAAGTATTAAGGGGATTTGATTCCAAAAATCACTGAAGACTTGAAGAAATTCGAATGTAATCTAAAGCTTAAAAAGATATGGTTTGAAATTAAAAGAAACAAGATTGGTCAATAGAATTTTCAAGTGCAATCTAAAGCTAAAAAGATACGATTTTAATTTTAGTGAAACAAGATTGACCAATAGTATTTTCGAAGGAAATCTGAGCAAGATTTACTTCGAATTTAAGCTTGGACAAAGCCCTATTTGCAGCTATAAAAGGAGGCTTCAGGCAGCAGCATCAAGTATCGAAAAATACAAGAACTCAAGCTTCAATTCAAAGTTATCCGAGAGTTTAAAAGAGAGAAACACAAGTGTGCAAGAGCAATATTTTTCAAGTGTTTTCGAAAGAGAAATTCATTGCAGCAATCAGCTTTCCAGAAGCAACTTTGCAGAGTTCCAAAGCCTTGTAATCAAACCCGATAGTGGTGTAGATTCCTTCTTCAATCTGGGGTTGTCAGATTGGTAGGAGAAGACTTGACTTGTAGAGTCAAGGTGTTGTTTTCGTTCCTCAAAAGTCTGGGGTTGTCAGGCTGCTTGAGAAGACTGGCTTGAAGGGTCAGGTGCTGTAATTCAAAGATTTTGAATTAGTGGATTAAAGCCTTCAGGATGAAGGGATTCATGTAAATTGATGTGTTCTTAAGTTGTTATTATCCGCTGCTAAGTCTAATCAATTATTCATCCAATAATTCGCATCAACATTCAACAAAACAACAAAAGAGTTCAAGTTTGACAAACACAATTCAACCCCCCTTCTCGTGTTTGAACCTTCAATTTGTATCAGAGCTCGGTCTCAAGACTGAGCAATTTACAGTGTTTGAGGAAAGATCCACGGGTTCAACATGTCTGGAATCAATGAAGAAGCTATTAGAGGAAACATTAACATACCACCTATGTTTGATGGGGAACGGTTCAAGTACTGGAAGGACAGACTGAATAGTTTCTTTTTCTCACAAGATCCCGAACTTTGGGACATGGTGGAAGATGGCTATACTGCTCCAAAAGATGCTGATGGTGTTAAAATTCTCAGGAAAGATTTTGATGCTGACCAAAAGAAGATGTTTAAGTTACATCACAAATCCAGAACATTCATGATCAATGCAATCACATTCAAGGAGTTTGACAAGTGCACTAACAAAAAAACAGCAAAGAACATCTATGATAGTTGGTTCTGACTTACAAAGGCACCAAGCAAGTTCAAGAAGTAATGGCCAACATTCTAGTCAAGAAGTATGAGCTGTTCAAGATGGAAGAAGATGAAGAAATTGAAGCAATGTTTTCCAGATTTCAGACTCTAGTTTCAGGATTAAGAGTACTCAAGAAGAGCTATACCACTGTTGACCACATGAAGAAAATTCTTAGAAGTCTGCCAAACAAGTGGAGACCAAAGGTCACTGCCATTCAGGAAGCAAAGGACTTGAACACTCTGAAGCTGAAAGAATTAATCAGCTTCCTCAAGTCACATGAAATAGAGCTTGAAGAAGATGAACCCAAGAAGAAGAAGAAAACCCTAGCCTTAAAGTCCAAACGGAAGAAAGTTCTAAAAGCAGAAGTAGAAATAGAATCAGAAGATAGTGATTCTGAGGACCAGAATCAGAAATCAGAAGCAGAAGACATTGCCTTCATAACCAAAAAGATTATGAAAATGTGGCAAAAAAGAAGGAAAAAGTTCCCCCAGAGGAATTCCAAGCATTCCAACAGAGGAAAGGATGAACAAGACAAGAAGAGCATCATCTGCTATTGATACAATGAACCTGGGTATATCAAGTCAGAATGTAAAAATCTGGAGAAAGGGAAAAATCAGAAGAAAGACTCCAGACCCAAGAAGAAGAATCTAATGGCCACATGGGATGATTCTGATGAATCATTTGAAGATGAAGAAGCAGAATTAGCCATGATGGCTCACATAAATTCAGCCTCTGGAATCAACTCTGAAAGTAAATCAGAAGAAGCAGAATTGACACTGATGGCTCATACTCATTCTGCCTCTGGATACGACACTGATGCTAACTCTGGAAAATAATCAGAAGATGATGAAGCAGAACTTACTCTTATGGCTTGCACCAGCTTTGCCCCTGGATCCAACCCAAACTCTGATTCTGGAAGTGAATCAGAAACAGAACTAGCTCTGATGGCTCACACAGACGCTGCCTATGGATTCGATACATAATCTGATTCTGGAAGTGAATCATCAGAAGATGAAAAAGAGGTATTTTCTGAACTCACTCTATCTGATTTAATTACTGCAATGAATGATATTTTAAAGAATCAAAATGCAGAATGTAAAACAGAAAATGAAACTCTTAAAACTGATATTGCTGAACTTAAATATGAAAACCTAACTCTAAAAAGTAATATTTGTTCAACATCAAATACTGTATGTAATTATAATATGCATGAACAAGTTTTACAAGATTTTAATGTTAATGGTATGGAAAGAAGCATATAGAGTTAGTAACAATGGCAAAAGAGGCATATGATTTGATGAAACTGTAACTGTAACTAAACCTATTTCCTCTGATGTTTTGTGTGTTGTTTGTGCTAAGAAAGGTCCCTCCAAATTGTCTTGTCCCATTATAAAATCAAGGAAAAACAAGAAACCTTTCAAGACTAACAAACCTGGACCCAACCATATTTGGGTATCTAAAAACAAAATTATCTTTGTTGCATATGTCCTCAGCAATCAAGTTGAAACACCAGTCATAGTACCTGGACAATAGATGCTCGTGACATATGACAAGAGAAAAGTCTATGTTCCAAGAACTAACTTTAAGGAGGGACAATGGCTTTTGGAGGAAAGCGAAAAGGCCAAATCATTGGTCGAGGCACAATTGGTAATGGTACTTCTTCATCTATTAAAGATGTACTACTAGTCAAAGGTCTTAGGCATAATTTATTAAGTATTAGTAAGTGATAGTAATTATGATATTATATTTAATCAAAAAACAAGCAAAGCTATTAGTTAGAAGGATGGATTAGTACTCTTCACAGGTTATAGGCAAAACAATATTTACAAGATAAATTTGTTTAGTCTAGGGAAACAACGGGTTAAGTGTCTAGTGTCAGTAAATGATGAGAAATTAATTTGGCACAAAAGATTAGGTCATGCTAACCTTAGATTAGTTTCAAAACTAAATAAACTTCAACTGGTGAGAGGTCTACCTAAGCTAAGCTACAAAACTGAAATTATGTGTGAAGCTTGTCAAAAGGGAAAACAAACAAAAAATTCTTTCAATCCTAAAAACTCAATATCTACCTCAAAGCCCCTTGAGCTATTACACATAGATCTATTTGAGCTAGTAAAAATAGCTTCTCTAAGTGGAAAGAAATATGAGTTTGTTATTGTAGATGACTACACTAGGTGGACATGGGTAAAATTTTTAAGAAGTAAGGATGAATCCCACAAAGTGTTTATCACTTTTTGCAAACAAATAATGAATGAAAAAGGTCTTAGAATTATAACAATTAGAAGTGATCATGGAGGAGAATTTGAGAACAAAATCTTTGAAAATTTCTGTGATGAGAATGGAATCTCTCACAACTTTTCTTCTCCTAGAAAACCCCAACAAAATGGAGTTGTAGAAAGAAAAAATAGATCACTCCAAGAAATGGCCATAACAATGCTAAATGATATGAATGTTGCAAAACACTTTTAGGCAGAAGCAATTAATACCGCATGTTATATTCAAAATAGAGTCTATATTAGATCCATATTGAATAAAACACCATATGAACTGTGGAAAGGTAAAAAGCCTAACATCTCTTATTTTAAACAATTTGGTTGTACTTGTTATATGTTGAACACTAAAGATAATCTTGGAAAATTTGATTCTCGATCTCAAAAGTGTACCTTCATTGGTTACTCTAAAAGATCCAAGACCTATAGAGTGTTTAACAAGGAAACTAATATTGTGGAGGAATCCATACATGTTAAATTTGATGATAAACAGCTTGACCTTGAAAAGTCAACGCAAGATGATGATAGTGCAGGTTTACCAGAACCACAGGAAGCTGATACAGACAAACCAAGAGAGCTTGAAAAGGTGGAGGATGAAAGAAAAACAGAAGAACCCGACAAATCTTCAAAGGATGAATCTGAAGATAAGTCAGAAGGAAGATATGGACGGAAGTACAAATCTTCACATCCCGAAACGCTAATCATTAGGAGTGCAAGTGATCCCTTAAGGACCAGATCATCACTTAAAGAAACCAGTTTGTTTGGCTTACTCTCATCTATTGAGCCTACTTCTGTTGATGAAGCACTAAGGGAAGATGGATGGATTATTGCCATGCAAGAGGAGTTAAATGAATTTGAAATAGGATTGGCCAACATTATTTTCGAAGGAAATCTGAGCAAGATTTACTTCAAATTTAAGCTTGCACAAAGCCCTATTTGCAGCTATAAAAGGAGGCTTCAGGTAGCAGCATCAAGTATCGAAAAACACAAGAACTTAAGCTTCAATTCAAAGTTATTCGAGAGTTCAAAAGAGAGAAACACAAGTGTGCAAGAGCAATATTTTCTGTTTTCGAGAGAGAAATTCAGTGCAGCAATCAGCTTTCCAAAAGTAACTTTGCAGAGTTCCAAACCCTGTAATCAAACCCGATAGTGGTGTAGATTCCTTCTTCAATCTAGGGTTGTCAGATTGGTAGGAGAAGACTTGACTTGTAGAGTCAAGGTTTTGTTTTCGTTCCTAAAAAATCTGGGGTTGTCAGGTTGTTTGAGAAGACTGGCTTGAAGGGTCAAGTGCTGTAATTCAAAGATTTTGAATTAGTGGATTAAAGCCTTCAAGATGAAGGGACTGGATGTAGCCAAGTTAATGGTGAACCAGAATAAATTGTTGTGTTCTTAAGTTGTTATTATCCGCGGCTAAGTCTGATCAATTATTCATCCAATAATTCGCATCAACATTCAACAAAACAACAAAAGAATTCAAGTTTGACAAACACAATTCTACTCATTTATCGTGTTTGTGTCTTTAGTGAAGGTAAAATATTCTGCATTATTAAAATAATTATCTCTAGTTTTTCCCAACAACCACATCTTCGGAAGGAGAAACTCTACCACTAAAATTAATAATAACTAAATTTTTTATCATAGATGATTCTCCTTTACCAAGCATTTTAATCATTTTCCTTGGGATCAAGTTGATAAATGCTCCGCTATCAACCTAGTGTTGTGAAAGTTTGTCTATCAACTCTACATGTCATGTTTACCGCGAACATTGATCGTTGTCCAAGTTGCGAACTTCGAATTATTAGCTCAAATAAATAGAAGTTTTGCGTCTCCCAAAATTTTATGATAAGTTATCTCATGCCATTAAACCCAATACACCATATAATTTTTTTTATAATATAGTTAAATATATTTGTAATCCCTCTAAATATACTAACTTTTTATTTTAAGTTTCTCTAATTTTTTTTTTTTTTTAATTTTGGTCATTTTAAATTTTCTGTTGCCAATTTTAATCCCTATTATTTTACGAAAATTCACGTCGCATGTTGCAAAGGACTTTTCTTATGAAATATCATTGATAAGACTTTAAAAGATTATTAGTTTAATAATTTAACTATTTAATTTGAATCTTTATTAATTTATATATAACTTCAAATTAAAGATTAAATAATTAAGTTATTAAGTTAATGATATTTTGACGTTTTAATAATAAAATATCATAAAAAAAGTTAATTAGAACATGCTACGTGAACCTTTATTAAAAAGCAGAAACAAAAATTGTTGACAAAAAATTTAGAAAGATCAAAGTTCAAAATAACTTTTTAAATAAACTAAAAATGAAAGTTGATATATTTAAAAGAACTAAAAATATATTTAATGCTTTTATAATATATATAGTCTGTAATAGTAATCAGGATCAAAAATTGTTTTCACACCGAAGATAAGAGAACAAAATCAAAATTATCATTTATAGCATCTATGAGACTATCTCCCCACAATTTGCAACTTGTAAGTTGCTCTATAGAATCAAGACCAAACAACCTCTAGTAAAACGAAAGAAACGTTTTACTATATTGAATTAAGCGAAAACTAAAGTAATAAATTCATGCTAACTCCAAAACTTAAATGGTAAAATATTAAAGAATATGAACATTTTATTTTATAGCTTATGCTATACAATACGTTGGGAAATTAGATAAATGAATAGTATCGATTGTTGTCATTTGTTTTTATTATAACAAAAATGTATAATAATTTAAAATAAGTTTCATATTATTATAAAATTTAACTATAACTTCTGAAATAACACAAAATATCCAACAATCTCCTACATATTTCAAAAGTTCAAAAATATTCTGGAAAATTTCAAAAACAATTTATCTAAATTATAAAGAATGATAAGTGCATCGAATAAGGTAATCTTTTGGACTATGAATCAAACTTATATTGATAAAACTTAACACACATTGAATTCATGGAACAAACTTTATGAACCATAGACATTTGATGAGTGTTAGAGTTCTACCAATCACACTACACCCCTACAATTCTCGTTGTTGACAATGGGTTGGGCAAATAGGTCGCGTGTGCGCCCGGTATTTATGATTGCTCTAGAGGTTTTGCAAATATGTCATACAAGCGACCCACTTGACATCCATATAGTTGATTTCATCATGTGCGTGTTGCAATTCATACAACACCAATAAAAGATATGAAAAATCACTAAAAACTTATTCTCTCAATAATGCACCGTAACACTTCTCACATCATAGGAAAAGATAAAATAATAGTGATAGCATAGCTAACAAGTGACAAGTTTTTACCCATATGAACCTTCTTCTAGGTATAATATGTATCATTTCTCTATTGTTCTGATACCTCAATTTCAATTGAGAAGAGTTTGTTGAAAAATGGGAGATTTTCATCTCAGGCGAATAAATCCTTGAGATTATTGTGAAAGTTTGTCTATCAACTCTATATGTCACATTCACAACAAACATTGATCATGGTCTAAGTCATGAACTTTCGTCGATCACGAACAATGAACCTAAAAAAATTATTTTCTCAAATAAATACAAGTTGTGTTTCCTTATATTTTTTGAAAAGTTACCTCATGTCATTCAACCTAGCACACCGTGTATTAACATAAAATAAGTTTTATCATAGCATAAAATAAGTTTCATATTATTTAATTATAACTTTTGAAATAATAAAAACACAACAATCTTTTCGCCACAGTTTTCAAAGTTCAAAAATATTTTGGAAACAATTTTTGTGGGTTATAACAAATGTGTGTCAATGCATCGAATCTAGTGTCTTTTGAACTATGAACCAAACCTAGACTCATAAGACTTAACACGCAGTGAACTGGTAAAGCAAACATTATAAACCAAAAACACTTGATGTGTTTTAGAGGTCTACTAATCATACTTCACCCCACAATTATTGTTGTTGATGTTGGGTTGTGCAAGGCCGTGCGCCTTGTATTCATGACATCTAGAGATTTCGTTAAAATTTCGTACAAGCAGCCCCATTTGACATCCAAGTCATGAACATTTTTAAGTCTTATTGGAATTTTAAAGACAATGTACGACATACATAGTAGCTTGCAAACTTGGATTCATTTTCAAGTTTAGGAATGAGCTTAAGAATCTAAGTATTCAATCTTATTTCCTTCCTAGGAACTATTGTTTATAGAAAACTAAACTAAACATATGTTTGGAAAACAAATTTTCCACGATGACTTGTCACGTTTTGAGCGAAACTATAACTTGTAGAGTTCATGTTGAGCCTCTTTTGCTGACATATAAAGATCCTTTTCCATGTCTTTGAAGGTGCAAACACGAGAAGGGGGGTTGAATTGTGTTTGACTAACTTGAATACTTTTTCTGTTTTTGCAGTTTTAAAACAAAAATTGATGTATGAATAAAACAGAGTTAGCAGCGGATATAAAGTAAAAATAAAAACACAGAATTTTATACTGGTTCACCATTAACGAGTCTACGTCCAGTCCCTTCACCTTGAAGGATTTCACTAATTCAAAACTTTGAATTACAACAATACCACTGACCCTCCAAGTCAGTCTTCTCAAACAGTCTAACAATCCTAGACTTTTGAGGAATACAGCACCTTGACTTCTTAAGTCAAGTCTTCTCCTACCAATCTGACAACCCCAGATTGTAGAAGGAATTACAACGTCTTGAATCTAATTTCCAAGTAATCTTCTCCCCCTTCTGACTCCCTCAGATTGTAGACTCTACTTCAACAACTTAGATCTAACACAAGGGAAAGAAAATAACACGAGTGCTTGCTTCTGGAAAGCTGGAACTCACAATTAACCTCACTGAAAACTCGAGTGTTTGCTTTTGGAAGTGTATGACTCTTTTGTGATTTTCGATATTATGTCATCAGTCTTGAGCCTCCTTTTATAGATGTGAATTAGGGTCTCTTCCAAGCTTAATTCCGAGCTGTATCTTGCCAGATATTCTTGCAAAAAAAACTTGGCCAATCGGGTTTCATATAAATAAAAAACATATCTTTTTAGCTCCAGATTTGCTTTCAAAAATAACTTTGACCAATCCTGACTTTAATTAATTCTGAACCAAATCTTTCTTCCCGCCAATAGCTTCTGAACTCCCATACGACTTCACTTTATTTTTTTAACAAATCGTTTTAATACTTCGATCAAATTTAATTAAATCTCCACCGATTATCATCATGATTAATTCTGGACCCTTTGATCTTCTGCTATCGTCCACATCTGGACCATACTAAGTGATCTACTGTGATCCTCTGATTTCGGCCAACCATGGACCACACTTTCTGATCTTCTGATCTCAGCCAATCTGGACTTGCAAGCTGATCTGTTGTGATCCTCTGATCCTGGCCAATGCTGGACCACACATTTTGACCTTCTGATTTCGGCCAACACTGGGCCGTGGTCTGATCTTCTGATCTCGGCCAACACTGGGCCTTATACTTAAATCTTGACCATTGATCTAAACCTTTTCCCTCTGATCTGGACCAATTCTGAACTGGGTCTGGATTGAACTGAAATTAAATATGGACAAAGGATATTTAATTCTGGACATTTACCTCTTGATCTGAATCAGGTCTGGATTAAATCTGAACATCATTTCTTCTGATCTTGACTGATTTTCATACTCTAAACCATGCTATCTTCTGGTATGGGTCAAATCTGGATTAAATCTCTTGTTCTGGACCCATTAATTTATCCTCTGATTAAGTCTGGACTGTTTATCATTTCACTGTCAGGATATCTTCTGGTCAGAATAACTTCTGGACTAAGTCTGACTTATGATATCTTCTGGTCTGGAACAAGTCTCCCTCTGGCAGGCTTCCTTCTGGTATGGTCCAGGTCTCCTTCTGGACTTTGCTTCCTTCTGATCTGGGCCAGTAAAGATATCTTCTGGTGGTGTTTTGACATCCTGGTGTATCCTCTGGTAATTTCAGAATGCATTATCTGGTGACTTCTAGAGGTGTATCCTCTGATAACTTCATCTTCTGGTGGCATTTTAATATAGTAATTCAAGGTACAAAATAAGATTACATGAAGTGCTTTTGTAAACATCAAAATCCTAAGTATTTAGAACCAACTTGGTTCCAACAGTTTCCCCTTTTTGATGATGACAAAACCTTAACTTATTTTGCTAGCTTATGACTCGAAGTACTTGAAATACTCTCCCTCAGACCAATCTCTCCACTAAGTCTGATACTGACTTTTTCTTCTCCATTTCAACTCCTTCTTGATCACTCTTTCTTTTCTTCTCTTCTCCTCTCCTTTTCAACTCCTACTTTATTCATCTCTTTCTGATATATTTTTCTCTCTCCCTGTTTCTTCTCCTTTTCAACTCCTTCTCTTTTCACTCTTTCTTTTTCTCTCTTTATTTTTCTCTCTCACTATTTCCTCTCCTTTTCAACTCATTCTCTTTTCATCTCTTTCTTTTTCGCTCCTCCTTTCTTTTTATCTCTCCTTTTCTACTTATTTCTCTCTATCTCTCTTCCCCCTTTTTGTCATCATCCAAAAAGAGGTCCTCCTATTTTTGTTTTTTTTCTTTACAAAGTACAGAAATTAAAAACAAAAAATAAAGACATAAAATTAAAATTACAAGAAAATTAAAAACTCATAAGAAGACTACTTGAGCTAGTCAGATATGGAGACAATGTTGAGATGTTTCTTGATGAACTCAAACCTGTCTTCAGGTAATGATTTGGTGAAGATGTCAGCCCATTGATGATTAGTGTCCACAAATTGGATGCTTAAAGTCCCTTTTTGAACATGGTCCCTAATGAAATGATGTTTTATTTCAATGTGTTTGGCTCTAGAGTGTAAGATCGGGTTCTTAGTTAGGTTTATGGCTGAAGTGTTATCATAGAACAAAGGGATATTGGTTTCAAAGATGTTGTAATCTTCAAGTTGGTGTTTCATCCAGATTAACTGTGAGCTGCATCATGCTGCTGATATATACTCAGCTTCGGTTGTTGACATAGCAATGGTGCTTTGTCTTTTTCTTGACCAAGAGATCAAATTATCACCTAAGAAAGTGCAGTTGCCGCTTGTACTTTTCCTTTTCAGCTTGTCTCCAGCATAGTCGAAATCACAAAAACCTCTGAGTTTGTAGGTGGGGGTTTTCTTGTATAACAGGGTAAGGTTGGTGGTTCCTTTAAGGTATCTCAGAATTCGTTAGACAGCAGTTAAATGGGATTCCCTAGGGTCAGCTTGAAAATGGGCACTGACACAAACACTAAACAAAATGTCAGGTCTAGAAGCAGTTAAATAAAGAAGGGATAAAATCATACCTCTGTATATTTTCTGGTCTACCTTTTGGCTGGTTTCATCTTTCTCAAGTTAGCAGGTTAGGTGCATGGGGTGGCCATAGGCTTACATTCACTCATTTTGAACTTTTTAAGAAGTTCTTTCGTATATTTAGATTGGTGAAGGAGTATACTTGATTTACCTTGGTGAATCTGAATTCCCAAGAAGAACTTGAGTTCTCCCATCATGCTCATTTGAAACTCTTTCTGCATTATGTAAGACCCTTAAATTTAAAATTAAAATTTTGGAATTTATATTAAGTGTATTTTGGGGATATTTGTAAAATATTTAATATATGTATGTTTTGAGTGAATATATATATATATATATATATATATATATAAATATTTATTTTGGAAGATGAATTAAAATTATTGGATGAAGAGTAAATTAATTTAATTACGAGTAATTAAATTATCAGACAGTTAATTAAGGGATTATCGGCTAATTGCGATGAGACTGGTTAAGTGCTGAGAATCAGACAAGTGTCGGGTGATGTGGCACCCACACAAGCCTATATATAGGAGTGAGAAGGAAGGGCAAAGTCAGAAACTCATTCCTCCTCCCTTACTGCTGTAACAATGCTCACCTTCCCTCTCCTCCCATTCTGATTTCTGTTTTACGAACAAAAAAAAAGGGAGTTCCTCAAAAGTTATATTACTTAGAAATCCAAGCACCAAACTAGAAAACCCTCAGAACAAAAGTTGTTCTCCTCATCATTAAAGAGCTAGAGAACCCATTTTCGTAGCAGCAAACGCAAGCGGGAGTTTTGCCGATTTTTGACGCAGAAACGTGAACAGTAGCAGAAACGCAACAAGGGTAAGGGCACCTTCCACTTTCTAGCTGCATTAGGGCTGTATATGCATAACTGTCATGACATTAATGATGTTTCATCATTGTTTTGAAGAAAATATGTTTTGAATTGATATTTTGAAAAAAATGAAGAAAATGCATTCTATTGATGTGTACTGATTCTGTGATGGTTTCTGTTTGGTTGAGTGCATTAATGTTGTTTTGTTTATGTGGGAAAGTTGAAAAATGTTCTGCATGTTATTTTAAAGATGATTAAAATGCATTTTTATAAAATTGTTGTACTGGTTGTTATAAAACGCGAAAATGCACTTTGTTGGTATTTTGGTGTATGTGATGCTTGCTGTTTGGCTGAATGTATTAATGTTGTGATTGGTTATGTAAGAATGCTGGAAATACTCTGCATGTTTTTTTAAGAATGCTCAAAATGTAAACGTTTGGAAATGCATGTTCTGTTTTGAGTTTGATATTCTGTTTGGGGGATTTAAGCAAAACTGTGATGTTGCTTTTGGTGTTGGTGATTCTGTTTTTGTCCTGTTGATGAAAATCTGTTGTTGCTGATGTTTTCAAAAGAGAAGGATTTAAAATGATGAAAGTTCTTTTTGGAAAATCTATATTGATGAAAAATTTCTGGGTTTTGTGGTTTGCAAAAAAGTGGTAAAACTGTTTTGGGGTTGTTGGTTTTTCAAAGAGAAAAGTTTGAAAATGTGTTGAAGTCTCAAAGAAAATTTCACTGAACTCGAAGGTGTATTCGAATACAGCACGAGTGTATTCGAATACAGCCTGCCAAGCTTCTGTTTTACCCAAGTTTTCGAACTTGTATTCAAATACGGGCCTATGTATTCGAATACAGAGGAAGGATTTTTGCTTCTGACTTAGCATCTGTATTCGACTACGACTCTGTCGTATTCGAATACAGAAGTGAAATTTTAACACTGTATTCGCATCTGTATTCGACTACGATAGTCTCGTATTCGAATACAGGATGCTGACTTCCACAATTTTTGCTTCTATATTCGAATACAAGGAAGCTGTATTCGAATACAGATTCGTGTTTTTCCAGAAATTCAAGTTTTAGCTTCTGTAATCGAATACAAGGGAGCTGTATTCGAATACAGATTCGTGTTTTCCAGAAAATCAAGTTTTAAACATTGTCATGTGAATCTTAAAGTGTTGAGAAACTTTGGAAAGGTTTGAAATGATTTAAAATGGAGTTTTTGAAATAGTTTTGCAAAGGAGATGATGAGACTCTTGGAAACCTTAAATGATATTGGTAAAATGCTGGATTTGTACTGTTATATCTTCTATATTCGACTACAGGTATGCTGTATTCGAATACAGAGTGTTGGAATTGCAGTTTTATGTTTCTGTAATCGAATACAAGGGAGCTTTATTCGAATATAGATTCGTGTTTTTCATAAAATCAAGGTTTTAAACATTGTTTTATAAACCCTAAGTGTTGGGGAATATTGGGAAGAGTTGTCATGAATAAAAATGGAATTTTTGTGATAGTTTGAAGTGGTAGTGATGAAGTTTTTGAGACTTTACTGATGTAGTTGATTTGTGCACTAGGACTGCCTCTGTATTCGAATACCAGGGAGCTGTATTCGAATACAGAGTGTTAATTCTGCACGGTTTTGGCTTCTGTATACGAATACAGAGAAGCTGTATTCAAATACAGATTTGTGTTTTCCAGAAATCTCAGCTTTAAACATTGTTTTATGAATTTTAAGAGTTGGGAAAGATAGAGGGAAGATCTTTGATGAATAAGAATGGAGTTTTAAGATGATGTGAAGTTGAAATGATGAGATGTTTGAATGTTTGATTTATGATGTGATGATAATGAAATTATTGTGTTGAGATGTTTTGGAAAAATGATGAAAAGGTTAAATTTTATTAAGGTTGCATACTGTTTTCAGTGAAGAGAAAACATTGCATTTCATGCACTACATAGTCAGGTGGTACCCACGATGAGCCACAGAGTAATGCATAAATGTGTTGATCTGTTGAGCGATTGCACGAGTGCTGGTCTGTTGAGCGACTGCACTCGTACTGGTCTGTTGAGCGACTGTACCCTTAAATGCGCAAAAACGTGTTGATCTGTTGAGCAATTGCACGAGTGCTGGTCTGTTGAGCGACTGCACTGGTACTGATCTGTTGAGCGATTGTACCTGAGTATATGTCAATCGTGCTGGTCTGTTGAGCGACTGCACGAGTGCTGGTCTGTTGAGCGAATGCACTGGTACTGATCTGTTGAGCGATTGCACCATGGTCTTGAGGACCGTTAAAGTCAAACATATTTAAAATTGTGCTAGTCTGTTGAGCAATTGCACCTTGGTAATTCCAAGAAGTTGAATACATGAGCATATACATATTGCATCGGGGTGATTGACCGGTGGGTCGCGATTTGGTTATATGATGATGATTGGAAAGTAATGTGTGTAAGTACGTTATGAAATCTGAATTTCTGATGAATGTTTGTGATTGCTGAGGTGGTAGTTGTACTTACAATGTGTTCTATATTAATTGTTGCTATTGGAAAAAGCATATATGTCATGAAATTTCAAATGAGCATATTTAATTTTCATCATTGTTATATGATATGTCATGGATGTTTTTGTTACTGTGAGATATATGCTATGTGCTATTTGTTAATTTCGGTCGGTGACCCTTTACTATTATTGTGGAAATCGGGCTTTGCCCTCAGATGAACCCCAAACCCGTCCCACCGACGGTTACAATAACGACGGAGACGTCGTTAGTTTTCCTTGATATTCGTATACGGAGTCTTTGTGGACAACGCAGAGGGACGGACAGCTGGCTGAAGACGAGACTTGTAAAGGATGCGGCGGAGACCATGCTACTGTTGCTTAGTGCATGATCAGTTAGATTTGATGCATAGGATTTTAAGCTGGAAAATGTAATTTGTTTTTAAATTTGGGAATTATTGAACCACTTTTCCGCTAACACATTCCGCACTCTGATATTTTCTTCTGAGATGTTATGACACTGCTCTTCTTTTGAAATGTATTAATGTTATTATTAATTCCCAAAGTTAAGTACTTAGTAATAATATGATGAAGTTATTTAATTACATTCATCGATTAAATTACGACGTACTATTTTATGAAATAAATTAAAGGAAATTTTATTTCAATTCTTTTGAAGTAATAAATTGGGAAAAAAATTTTGATTATTTATTTAAAAAAAAAATACACTCACTTTGTGTTTTAAACTCGGGGTGTTACACATTAGGTCAGAAAACTCTTTGCACAAAGTGCCATTAGTCGATCCAAATATGATATCATCAACATAAACTTGAATAATTAAAATATCATTTTTAATGGATTTCCTAAATAGAGTATTATCAATCTGGCCTCTATCAAATTCATTCTTAAGTAGAAAGTTACTAAGTCTGTCATACCATGCCCTTGGTGCTTGTTTTAAACCACATAAAGACTTTTTAAGTTTAAAAACATGGTTTGGAAAATCAAAATTTTCAAATCCAGGGGGTTGTTTGACATAGACTTCCTCACTTATATAGCCATTTAAGAATGCACTTTTAACATCCATTTGATACAAAATTATATCATGATTAGCAGCAAATGATAAGAGAATTCTAATTGCTTATAACCTGGTCACTGGAGCAAAAGTCTCAGTGTAATCTATACCTTCCTGTTGACTGTATCCTTGAGCTACAAGTCTGGCTTTGTTCCTTACCACTTCACCTTTTTCGTTGAGTTTATTCCTGAACACCCACTTGGTTCCAATAATGTTTTTGTTTGGTCTGGATACCAGATCCCAAACATCATTCCCTTGGAATTCATTCAGCTCTTCTTGCATTGCCAGTGTTGGTACTGATTCCAATTATGGTTCGGGTTCTGGTACTGATTCTGATTCTGGTTCCAGTGTTGGTTCTGGTTCTAGTTACTGTGCCTCTGATACTGGTTCCTGTTCTTGTTCTGATTTTGGTTCCAGCGTTGGTTCTGGTTCCAGTTCCTGTACCTCTGATACCGGTTCCAGTTCTGATTCTGGTTCTAGTTCCTGTTCTAATTCGTGTGATATCTTTGATATTTCCTGTTCCTCCTATGATTCTGGTTCTGGTTCTGATAGGTATTGTGTTAACCAGTTCTTCTTCTACCAGAGTCAATTGGCTTCTGTTTGGTAGATGTTGGAACATAAACCTTCTTCTACTTGTGCATTGCCAACATCCATTGTCCAGGCACCATTGGTGGTGTCTACTTCTGGTTGCTTAGAATATCTGCAACATAGACAATTTGATCTTTGGGTACCCAGAACTGATTGGGTCCAGGTTTGTTAGTTTTAACAACTCTCTGATCTTGTTCAGATTTTACCATAGGACAAGATAATTCAGAGTGACCTTTCTTAGCACAAATAATGCATAAAACTTCAGAATGAACGCTTTTAGTTTCAGCAACAATTTCTGTAAAACCAAGACCTCTCTTTCCAATGTTACTGTTTCCATAAAACATAGATGCATATTTACTTCTTTCCATTCCATTAGAAATAAAGTTTTGAAAAAATTTGCTCATGCATATCAGATTCACAAATAGTTTCTGAAGTGGAACAAATGTTACTTTTAAGAGTTTGGTTTTCAGATTTGAGTCTTGCAACTTCAGTTTTAAAATCCTTGTTTTCAGTTGCATACTCAGAATTTTGATTCTTTAAGACTTGTACTTCTTTGGTCAGATTTTTCTTATCTTCCCTAAGAGTTTTCAGTTTTAAAGACATCTTATTGTTTGCATTTAAAAAATCTTTTACAGCCTCAATTAATTCAGATTTAGAGAGATCAGAAAATACCTCATTGTCTTCATCTTCTGAATATGTTCCAGAGCCTGAGCCGTATCCAGAGCTTGAGTTGGTATGAGCCATCAGAGCTAGAATTGCTCCCTCTGATGTGCTTTCAGACTTGCTTGAACGACTGCTTCGATCATTCTTCCTTCTGCCTGCTTTCCTTCTTGATATCGTGCCTTTATGAAGTCCAAAGGCAGACCTGATGTGTGCCATCTTTGCTGTTTCTGCCTCTTCTTCATCAGACGATTCTTCCTCTGATTCTGATGCATCCCAGGCTGCCATCAGACCCTTCTTTCTGAATCTGTAACTCTTCTTGTGTTGTTTTCCTTTTTCCAGATTTGGACATTCTGACTTGATATGTCCAGGTTCATTGCATCCATCACAAACAATACTCTTCTTGTCAGATTCTTCCTTTCCTTTGTTGATATGTTTCTTCTTAAAGCTTCTCCTCTTCCTGTTTTCCCAGATCTTAACCATCTGTTTGGTTAAGTAGGCCATATCATCACAGTCACTGTCGCTATCCTCTGATTCTGATGCTGCCCTTGCAGCTTTCTTTTGTTTCGACTTCAGGGCCAGATTCTTCTTCTTCTTTAGTTCATCTGCTTCTAGTTCTATTTCATGAGACCTGAGTGAGCTGATCAGATCTTCAAGTCTTAAGTTATTCAAATCTTTGGCTTGCTGAACTGCAGTAACCATTGGTCTCCACTTGGTTGGTAAACTTCTTAGAATCTTCTTGACATGATCTGTTGTTGTGTAGCTTTTCTTTAAGACCTTCAGTCCAGATATCAGAGTCTGGAATCTACAGAACATTCCATCAATATTTTCATCATCTTCCATCTTGAACATCTCATACTGTTTGACCAGTATGTTAGCCCTTGCTTCTTGAACCTGTTGGCTTCCTTCATAGGTCAGAACCAGACTGTCGAATATGCTCTTTGTTGTTTCTTTATTTGTGCATCTGTCAAATTTCTTGAATGTGATGGCACTGATCATGATGTTTCTGGACTTGTGATGAATTTTCTATAATCTGCTTTGGTCTGGTTTCATATCATCCATGTCCAGTTCTTTAGTTGGATCTCCTGGAACAATAGGTGCAGTGTATCCTTTGACTACCATCTTCCATAATTCAGGATCTTGAGATATGAAGAAACTTCTCATTCTGTCCTTTCAATACTCAAATCTTTCTCCATCAAATAGTGGTGGTCTGTTGATGTTGCCTCCCAAATCATCTTTGGATTCTGCCATGTTGAACCCCTTGGACCTTTCCTCAAACACTGTTAAGTGCTCAGCCTTGAGACCGAGCTCTGATGCCAATTGAAGGTGTAAACACGAGAAGGGGGGTTGAATTGTGTTTGACTAACTTGAATACTTTTTCTGTTTTTGCAGGTTTAAAACAAAACTTGATGTATGAACAAAACAGAGTTAGCAGCGGATATAAAGTAAAAATAAAAACACAGAATTTTATACTGGTTCACCGTTAACGAGGCTACGTCTAGTCCCTTCACCTTGAAGGATTTCACTAATTCAAAACCTTGAATTACAACAATACCAATGACCCTCCAAGTCAGTCTTCTCAAACAATCTAACAATCCTACACTTTTGAGGAATACAGTACCTTGACTTCTTAACTCAAGTCTTCTCCTACCAATCTGACAACCCCAGATTGTAGAAGGAATTACAACGTCTTGAATCTAATTTCCAAGTAATCTGCTCCCCCTTCTGACTCCCTCAGATTGTAGACTCTACTTCAACAACTTAGATCTAACACAAGGGAAAGAAAATAACATGAGGGCTTGCTTCTGGAAAGTTGGAACTCACAATTAACCTCACTGAAAACTCGAGTGTTTGCTTTTGGAAGTGTATGACTCTTTTGTGATTTTCGATACTATGTCTTCAGTCTTGAGCCTCCTTTTATAGATGTGAATTAGGGTCTCTTCCAAGCTTAATTCCGAGCTGTATCTTGCCAGATATTCTTGCAAAAAAAACTTGGCCAATCGAGTTTCATATAAATAAAAAACATATCTTTTTAGCTCCAGATTTGCTTTCAAAAATAACTTTGACCAATCCTGACTTTAATTAATTCTGAACCAAATCTTTCTTCCCGCCAATAGCTTCTGAACTTCCATACGACTTCACTTTATTTTTGTAACAAATCCTTTTAATACTTTGATCAAATTTAATTAAATCTCCACCGATTATCATCATGATTAATTCTGGACCCTTTGATCTTCTGCTCTCGTCCACATCTGGACCATACTAAGTGATCTGCTGTGATCCTCTGATTTCGGCCAACCATGGACCACACTTTCTGATCTTCTGATCTCGGCCAACCTGGACTTGCAAGCTGATCTGCTGTGATCCTCTAATCTCGGCCAATGCTGGACCACACGTTCTGACCTTCTGATTTCGACCAACACTGAGCCATGGTTTGATCTTCTGATCTCGGCCAACACTGGGCCATATACTTAAATCTTGACCATTGATCTGAACCTTTTCCCTCTGATCTAGACCAATTATGAATTGGGTCTGGATTGAACTGAAATTAAATCTGGACAAATGATATTTAATTCTGGACATTTACCTCTTGATCTGGATCATGTCTGGATTAAATCTGGACATCATTTCTTCTGATCTTGATTGAGTTTCATACTCTAAACCATGCTATCTTATGGTCTAGGTCAAATCTGGATTAAATCTCTTGTTCTGGACCCATTAATTTATCCTCTGATTAAGTCTGGATCAAGTCTGGACTGTTTATCATTTCACTGCCAGGATATCTTCTGGTCAGAATAACTTCTGGACTAAGTATGACTTATGATATCTTCTAGTCTGGAACAAGTCTCCCTCTGGCAGGCTTCCTTCTGGTCTGGTCCAAGTCTCCTTCTGGACTTTGCTTCCTTCTAATTTGGGCCAGTAAAGATATATTCTGGTGGTGTTTTGACATCCTGGTGTATCCTCTGGTAATTTCAGAATGCATTATTTGTTGACTTCTGGAGGTGTATCCTCTGATAACTTCATCTTCTGGTGGCATTTTAATATAGTAATTCAAGGTACAAAATAAGATTACATGGAGTACTTTTGTAAACATCAAAATCCTAAGTACTTAGAACCAACTTGGTTCCAATAGTCTTTGGATATTTGACATAAAGGTTTGCCTGTTCTTTGTGCATAAATATTTGTCATAGTTTTGCGTATTTTCAGTAGTTCATTCGCTTCCAACATACATTCTAGTGTTTGTCCCTCATTAAAAGAAGTGGCAGGTTTGAATACAGTTCCTAACATATTATAAGTAACTGACCCAAAGCCTTGTACTTAGGGATGGCAATTAGACCCAGACCCAGTGGGTACCCGCAAAAAAAAACCCGTAATGGGTAGGGTAAAAACCCGCATAATGGGTATGGGTATGGGGGCGGGTAATTACCCGCAAAATTGAGCGAGTATGGGTGCAGGTACGGGTACTATACTACCCAACCCGCCCCCGCACATATAATAATAATATTATTATTATTATTATTATTATTATTATTATTATTATTATTATTATTATTATTATTATTATTATTATTATTATTATTATTATTATTATTATTATTATTATTATTATTATTATTATTATTATTATTATTATTATTATTATTATTATGGAAGTTTGTTTGAGCTTAAATAAAAATGATTTTTGTTTTAAATAATTTAGAGATTATTTTTTAGAGATTTTTTAAAATATGATTTTTTAACTTCCGTTTGTTTACTATTATAAAAATGATTTTTTTGTACAATAATTTTTAACCTGTTTGTATACAATTTTATAAAAATAATTTTTTTAAACTAAAAAATTACCATAAAAGACATAAAAATGATTTTCATGAAAACATGTTTGTTTGAAAACATATTTTTTAAATACATGATTTTTCTAAATACACATATGTCTTTCTACTATCTTATGCATCTCTATCTCCCCTTCCAATCTCTATCTACTATTTCTCTCACTCTCTATTATCTCATGTTTGTCTAACTCTCCTTTTTATTCTAAACAAATCAATGAATTTAGATCATTCATTTCATAATTTTTGAATCCTCCTGAAAAATAAACAGTAAATCATCACGATAATTTCTTAGTAAATAGTAATAGATTTTGGAGGTCCTGTTCTAATCTTAAAAATTGGGTCCATAATAAAAAAGTACAATTTTAATAATTAAAAAAATTGGAAAAATAAATTTTAGTCCCTATACACATATCAAGCTACATGATGCTATATCCATACCAATTTACATGATCCTCTACCCATATCAAATTTACATGATGTTTTACCATACTAATCAATTTACATCATGCTATATGCCTATAATCTATATCCATACCAATTTACATGATGTTCTACCTATATCAGAATTTTTCCCATCTTTTTTAGTTGCTATATTAATTGATATTTAAGTCAACAAAAATACTAAATCACATATTAAAAATAGTTCATAAAGTAACCTATCCTTAACCAAATTTTCATAGTCACAAACATGGTTTCATTATCCATTATCCTAGTTAGTACTTCCTAGAATATTTGTCACATAATTTCAATATCTAAAGAATAGTACTTCCAAATTTATTAGTTTAAGTTTAATCCATTCGTAGACACATTTTTAAAATTTGATTATAATTGATTACTCATCCAAAACTAATAAATAAACATACACCTATTATTATATATATCTACATCATAATATTTATAATATTTTAATTTTCATAGATTATGAATTTTCTATTTTTGGTAATTAATATGTTATTATTTGTTTTAATGTTTTGTCATTATATACTAAATTTATTTTTTTATTATCAGTTTAAAGTAAATTTTTTATTGTTTTTGTACTTAAACATTTGTATCAAAATAAAAATAAGCGGCGGCAGTTTAAAAGAATAAAAATAGTTCCATTTATTTTTCTAAATATATTCTTCTAACTCTTTAAATTTTTCATTTTTGTTTGCGAGGTCTAAATATAAACATTTGTACTCGAAAGTTAAAAACTTTCTTAACTTAATACTATGATTCCAATCTTCTTTTAAAATCAGAAAAAATATAAATCCGAAACTTTGTATTTATAATGCCAAAATATATAGTAGTATTGTCACTGACTGTAATTTATTGTAAAGTTAAGATTTGAAACAACTCACTTGTTTGTCAATTTATAAATTAAGATTGTGGTTTATATTAATTTGCATGACAGGTTTGTGCATGTAGAATGCCCACACACAGCTGAAGCTCTTTCAAAGGTTTTGGTAGAGTGCATGATAGATTGGAATATTGATAGAAAATTGTCAACCATCACTTTGGATAATTGTAGCACTAACGACGCTGTGGTTGGTATGGTATGTTGTTAAACAAACTTGATTGTTCTAATCTTATGCTTGATGGTCAATTATTTCTTATGAGGTGTTTGCCCACATTTTAAATTTAATTGCTCAAGATGGTTTGAGTGTTATTGAAGATGGTATAGAGAAGGTTAGGGATAGTTTGCAAAACTAGGTGTAATTCTACTTATCGTATGCTTGATGTTGCACTAGAATATAAAGATGTTTTTATTCATTTGAAAATACGAGAGCGTTTGTATACATGTTTGCCTACAACAAAAGAGTGGGAAATAGCAAATGAAATTTGTAATAGGTTGCAAGTCTTTAATCGTGTAACTGAGATATTAGATATTTTCAGGTACACAGTATCCCACAACAAACATATTCTTTCCGTTGATTTGTGAAATAAAACTCTCTTTGAATGAATGGAAGACTTGTTCAATTGAGGTTATGGGGATTATGGGGATTGCCATTGTTTTGGATCCAAGATTTAAATTCAAGTTGTTAGAGTACTTTTATCAGAAACTTTATGGAAGTTTGTCTTCATTTGAAATTAACAATATCAAAAAGTTATGTTACTTATTATTTGAAGATTATCAAGCTAAAGCCCATGGGTTGGTGGATAATTCAACGGAAAAGTTCAATGAGAAGGAGTCAAATTTTGAAAATGGTAATTGTACCAATTTTCTTAGCGGTTATGATTCATATGTCAATGATACCAATGATGTGCAATCAAAATCTGAGTTAGATCTATACGTGGAGGAAAAGGTATTGCCTAGGAGTGATATTCTTGGATGGTGGAAAACAAATGGAATCAAGTATCCAATTTTGCAAAAAATTGCCAAAGATATTTTGGCCATCCCAATTTCCACAGTTGCTTCAAAATCTGCTTTAGTACTGGTGGTAGGTTGTTGTCTAGACTTCATGAGGATACTTTGGAGGCACTTATGTGTTCACAAAGTTGGATAAAACATGAAAAACAATGTAACAATTGTTGCAATATAGTATTTATTCAATTAAATTTGTGTTTAGTTTAACTATTTATTTTCTTTTATGTTTTAGCAACTATTGGTATCATTGGACCACTACAATATTTAGAATCGAAAGATAAACGTTTGCAAAAACTTTTCAAGAATCTGATTCTAATGAAGAGGTAAATAATTGTAATTTTATATTTAAGAGTTTTTTTATATTATTAATCGTAAATTTATAATTATAAATAACTAATATAATACACATATCAATTTTTTTTACAGATCTTAGAGAATACTGTCTAAGGACTTGCAACTTCATAAAATATTCTTTCGAAAAACATTATTTCTGATGTTTTTATTGTAGTAATGTACTAATGTTGGATCATGATATATTTTGAATGTTTTGAGTTAGACAATATTTTGGTTTGTAATACTTATGATTTGGATTTCAAATATTTGAGAATTTTTTAAATTTAATCACAAATTATTTATCGATATATTTGTTAAAGTGCGGGTAATGGGTATGGGTACGGGTACGGGCACTTAAGTACCCAAAGGGCAAGGGTACGGGTATTAAAGTTGATACCCATGAAGGTACGGACACGGGTATTTTTTTAAACTGCGGGTACGGGGAAGGATACTATAGTACCCTACCCATACCCTACCCATTGTCATTCCTACTTGTACTCCCACCCCCAAAGCCCTCTCATCTCCTATAAACTCTTAAATAGAGCCTTAGAGACAACCCACATTCTTACCCAACTGTACATGATCTCCAATTGATCAAGAGACAGAAAATTAAAGAAGTAGTTGATGAATTTACTTCAAAAATGATAAAATTTTAAATAATTAGAAATTCATGTTAAATTTAAATTGTATTGAAATGTTATTTACAATTTAAATATATAGTAATTTAAATTTTTATATTTTATTTAATAAAAATATAATATTTTAAAATAATTTTAATTATTTAGTTTATGTTTATTGAAAAAACAATTTTTAACATTTACCCTTGTAACTTTTGTATTATTTGTCTTCAAAACATTTTGATATAATTTGTGTCGTGATATGTCGACCTTCTTCTCTTTAAAATTTAGTTGTTGTTAACCATATGTTTAGCACGATACACCTAACATGGACAGTACGGACACCAGTATGCTTATGAATACATTTGAGAAATAAACAATGAGAAAAAAAGGTAAAATAATAAAATAAAAAGACAAGTTGTTAACAGCAAGCTTGTATTGTCAAAAAACTCTGCACCTCTGATGCGACGTGGCCCAATGGGCAGATGAAATTTCACAGCCTGTCTTTCATTGTTTTTAGTTGTAAAGATCATACGATGTGCAATTACAATACCCAAGATACTCCAAAACACCAAAATTACAGAGTAATTAATTCTAGAATATAATTTATATAAAAATTTAAATTGTATATTTATATAATCCAATTATTTATCTCACATTTCTATAATACTTTTTATATAGAAATATAAAATAAATAGTTAATTTAACAATATTTTTTTTAATCATTTATTAGTTAATTTAGAAATAATTTTATATTTATTATAGTTACTTTTTTGGAAAGTGTTTATTATATTTAGTTGAATTTGTTAAAAGGAGGAATGAATTATTATTAACATTTCGTAATAGTTTATGTTGGTTAAAAATCTGATTTAATTTAAAAAATAAATCAAAATTTTATTATTAAAGTAATTCAAATCAAGATAAACATATCACTAATATCATTTAAATAAAGATAAATTATAAAGTAAAATAAATTTTCTTTTGATCAATATTTAAAATATAAAAATTTAAATTAATAATTTTCTCTATCTTTACATTTAAGATGATGATTTATTGATAACAAATTGAATTTTAAATAATTTATTTATTATTATTATTTTTTATTAAGAAATGTTTTGAATAATGTCATTCATAGTGGTTAAATTTTAAATAACTTTTAATACCACGTTTAACAAAGAGTCAAATGATAGATATTTTGAATAGTCAACCATAAACAATTTGTAATAGCATAATATTCTTAGGTTTACGATGTCCAACTTGGAGGAATATTCAAAATCCGCAAAGTAAATGAAATTAAACCGCAAACTATTTGATGTTTACCGACATAGAAATTTATATTTATATGTTGCTTACAAAAGAAAGAGTAAAAAAACACACGGCAGCTTTTTCTAGCACGCAGTCCAAGAAAAGAAAACTTCACCGACTCTTCACGCCAACGGTACGCAAAGCAAAAACAACAGCAAATAATGCCTCGCTACCTCCTTACTGCCACGTGTCCGCGTTTTTCCCTTTCTATAAATTAAACCCTCTTCTCCCCTTTCTCCTTACTCCCATTTCATCACTTTCCTTCTCATAAAAAACAAACACATTTTTCTCTCAATCTCTCTCCGTTAGTTCTCTATGGCATCAATCACCGCACTCAAGGTTTTCTTCTTTGCCGTTGCTCTATTGTCCGTCGCCGTTTCTGCTCAAGAGACTTCTCCGGCGTCATCGCCAGCACCGTCTCCTGATGCCGGAGCAGCAGGATCTATGTCCACCTCAGTTGCCATGATCGGTGCCTCGCTCGTGTTGTCCATGCTTGCTGCGTTCAAGTTCTGAAAATTTCAATTTCTGGATTTTTGCTTGTGGATAGTAAATTCATGGATTTGCTATGAATGATTTATCAATTAACTATGTCGAGCAGAGTTTCTGATATTTTTATGTATTATTATTTTTATCATTTGTTGTAGTGTTAGGAAGGAATAAAAGATTGATTTATCATGTTTACTTTGTTACTATCATTATTGTGCAATACATATTACTGGACACTGATTGATATTATTTGTTAATCATCTATTTTAAAAATTAAATAAAAATTGATATAAAAGAATTCTATTTATCTTCCGATATTATTTTAAATGAATTAAAATCTCTAATTTTACAAAAATATTAAGCTTTCCAATCCTTACTAAAAAAATGTACGTAATAAGTGTTATCACTCTTTCAACTTTATTTATCATTTTTCATAAAAACATTAAAATACACATTCAAGATATTATGAGTGATTAGTCTTCAAAACACAATAAATTGGAGAATTTAAATTGTAACGACTGTTTAAAATATTTTAATTTAATTCTCTTAGAAAAAGTTGAAGATAAAATATAAAGAATTTACATATGAAAATAAATAGATTAGCGGAGAAATATCAAACACATTCACAAAGGCTCCCGACCAAAAGAAAAGGCCCTTAGAATCTCCATTCCTTCCTGCCCGTGACTACAGCGGTTTCTTTTGGCTTTTTAAACTCTCTTTCCCGAAGTAAATATCTTACACTTAAAAAAAATGTTTATGAACAATTACTTTTTAAGCCAATCCCCCAAAAACATACTCATTTGCTCTCAAACCTGAATAAAACCCTTTATTCCAATTTCTCTTCAACACACTATATACTAGAGATACTTGACATATGTTAGAGGTCTATCGATCATACTAAACCTCCACAATTCTCACTGTTGACGTATGGTTGCACTAATAGGTTGTGCTTGCGCCTGTTATTAGAGATTTTGCCACAATTTTAAACAAGCAGCCCCACTTGACACTGCTAGTTAGATTGTGTGGAGAAGACTTAGCTGGTAGAGTCAAGATGTGTGTGTTCCTCAAAAGTTTGGGCTGTCAGACTGTTTGAGAAGACTGTCTTGGAGGGTCAGGTACTTTGTAATTCAAGTTGTTGAATTAATGAATTAAATCCTTCTAAGTGAAGGGACTAGATGTAGCCAAGTTAGTTGTGAACCAGGATAATTTACTTGTATCACTTTATTCCAGCACTCCTTAGTTTTGTTATTGCTTCTACTCCAAGTAAAGCATCAAGTCTAGACCAGTTTAAATAAAATAATGAAAAAGTTATCAACTTAGTCAAACACAATTCAACTCTCCTTCTTGTGTTTGCACCTTTACAGCCAACTCAAGAGCTATGAACTCGAACTCCATAGTAGATCTAGCTATTATAGATTGTTTGACTAATCTCCATGTGACCGACACCGAGTGTAAATACTTAACCACTAGTAGAATTTGTCTCATCTGAATCAAAGATCAAGTTAGCATTGTTGTACCTCTTTAATACATGAAGAAATCCACAATACTCAATACCATAGTTTACGACCTCTTAAATATCTTATTATGACTCTTTCAAGTACAACCCAATGATTCTAGCTAGGATTATATGTATATATGCTCAATCTACCCACATTATATATGATGTTGGGTCTAGAAAAATTCATTAAATGCAACAAACTCTTAAGCAGTTTTAACATTCATTTGATAGACAACAAGTTTAGAAATTGAAGCCAAAGCTATTAAAAACGAAATGAAGCAATCCTAGTTACAAGAGCAAACATACAAAAATAATCAGTATTTTGTTTTTGTGTAAAAAATTTCGCTACTAATCTAACTTTATATTTATCTATAGAGCCATCAGGATTTTTTTTTTTTGAAAATCCATTTACATTCAATTGGTTTTGCCCAAAGAGGCAAATCATCTAAAATTCAAAATTTACATTTTGAAATAGAGTTGATTTTAGTTTGAATAAATTATTTTCAAAAAATGTGATCAGAAGATGAAATAACTTTTATAAAATGTCATGGGATCATTTTCAACAAGAAAAGTATAAAAATCATTTCCAAAATATTTTTCTTTCCATTACTTTTTATTCCTTACTAAATTATCCTGCAACAACCCTCTCACTACCTTAAAAATATTTACAAGATTTAAGTAATAATTAGAATTACTAGAATCTTATTGTAATATCCATCACCATATATCTAGAATATGGCAATAAATTTGTACATTTTAATTCAACAGAGGTAATCATTTAAATTATCGTAAGTACAATCTTTGAAATAAATTGTAACTACAAAATATATAGTTTACAATTATAGTCTGATATACCAAAATTACAAAATATATCAGTTCTTAGACAAAATATAAATGCAGGACTGTATCGTTTGGTTACAGATCTAGCCTTAGCCCTAGTGAGGTGAGATAATAATCTCAGTGAGTTCTATAAAGGGGATGGGCGGTTCAAAATTTATTTTCCTTAGATGAAACATAAAACATGATATGAACATGGATTTCATTCTTAAATAGTCATTAACTTTTACTTTTATTTTTTACCTTAAACTATGAAAAATATGCATGGCCTCTTTCTTTTCCTTAAAGTATGAAAATTGTTCCTAAATTATCTTGACGTGGGTCACCAAGACAATTGAAGACCTCATTGTAATGTTGGTCTGACCATGACCCTAATCGGCGTCTCGATTGTTCTTCCTTTACCTATTGTTTCATGCCTAAAACAATCCTCAATGTCCCACTGTAATCTCTTTGGACCATGCATGTCATGACATTATGTATACAATGCATACTTCATTACCCCCTCAAATGTAAGTAATTAATAACCTTCAACATGATAATTATGCAAACAAAAAATACAAATATATTTTGATTCAAACATCAGAAACAATTTTAGTTAAAGGTAGTAATTAATTAGAGGAAGTCATTGAATTAAAGGAAGTCTGATCAAAAGATGCATTAGATCAGAAGTAACCCAAACAGAATAAGAATTGGTTCAAAGGCAACCCAATCAAAGGAAGGACTGGATCAAAGGCAACATGATCACTGTAAGACTTGGATCAAAGACAACAAGATCAACGGCAGACTTGGATCAGAGGTAACATGATCAGAGGAAGAGTTGGATCAAAGGCATCATGATCAGAGGAAGAGTTGGTTCGGAGGCAACATGATCAGAGGAAGAAATGGATAAGAGGCAACATGATCAAAAGAAAACTTGGATCAGAGACAACATGATCAGAGGAAGAATTGGACCAAAGGAAGAGTTGGATCAGAGGCCGAGTTGGATTAGAGGCAGTATGATTAGAGGAAGAATTGGATTAGAGGCAGCATGATTAGAGGAAGAGTTGGATCTGAGGCAACATGATGAGAGGAAGAATTGAGTCAGAGGCAGCATGATCAGAGGAAGAATTGGTTCACAGGAAGCATGATCAGAGAAATAATTGGATTAGAGGCAGCTAGAAGAAAATCAGATGCAGCCAGAAGAAAGAAAGTCAGAGGTAGCCAAAAGAAAGAAAGTCAGAGGTAGCCAAAAGAAAGAAAGTCAGAGGCAGCTAGGAGAAAGAAGAAATCAGAGGCATGAACTAATCACAAACAAAAACGAAATAGCAACATAGCAGAAACAACTACTTTTGGCCTCTCTTTGATTTCTTTCAGAACGAATTTATTTATTTTTTCTACCTTTTGATTTTAAAATTTTCTTTTCATTTATACTAATAAAAATATAAGTAAATGGTAAAAAGTTATTATTCAACCCCACCAAAATTTTTTCCATGTGTCAATGCCATGTAGACTTTTAGGAAGACCAACTTTCATCATGGACTAAAAAAGGAAAAATATAGTTATAGAGGCAGAATCTAAAAAAAAAAATTACAAGGACTAAACCCATAATTTTCCTATATTTCAAGGACAAAAAACACAATAAACCCTAAAACCTTTCATAATAAAACATTTCGCGACCATAAGGTGAGTTCATATGTGATTTTTACTTCAAAATGGCATATAGCTCCTTATTTTCTAAAATGTGGGATTTTCGCAGTGGTGTTTTATTGACTCAAGATAAAAGTATTCGTAATGTTATTTTTGAAACTGACTCCTTGGCCCTCATCTCCATGATCAAGAAAGGCTATACTCAGTTTGCTCCCTTACTTATCCTCTTCAAAGAGATTATCACTATATTGCATCAGATGAACTGAATCTACTCCTTTATTTATTCTCCAAGAGAAACAAATAGATATATTCATTTCTTAGGTTAGCTTGATCACAATACTTCTTTTTTTTTTTGTTTAAACAGTGTACCCACATTTTTTTTCGTTAGATTCATTTTGGATGAATGATGCCGAAAGATATTCTCAGATTTGGTTTTAGTTAAAAAAATTTACTAAAAAAAAACATTCAATATAATAATTTTGTTGCTTTACAAATCGGTGGAAAAATTAATTAAATTTTTAATTTTAAGATATTAAACAATAACTAAATTAACCTTTTGAAATAATAAAATATTATAACATAATGAGGGGTAGAAGTAAATTCTACCTGGTCCAATCCCATATCTACTTTTGCATCATTTGTTTAGAAAAAGAAAATTGGATTTATTACCCTCACAATTAAACTTAAATTTTTTATTTAAAATTTTTATCCCTTAACTTACTAAAATACTCTTAAGTATAAAATAAAAAATAAAACAAATTCGGATACTTGATCCTACCCCATATTCTAAAATTTCTGGAAAAAGTAATATTTTTTCTCTGAATTTATCTTGCCAGAAATTTTTTGAACGGAATTTCTAATAGTTATTTTTCAATACCAAAAATTTAATTTTTGAAATTTCTGAGAGTCAGTCTCATCCGAAAATTTGAATATGTCGTAGTTGTTCTCAACAGATTATTTTATTTTGACATTTCCGGTATTGAAAAAGGATTATGCGTTTGATGATCAGGAGGAGCATGAGCAGCACCAGGATAACATGCATCAGCAGCTTGAACAACCTCTATTTCCTAGAGATCATTACGATCTTTCCGTTATTAAGAACTATGAGCACCACATTGCGGTTAGCGTGTGGAATGAATAGGTTAGTAAATATTTTATTTTATTACACAACATAGTAGTATATCATAATATGTATAGTTTAATATATTTATAGTATAATTTATTACAAGGTCGATTTTAGGAACTCAATATGTATAGTTGAAATATTGTGTGCTATTTTAATTAAATAAGATAAACGTGCCTTGAAATTTGTTTCAAATGACAAAAAACAAGATAAATTCATTGATATCATATATGTATTACCTACTCAGATAGATCAATGAATTACTACATCTAGGTTACGTCATCTACAACGATGTAGTTTGCACATGATCGACAGTAATCTCATATATGCTTTTGATGAGAGATGTCATGCAAAGACTAGCTCACTTCATCTGCCATTGGGTGAAATGACTGCAGTAACAAAATTGATTTACAAGGAAATGGGATTTGAATTGTAAATCTTCCTTTTTAAAATTTCCTGAAAAAACTTAAGATTTTAACTCAAGAATGATCTTCGTTAAGAAAACAGAAAACGGAGAACGGAGAACGTTCTTGGTTAGTTAAAAATCAAAAAAACAGTTTGTATTTTTAACTTGAAAATCAATCAAACTTAATAAAGAGATAAAAGATAAGAGATACCACATAATGATATATCCTGGTTCACCTAACTTGGGCTACGTCCAGTCCTCACAATTGTGAGATTTTCCACTAAGTGTTTAAAACAAGAACCTTCCTGATTTACAGCACCTAATCTAGATCGATCTTGATCTGTTTACAATCTATAATCTTTCCACCGAGAAAGATACACAATTAGTTTACCTATCAATCTTTAGATAGGAGTTTACACTTCACCTTTTAACCATAAAAGGATTTCTTACAATCTACTTAAACTATACTTAACACTTATAGTCTTGAGTTTTTACAAAATAATAATGAGATTGTTTGTTAGAATCTGAGATGTCTCATGTAACACCTCGAGTTTAAAACACAGCGCGAGTGTATTTTTATTTTTAACTGAAATAAATAAAAGGATGTTTTCAAAATTATTAATTCAAAAGAATTAAAATAAAATTAAAATTAAGTCATTTCATAAAATAATATGTCGTGATTCAATTAAAATTAAGTCATTTCATAATACTTTCAATATAATAAAAGTGAATACATTCCAAAAGTTGGTGTCATATCATCTCAAAAAAAACATCTGGCATGCGGCCCACTAAACAGCATCAGAGTGCGGAAAAGATCAGCGGAAAAGATATACAATAATTCCCAAAATAAATAATTACATCCACCGGACTCAAAACCCTATACAACAACTCTAAACTGATCATGCACTAAAGCTACAGTAGCAAGGATTCCCTCCGCATCCCATACAAGTCTCCCCCAAAGTCAGATCTATCCACGATTTGGGTCTCTTTGGCGGTGCAGGAATCTCAAAACAATCATCTGATGTCCTAGATGTACCCGGAAGATCAACTGCAGCTAGCGTCGGTCCTTTATTCTTCTCTCCCGCCACCGGGTTAGAAGTCACCACACCTACCGTGGCCTCCGTCTCAACCCCTCCATTCGGCTCCTTCGCGTCCTCTAAAACTCCGTACTCCTCCAATATCAATTTGGAAGGTACCAAAAAGTCAATCCTCGCGTGAGTATGCTCTACGTAATCCACTACCCCTTCAGTCCTGCAAGTCCTCGCCAATCTTCCCGTGTAAGTCGCCCTGCTTGAGACGGGGTCATATACCCAAGCAGTACGCAAATGACAGTCTAGGAAATCTAGCGACGTTTCCGTTGCTGGGTACCCATCGGTGGTACGGGTTTGGGCAGCATCTGAGGGCAAAGCCCAATTTTCCACAATAATAGTAAAGGGTCACCGACCGAAATTAACAATTACCACAAAGCAATTATTTCTGATAAAACAGTTACACTCATGGCATATTATATAAAAATGATGATAAATAAGGATGCTCATTTTTTTTTTAAAATACATGGCATTTGTACCTTTGAAAATAGCAACCAAATGAATATAAAAATTATGTTGTAAGTACAAATATCAATTCAACAATCACAACAATTCATTAGAAATTCAGATCTCATAAGGTACTTACACACATTGATTCCCACTCATCAACTCAGAATGAAATATGACTCACAGTCAACCACCCTATGCAATATGTATATGTCAATGTACACAACTTCTTGGAATAACCAAGGTGCAGTCGCTCACAGACCAGCACACGTGCAGTCTCTCACGGACCAGCACGATTTATATATATTAGGCTCTAACAGGCCAACATGACCATGGTGCAGTCTCTCACAGACCAGCACACGTGCAGTCGCTCAAAGACCAGCACGTTTTACGGAAGCCATGAATCTAAAAACAGGTTGTGCGGAAGCCATGAATCTAGGAGCAAATTACCAAAAACCTGCTCTTATACCAATTGTAAGAACAGAGTTGCACCTAAGAGGGGGGTGAATTAGGTGTTAGACAATTTTTCTGTTTTTAGAGTTTTGTGAGATTGTTTAAGTGACTGTTTTAAGTTTGTTTAATTTTTCTGTGTTAGTGAATGAAAGCTGTAAATGACAGAAGGTTAAAACACACAGATATTTATCCTGGTTCCCCTTACAACCAAGGGTACATCCAGTCCTCTTGCACACCACAAGAGATTTTCCACTTTGTTCGAATATGTTACAAGTCTAACCCTAAGACTTAAGTTACATATTCTTTTAACACTTAACAGAAGATAGTACACCACTATCTCAGTTAACAAAACTTGAAGAATCTACACTAAATTTTTCAAGTGATACAATGACTTTGATTGATTTTGTAATGATGTTCTTAACTAAGAACAAGGTAATAATACTAAGTATTTGATACTTAATCAATCACACTTCCAAGTACAACTGAGAACCTTTCTTAATAATATGAAAATGAAAAGCATGTACTTGAAAATATGAAAATTAAGTTTTTGAAGTGTTTGAAATTTCAGAAAATTGATTCTAAAAAGTAAGGCGAAAGTTCTGGGCAAAAAATGAAGCTTTGAAGTATTTATACTTCATAGGAATTACTTCAGATCAAAAGTTTTGATGAACTTATGCAATGTTTCAAAACTGAAAAGTTGCATTGTTTCGAAGTTGTATTCGAATACAGCTTTAGTATATTCAAATACACTTCTATAACAATCAGTTTTTATTTAAAATTTAAACTTCGTATTCGAATACGATACCTCATAGTCGAATACAAGTATGAGATTTTTGCCACTGTCTTGAGTTGTACTCGAATACGCGAAGCTGTAGTCGAATACAAAAGTTTAAATTTAGCTACTAACTTGCAATTTGTATTCGGTACGACACTTCGTATTCGAATACAGATCTTCAGTTTTGGCTACTGACTTGTAATCTGTATTCGGCTACGACACTTCGTATTCGAATACAGATTTTCAGTTTTTCTAAAAATTTTATTTTCAAACATATGTTTATGTTTTTAAATATTTTTATAAAATATTTTAATGCATATGCTATCAAGAAGGTTCTCATAATATTGTATTTGAAAAAGTATTTTGATTTAATATTAAATACTTTACCTAAAAATAAATTTGAAGGATGAGTTGCTTAATATCCTTTTGCCTCTTTTATCAATGAACTTTTTGTCTTCATAAAAAATGTAGATCTTTAATTTTCAAAAATAACCACAAAACAGAACAGCACAAACAAACTCATGCATTTGGATCATCCCCAAAACAACATGCAAAACATTTTCCAGTATTCCCACACAAACAAAACAACATTGATGTATTCATCCAAAACAGCAAACATCACAGATTATCAAAACATCAACAACATGCATTTTAGTCAGTTATAACGACATGCAAAACAGTTTCACTTCAAAAATAGCAACGAAAACATCATCAGTGCCATCACAGCATGCATTTACAGCCCTAAATGTAATCTAGAAAGTGGAAGATGCCCCTTACCTCTGTTACGTTTTCTGCTCTTGTTCACTTTATCGCGACAAAAGTCGGCGAAATTTCCGTTCGCATTCGCCGCTACAAAAGTTAGTTCCCTAGCTCCGTAACGATGAGAGGAACAACTTTTGTTCTGGACACTTGCTGGTTCTGCGCTTGGATTTCCAAGTAATTTGTCTTTTAAGCAACTCTTTGGTTACCACTAACACAGAAAACATAAAGAGAAAAGAAGAAGGGTTCTGTCGCATGCAGTAAGGAAGGAGGGAAATGTGTTTTCTGCCTTTGCTCTTGCTTCTCACTCATATATATAGGCATATATATGTGCCACCTCACCCAACAATAATATTATAATATTGCTTGATCATTAGGTACTTAACCACTCTCGTCGTAATTAACAGATAACATCTTAATTAACTGCCCGATAGTTAATTACTCATAATTTAATTTAATTTATCCTTCATCTAATAATTTTAATTCAACCTCCAAAATAAATATTTATATATATATATATATATATATATATATTTTTCATAAAATATTCATATATTAAATATTTTACAAATATTCCCAAAATACACTTAATATTAATTCCATAATTTAATTTTAAATTTAAGGGTCTTACATTACTACCCCCCTTAAATTAGTTTTGTCCTCGAAACTACATGTTGATAAACAACTGAGGATGTTGTTCCCTCATCTTACTCTCTAGTTCCCAAGTCGCGTCTCCAGTAGTCGGATTCCAAATCACTTTGACTAGTGGTACTTCCTTGTTCCTCAACTATTTAATCTTCCTGTCCTCAATTCTTACAGGTAATACTTCAATTCTTACAAGTTATCGTTCAGTTGAATTGTGTTTCGTTCGATCACATGTGACGGATCCGAGATGTATTTCCTTAACTGTGACACGTGAAATACGTCGTGAATATTGGACAATATTGGAGGTAAAGCAATCCGATAAGCCATTGGTCCAATTCGTGCAGTAATCTGGTATGGTCCAATAAATTTTGGAGTCAACTTTCTTGACTTAATAGCTCTGCCAACTCTAGTTGTAGGCGTGACCTTTAGAAATACATGATCACCCTGCTCGAATTCCAAAGGTCTGCGACGCTTGTCCGCATAACTCTTCTGACGATCTTGTGAAATCTTCATTTTCTCTTGTATCCTCTTGATTTTCTCTGTAGTCTGTTCCACCATTTCAGGTCCAACAATCATACTTTCTCTGTCCTTATACCAGCATAAAGGCGTCTGACACTTGCGTCCATACAAAGCCTCATAGGGTGCCATTCCTATACTTGCGTGAAAACTATTGTTGTAAGTAAACTCAATCAATGGCAATACCTCATCCCAGTTTCCTCTATCATCCAACACACATGCTCTCAATAGATCTTCCAAGGACTGATTTGTTCTCTCGGTTTGTCCATCTGTTTGTGGATGGTAAGCTGAACTCAATTTTAGTTTCGTTCCCAATGCTTCATGCAACGCTCCCCAAAAATGAGATGTGAACTTTGGGTCACGGTTCGATACTATACTCGACGGTACTCCGTGTAATCTCACAATCTCAGCAATGTAGATTTCCATCAGCTTATCTACTTTATAAGTGGTCCTTACCGGCAAGAAATGTGCGGATTTTGTCAATTAATCCACTATTACCCAAATCGAATCATTCTTTTTCCTTGTCTTGGGAAATCCGGTTATAAAATCCATGGAAATGCTATCCCACTTCCACTCCAGTATATCCAAAGGTTGCAACATTCTAGCAGGTCGTTGATGTTCCAAAGGTTGCAACGTTCCGGTATATCCATAAGGGATAGTATTATTTATGTAATCCATATGAGTAGCAGCTATCATATGGCGGATGATGATATGGGAAAGATTGAGGCGTTTACAGTTAAGGAGATGGTAAATTATTAGAGCATCATTATCGGATACATACTCATGACTTCCACAATGAGGAAGTATGGCACATTGGCTGATGCTATTGAATACTTTTGGAAGGGGTTTGAGGTATGTGGAAAGGTAACGAGTGGACCCTTCTTGAAATAGATCAGAGAGTACCTCTGTCATTTTCAGATTCAAAGCATCATACCATTTTTCTCCAAAAATTGTAGGTCCTTCTGTGGGGAGGTTGAGGATGGAAGCCAGAGAGTTTGGGGTTAATTTTATCTCAATCCCTTTAACCTTTGAGATGATCAGGGACTTATTAGAGAAGGTTTTTACTTGACAGTAAAACACCCTGACAACATCTAGGTAGAAACATTCAGATGTTTGTAGGAAGGAAGTCCAACCCAAAACATCAGTGTGATGTTTTACAGCATTCTCATCTACGATCATATTGTCAAAGACAACAATTCTTCCTACTCCAATAGGGCGTTGAGCCCATTTTTCTTTGTAAATTTTGGATATATTGGAGGGAATCAGATGGATATTTTTGGATTTATGGAGATAAGAATTTTGAGGGGCAGGTGGAGATAGTTCAGGAGACGGAGAACATTCTAGTATTGGAGAATGTAATGTTCTGGAGTTGGCTTTTCAACAAGACGATACCGTTTTGGATCCCTTATTTTCTTCTTCTAAGGGTCTCTTAATTTTTTTCTTTGCTAGAAATTATGAAAGGGTGATGGTTGATTTTTTCTTCATGGTTTGGTGGGAAGGTTGAGATGGTTGTGAAGAGGAAAATATTTCATCCACAATTTTTCTCTTCTGGTTTGGAGGAGTTGTTAGTGATGGTTTAGAGGAGATGGTTTGCTTTGATGGTTGTATAGGGGGCGTTTGTGTAGTTTGATGAGAAGATTTTGAAGGTAAAGGAATGTGGGAAGGAGGAGCATCGTTCTCTGATTCATCACTATAAGAGATTATCAACATAGGGGAGTCAGTTTGTCTAGGTTTGGATGTTCCTATTCTAGCAAGGATGTACATTGACTGCCTTTGGGCTTTGGTAGGTTTTGATGCTGGTTTTCTCAAGTGTGGAGGAACCTGAGAGAGGTTTGGTGGTGGGTGAGAGTAGAGTGGAGGGAGAATAGTAGTGAGGGGTTTGAGAGTGTAAGACCCTTAAATTTAAGAATTAATTTATGGAATTAATATTAAGTGTATTTTGGGGATATTTGTAAAATATTTAATATATGTATGTTTTGAGTGAATATTTATATATATAAATATTTATTTTGGAAGATGAATTAAGATTATTGGATGAAGAGTAAATTAATTTAATTACGAATAATTAAATTATCGGGCAGTTAATTAAGGGATTATTGGCTAATTGCGACGAGACTGGTTAAGTGCTGAGGATCAGACAAGTGTCGGGTGATGTAACACCCACATAAGCCTATATATAGGAGTGAGAAGGAAGGGCAAAGTCAGAAACCCATTCCTCCTCCCTTACTGCATGTAACAGTGCTCACCTTCCCCATTCTCCCATTTTGATTTCTGTTTTACGAACAAAAAAAAAGGGAGTTCCTCAAAAGTGATATTACTTGGAAATCCAAGCACCAAACCAGAAAAACCCCCAGAACAAAAGTTGTTCTCCTCATCAGTACGGAGCTAGAGAACCCATTTTCGTGGCAGCAAATGCAAGCGGGAGTTTCACTGATTTTTGACGCAGAAACGTGAACAGTAGCAGAAACGCAACAAGGGTAAGGACACCTTCCACTTTCTAGCTGCATTAGGGCTGTATATGCATAACTCTCATGACATTACTGATGTTTCATCATTGTTTTGAAGAAAAACTGCTTTACAATGACATTTTGAAAGAAAAAATGAAGAAAATGCATTATGTTGATGTGTACTGATTCTGTGACGGTTTATGTTTGGTTGAATACATTAATGTTGTTTTGTTTATGTGGGAGAGTTGAAAAATGTCTTGCATGTTATTTTGAAGATGATTAAAATGCATGTTCATAAAACTGCTTTGAATGTTGTTATAAAATGCGAAAATGCATTATGTTGGTGTTTTGCTGCTATGTAATGGTTACTGTTTGGCTAAATGCATTAATGTTGTTCTGCTTGTGTGAGAAAGCTGAAAATGCTTTGCATGTTGTGATTGGTTGTGAAAGAATGCTGGGAATACTCTGCATGTTGTTTTGAGAATGCTCAAAATGTAAACGTTTGGAAATGCATGTTCTGTTTTGAGTTTGATTTTCTGTTTGGGGGATTTAAGCAAAACTGTGATGTTGCTTTTGGTGTTGGTGATTATGTTTTTGTCCTATTGATGAAAATCTGGTGTTGCCGATGTTTTCAAAAGAGAAGGATTTAAAATGATGAAAGTGCTTCTAGAAAATATATATTGATGAAAAATGTCTGAGTTTTATGGTTTGCAAAAGAGTGGTAAAACTGTTTTGGGGTTGTTGGTTTTTTTTCAAAGAAAAAAGTTTGAAAATGTGTTGAAGTATCAAGAAAATTTCACTGAACTCGAAGGTGTATTCGAATACAACCTGCCAAGCTTCTGTTTCACCCAAGTTTTCGAACTTGTATTCGAAGAGAGGAAAGATTTTTGCTTCTGACTTAGCATCTGTATTCGACTACGACTCTGTCGTATTCGAATACAGAAGTGAAATTTTAACACTGTATTCGCATCTGTATTCGACTATGACAGTCTCGTATTCGAATACAGGATGCTGACTTTCACAATTTTTGCTTCTGTATTCGAATACAGATTCGTGTTTTTGCAGAAACTCAAGTTTTAGCTTCTGTATTCGAATACAAGGAAGCTGTATTCGAATACAGATTCGTGTTTTCCAGAAAATCAAGTTTAAACACTGTCATGTGAATCTTAAAGTGTTGAGAAACTTTGGAAAGGTTTGAAATGTTTTAAAATGGAGTTTTTGAAATAGTTTTGCAAAGGAGATGATGAAGTTCTTGAAAACCTTAAATGATGTTGAGAAAAATGCTGAATTCACACTGTTTTGTCTTCTGTATTCGACTACAGGTATGCTGTATTCGAATACAGAGGGTTGAAATTGTTGTTTTATGCTTTTGTATTCGAATACAAAGGAGTTGTATTCGAATACAGATTCGTGTTTTCCAGAAAATCAAAGTTTTAAACATTGTATTATAAACCCTAAGAGTTGAGGAACATTGGGAAGGTTTGTGACAAATTAAAATTGGAATTTTGTGATAGTTTGAAGTGGTGGTGATGAAGTTTTTGAGACTTCTACTGTAGTTGTAAAAATACTGATTTTTACACTGTGATAGCCTCTGTATTCGAATACAAGGAGGATGTATTCGAATACATAGTGTTGATTATGCCCTGTTTGTGGCTTCTGTATTCGAATACAAGGAAGTTGTATTCGAATACAGATTCGTATTTTCCATAAATCTCAGTTTTAAACACTGTTTTATGAATTTTAAGAGTTGGGGAAAACAGAGGGAAGATTTTTGATGAATAAGAATGGAGTTTTAAGATGATGTGAAGTGGAAATGATGAGATGTTTGAATGTTTGATTTATGATGTGATGATAATGAAATTGTTGTGTTGAGATGTTTTGAGAAATGATGGAAAGGCATGAATTTTATTGATGTTGCATATTGTTTTCAGTGAAGAGAAAACACTGCATATTCATGCATTGCATAGTCAGGTGGTACCCACGATGGGCCATAGAGTAATGCGTAAACGTACTGATCTGTTGAGCGATTGCACGAGTGCTGGTCTATTGAGCAACTGCACTGGTACTGGTCTGTTGAGCGACTGTACCCTGAAATGCGCAAAAACGTGTTGATCTGTTGAGCGATTGCACGAGTGCTGGTCTGTTGAGCGACTACACTGGTACTAATCTGTTGAGCGATTGTACCTTGGTATATGTTAAACATGCTGGTCTGTTGAGCGACTGCACGAGTGCTGGTCTGTTGAGCGACTGCACTGGTGCTGATCTGTTGAGCGATTGCACCCTGGTCTTGAGGGCTGTTAAAGTCAAACATATTTAAATTGTGCTGGTCTGTTGAGCGACTGCACCTTGGTAATTCCAAGAAGTTGAATACATGAGCATATACATATTGCATCAGGGTGATTGACCGGTGGGTCACGATTTTGGGTATATGTTGA
Organism: Cicer cuneatum; assembly: GCA_037974295.1. Classification (NCBI taxonomy): domain Eukaryota; kingdom Viridiplantae; phylum Streptophyta; class Magnoliopsida; order Fabales; family Fabaceae; genus Cicer; species Cicer cuneatum. The sequence continues at coordinate 60,023,106 of JBBPBO010001985.1, read as the reverse complement.
TGATTGGAAATTGTTGTGTGTGAGTACTTTATGAAAATATGAATTTATGATAAATGATTGTGATTGCTGAAGTGTTGGCTGTACTTACAACATGTTTTCCATATTATTTGGTTGCTGTTTTGAAAAGGCATACATGTCATGAAATTTCAAAATGAGCATCTTTATTTATCATCATTATTATATTATATGCCATGGATGTATTTGTTCCTGTGATAAATGTTATGTGTTATGTGTTAATTTCGGTCGCTGACCCTTTACTATTATTGTGGAAATTGGGCTTTGCCCTCAGATGAACCCCAAACCCGTCCCACCGACGGTTACACTAACGACAGAGATGTCGTTAGTTTTCCTTGATATTCGTATACGGAGTCTTTGTGGACAACGCAGAGGGACGGACAGCTAGCTGAAGATGAGATTTATATAGGATTTTGAGCTGGAAAATGTAATTTGTTTTTAATTTGGGAATTATTGAACCACTTTTCCGCTAACACATTCCGCACTCTGATATTTTCTTCTGAGATGTTACGACACTGCTCTTCTTTTGAAATGTATTAATGTTATTATTAATTCCCAAAGTTAAGTACTTAGTAATATTATGATGAAGTTATTTAATTATGTTCATCGATAAAATTATGACGTACTATTTTTAAGAAACGGATTAAAGGAAATTTTTATTTCAATTCTTTTGAAGTAATAAATTGGAAAATCATTTTAATTAATTATTTAAAAAAAAATACACTCGCGCTGTGTTTTAAACTCGGAGTGTTACAGAGAGGGAGAGAAATATGGCTTGATTCTCTGGAGGATGAGGACAAAGAGTATAAAGATGAAAATGGCATTTTTGGAGGTGAAGGTCTGGGTGGTGGTGATGGCGAACGATTGTGAAATGGAGAGGAAGAAGACGGTGATGGAGATTCAAGGTAAGCATTCTTGCGTGCACTTGATTTTGTTCTAGTCATTTTCATTTTTGGAGATTTTGGTTTCAGAGATCAAGAGAGATTTTGAGGGATGAAGAAGTAGGGAAAAATAGAGAGTGGTTTTTAGAAGATGGAAAATTTTAGAAGATATAGAAGATGAAGGGTTCACGTGGGTTAATGCAACAACTATTTTGATCTTTGAAGAAATGCAATGATGAAATGATCCTAGGGAAGGAGGATGAAAGGATACAAAATGTAAGACCCTTAAATTTAAAATTAAATTATGGATTTAATATTAAGTGTATTTTGGGGATATTTGTAAAATATTTAATATATGTATGTTTTGTGTGAATATATATATATATATATAAATATTTATTTTTGGAAGATGAATTAATATTATTGGATGAAGAGTAAATTAATTTAATTATGAGTAATTAAATTATCGGACAGTTAATTAAGAGGTTATCAGCTAAATGCGACGAAACTGGTAAAGTGAAGGACGGTCTAACAATATTAAAGTATTATTTTTGATGAGGTGACACCCACATATACCTATATATAGGAGTGAGAAGGAAGAGCAAAGACAGAAAACACTTCCTCCTCCATACTACATGTAACAGTAATGTTCTCCTTCTTCCTCCCATTCTGATTTTTGTTTCCCGTTCAAAAAAAAAAAAAGAGTTGCTCAAAAGTGAGATTAATTGGAAATCCAAGCGCCAAACCACCAAGTACCAAGAAGAAAAGTTGTTCTTCTCCTTATTACGGAGCCAGAGAACCCACTCTGGTAGCGGCAAACGGAAACTTCGCCGATTTTTTTGACGCAGAAACGTGAACGGGAACAGAAACGCAACAGAGGTAAGGACACCTTCCACTTTCTAGATTGCATTAGGGCTGTAAATGCATACTGTGATGGCATTAATGATATTTCATTATTGATTTTGAAGAACAACTGTTTTGCATGTCGTTTTGAAGGATGAGAAATACATTTTGTTGATGTTTTAAATGATCTGTGATGTTGCTGTGTTGGTTGATATACCAACGTTGTTCTGTTTATGTGGGAAAGCTGGAAAATTCTTTGCATGTTGTTTTGGGGATGGTCAAAATGCATATGTTGATAAAACTCTTGTGCATGTTGTTATAAAATGCGAAAAATGCATTCTGTCGAGGTTTGATGATCTGTGATGTTTGCTGTTTTGACTGAATACATCAATGTTGTTCTGTTTGTGTGGGGAAGCTGGAAAATGCTTTGCATGTTGTTTTGGTTGTGAAAGAATACTGGAAAATACTTTGCATGTTGTTTTGGGAATGCTCAAAATGCAAACGTTTGGAAATGCATGTTCTGTTTTTGAGTTTGACATTCTGTTTTGGGTGATTTAAGCAAAACTGTGATGTTGTTCTGGTGTTGGTGATTCTGTTTCTGTTATGGTGAAATAGTCTGGTGATGATGATGGTTTAAAAAGAAAAGGATTTAAAATGGTGGAATTACTTTCTGGAAAATTTGTTGTTGATGAAAAATGTTGAGTTTTGGGGTTTTAAAAGAATGGTGATTTTATTTTGGGGTTGTGTTGGTTTTTCAAAGAAAAGAATTTGAAAACGTGTTGAAGTTTTCTGTGAAATTACATTGAATTCGAAGGTGTATTCAAATACGACATGAGTGTATTCGAATACAGCCTGCAAAACTTCAATTTTATTCAAATGTTTGAACTTGTATTCGAATACAAGCCTCTATATTCGAATACAAATAAGGGTTTTTTGCTTCTGACTTAGCCTCTATATTCGGCTACGACCCTGTCGTATTCGAATACAGGACTGCAATTTTTGCCACTGTATTCGCATCTGTATTCGACTACGACAGCCTCGTATTCGAATATAGAATGCTAATTTTTCACTGTTTTTGCCTCTGTATTCGAATACAAGGGAGCTGTATTTGAATATAGCTTGCTTTTTTTTCAAAAATTTCAGTTTTACACAATGGTTTATGAACTTAAAGAGTTGGGAAAACATTGGGAAGATTTGTGATGAATTAAAATGGTGTTTTTGAGATGGTTTGGGATGGTGATGATGAGGTTCTGGAGTTCTTTATTGATGCTGTGAAAAATGTTGAGTTTACACTGTTGTAGCCTCTGTATTCGAATACAAGGAAGCTGTATTCGAATACATATTCGGTTTTTCCAGAAATCTCAGTTTTAAACACTGTTTTATGAACTTTAAGAGTTGGGGAAACATTGAGAAGACTTGTGATAAATAAAAATGGAGTTTTTGAGATAGTGAGAAGTGGTAATGATGAGGTACTTGAATGTTTTTATTGATGTGATGATAATGAAATTATTTGGGTTGAGATGGTTTTGGGAAAATGATGGAAGGGCTGAATTTTACTGATGTTCGCATACTGTTTTCAGTGAAGAGAAAACATTGCATGTCCATGCATTGCATAGTCAGGTGGTGACCGCGATGGGCCACAGAGTTGATGCGGTGACCGTGATGGGCCGCAAAGTTAAGTAGTAACCATGGGTTAAAGAATAGTTCCGCGTGTATTAGACGGTCTTTTCTATCCGGGGTCAGAGTAGTTCCACGTGTATTAGACGGTCTATTCTACTCGGGCTACGGAGTGGTTCCGCGTGAATTAGACGGTCCATTCTATCCGTGCGAGGATTTAACTTCTGTATGTTCTAGCCTGTGAGAGGCTAACATACGTGAAACGTGCTGGTCTGTTGAGCGACTGCATGTGTGCTGGTATGTTGAGCGACTACACTGGTACTGGTCTGTGAGCGACTGTACCTTGGTATATGTAAAACGTGTTGGTCTGTTGAGCGACTGCACGAGTGCTGGTCTGTTGAGCGACTGCACTGGTGCTGATCTGTGAGTGATTGCACCATGGTCATATTGGCCATTAAAGTCAAACATATATAAATTGTGCTGGTCTGTGAGCTACTGCACCTTGGTAATTCCAAGAAATTGAGTACATGAGCATATACATATTGCATCGGGGTGGCTGACCGATGAATTATGATTTGGATATGTGTTGATGATTGAAAATCAATGTGTGTAAGTAAATTATGAAATCTTGAATTTCTGATGAATTGGTGTAATTGCTGACTTGTTATTCATACTTACAACTTGAATTTTGTGTATTAAATGGTTGCTGTTTTGCAAAGGTACAAATGTCATGTATTTTCAAAATTGAGCATCCTTATTTCTCATCATTGTTATATGATATGCCATGAATATATTTGTTATTGTTAACATAAATGCTATGTGGTATTTGTTAATTTCGGCCGGTGACCCTTTACTATTATTGTGGAAAATTGGGCTTTGCCCTCAGATGATACCTAAACCCGTCCTACCGACGGTTACACTAACGAAGGAGACGTCGTTAGTTTCCCCTGATCTTCATGTACGGAGTATTCGTGGACAACGTAGAGGGACGGACCACTGGTGTGGAGAAGAGACTTGTGGAGGAGGCGGTGGAAATTACTTGCTACTGTAGCTTAGTGCATGATCAAACTAGACTTTTTGTATAGGGCCTAGTGTTGAGGGCTGTATTCACTTATTTTGGGATTATTGTATATTTTCCTTCCACAACTTTGATAATATTTTAGTTTGGGATAATTGTATAATTTTCGTACTCTGATAAATATTTTGGTGGGTCCATGATACAATTTTGATGTATCTTTATTTTGGTATATTTTGAAAATCAATTTCCCAAAATTTTCTTACGTGGTTATAAGCATGGCGTAATTAATTAATTACTTTTAGTCATTTTGGATTACAACAAATATTTTAACAAATGACTTAATTTTATTTTAATTCCTTTGAATTAATTCTGAAAATTCATTTATTAATTTCGGTTTAAAAAAAAATACACTCGCGTTGTGTTTTAAACTCGGGGTACTACACAAAACATCACTTGACAGCTTGTTAGTGCGTCTTTTGGTGGCATGAGACAAGAGCATTAAATGCCAAGACTTTCTTTTTTCCTTTTTCCTGTGCAGAAAGGAAGTGATGACGTAGAGGAGAAAGTTGGTTGAAAAACGGAGAAAGATATCTGGAAAAATGGAGATTGATAAACATTCTTAGTTTTTATCAGAAAACGGAGAACGGAGACTGTTCTTGGTTAGTTAAAAATTAGAAAAACAATTTGTATTTTTAACTTGAAAATCAATCAGACTTAATAAAGAGATAAAGAATAAGAGATACCACACAAGGATATATTCCGGTTCACCCAACTTAGGCTACGTCTAGTCCTCACAATTGTGAGATTTTCCACTAAGTGTTTAAAACAAGAACCTTCCTGATTTACAGCACCTATTCTAGATCGATCTTGATCTGTTTACAATCTGTAATCTTTCCACCGAAAAAGATACACAATCAGTCTACCTATCAATCTTTAGATAGGAGTTTACACTACACCTTTTAACCGTAAAAGGATTTTTTACAATCTACTCAAACTATACTCAACACTTATAGTCTTGAGTTATTACACAATAATAATGAGACTGTTTGTTAGAATATGAGATGTCTCAACTCGTGTTTGAGATTAGATTCTTTACAAGAGATTCAGAATAAGTATAACAATAGATTGAATTAAAATTAGAATTGACTCTCTTGAGAATTGGGAGAATTTCAAGTATGTGTGTGAATGATTTGGTCAATTGATTAGCACTTGAACTTCTGCATTTTCCTTGAGCATTGGCCTTCCTTTTATAGGCTTGAGAGTAGTTAATGAAGGTCAAGAGAGCCGTTGGAAGTGCTCTTGTCAGACTTGACTAGAACCAATATTTTTGATTAAAACCATTCCAACTTTAGCTAATGCTCGTTGTACGTGATGTTGATGTTGAATGGAGTATGTACAAGAACCCTGTTCGATCCATTCGTACTAGATTGCATCCAGTTACATATTCACATGAGTCTGTTGAGGGATACATTCAGTGGTAATATAGGATATCTCATCATCAAATGATCCCTTGCGTTGCTGCAAAACCTCCATGCTTTGACGATCCTGTTGGTGTTAGTCCTGGTCCTAGTCATTATGTTGGTCCTAGTTCTAGTCATGATGTTGGTCCTGGTCCTAGTTTTGGTCCTGATCCTAGTTATGATGTTGGTCCTGGTCTTAGTCAGGATGTTGGTTCCGATACTACACATGTAAAAGGAATATGCCGTGTCAGATAATGAGTGGTCTTACACAACATAGTTTAGATTTACAAAGGCTAGATCCTGAAGATGAGATGTATGTCTTCTTAGAGAGAGTCTTACACATATCAAAAGGAGGGATTATCATCAGTACTATAGTTGTATTATTTTATTATTCAGACTTATTTACTTAAACTTATTTATTTTGACTTATTATTTAGACTTTGTTGAGACTTATTATGTGAATGAATTATGTTACAAAAAGGGATTTGAAGTACAGAGGAAACAAACAAACTAGTTGAAAATTGCATATATATGAAATAAAAACATTAAATCAAATTGTCAATCATCTGCCAAAGATATATAATCAGATATATGTTCTAAATCTAATAAGTCCCAATGTTGTAAACGTCATGCATAAGCCATAACCTATGATATAAACTCATTATTGCAGTGTTTCCTCCAATGCCATACAAGTGGAGGCAACGGGCATCATGATTTCAATTTAATTTGAACCCAACAAGTTTCATTAAGAAAGCCAATGCTGATAATACGATCATGTGTTAGGTCGCGATTGTGTGCACCCCTCAATGGGAAAAAGTCGAAGAAAAAGTTTTTCTCAATGTCAAAAGAATGAGATTATATTTTGTTGCTATCACTTAACCCATATCTGGAATGATCATCCACTTCTCTTTGGGTTGGTTTCCCAAATCAGTTACAAGAAAACAGTCTGTCACTTCTTGCAAACGTTCCTTAAATAATGCAGCATATAGATTAGGTTTGGACTTAATCTCTTCAATGACCAATGAACAGACTCAACCCTAATATTCAAACATAAAAAAGGTTTGGTATTATTTCAATAAAGTTTCTATCAAACATGCATGTTTAATCCTAAACATGTATAAATATAAAACAAAATGCAAATTTTTAATGACATACCTATTAGTCGTAGTATTTCCTATATGCAACACTTGATTAGTCCATGCTTCAACAAATCTTTCCTTGTGAGGAGTCAACCATGTTTCTCTAACGTAGTCAAAGAAAATAATATTATCGACACATGTTTGCTCAAACATTTGCAAAAGTTCCTCATACTCCTTATCTTCATAACAATAAACAATTTTTCTCCACAACTCTAGAATGAGTTCCTGCATATCATTCTTCATTATATATTATTTGCATTTGGCTCCAACATTTTTGATGATATGAAGTTGACAAAGTAAATTTGTTAAAAATTCAAATACAACTTCAATTGCATTCATTAAAGCAATTTCTCTGTCAGTCACAATCACCTGCGAAAATGAGGTATTTGAAACAATCCATATAAGCAAATGCAACGTTGAATGTCAACCCAGTCGAAGTTTCACCAACAATTTCAAACAAAGTTTTCTTGACGCACAAAATCCATATATTAACTTCTCCAATGTCCAACAAAAATTTTTCTAGACGCACACAATTCATATAAGCAAATGCAACACTAAATGTGAACTCAGTCGAAGTTACACCAACAATTTCAAACAATGATAACATATATTGTTGGTTTTGTAGGTGCTATCCATGATCAATACAAGAGGGAACATGTTCAACAAAGTTATGGAATTTGTGTGCGTCCAAAATATGTCCCTCGCAACATTGGAGTCTTCATGAGTCTTACTCAACAAGCATACTTCTCAGCTTGAAGTAACTTCAACAGATGTTGCATATCCGTTCTGGGTCCTTTCAAATTATTCCTATATGTGGTTCGTCGCTTATAAATTTGAGAGATATTAGTCATGTTCTCCTTATCTTGATCTCTCAAAGATGACAAGATGTGTCTCGGTGCAATGTGATACTTTGTTAGCTCGTCAACATGTTTCTTATCTGCTTCTTTTAAGCGTCCCACAAATGCATTATTCTCAAAAGTAGCCACTAACTCATGGTTGTGAAGTCCACACATTAAACTAATATCCCATCCTTTATCATTCTCCAATGGTCTCAATCTAAGTTTAAACGTGCAACCACACCTTTTAGTTGAAGTCTCTAAGTTACTATTATTTGACTTATATTTTCCACCTCTATCACAACCGAGAATTAATTTTGACTTCCTCTCTTTCCAGTCTCAATGTCACAGCGAGTAATGATAACAACTACTCAAATTTGTCGACCAACCTCTCTTGCCCATGATATGACAGCGTCTCGTGACTCAAAAATTTGATCACTTGTTAATGCTTCAGTCAAATCTATACATAATGATGTTTTTTCCATCTCTACTTCAAAACAAAAAAGTTAAAAAAATCTAGAAAAAAAAATTTACGTACCGAAAATTTAAAATTTAAAATTTCCGGTAGAATAAAATTAACTACAAGAGATTTCAAGGAACAAATTTTTAGTAGAATAAAATTAACTCTCGAAAATTTCAAGTCACAAAATGTCTGGTAGTATAAATAGTGTACACGAAATTTTGTTGACGAAATTTTCACTAGACAATTCATACTACCAGAAATCTTATGTCTTAAAATTTTCGGTACACAAGCTATACCATAAAAAATTGTAAAAATACAATTTCCGTTGTGTACTAGATTTTTTGGAGAAACAATTTAACTACCGGAAATTTTAGTGAAGAGGTAAGATTTTGAAGTAATTTTGTTTCTATCTTTGACTGAATGAAAATGAAAGGAACAAAATTAAATTTTATAAATTTTAGCGTATAAGTTCAATGGTGGAGGTACAAAATACAATTTTCTTAGAAAAAATTTCTTAGAAAAATCATCTGATTCGAATGGAGGAATTTGGTTTTCTAATAGTGGGTTTATTCATTTACACCCCCTCCGTGGATTGGGCTTCCAAACCATTACATAGTTCAGCCCCGACTATATTTTCTCAACCTGATACTAGACCCTCATAACTGTTGAAAAATTTAACTCTATATCCCATCATTAAACTCCTACCCCTATAGTTTCGTGTAGATAGTTAAATTGATAAATTAATAGACCCCGAAATTTTTTTATAACGATATTCAAAAATATTAATTTATTAACATTTATCTATAATAATTTATCGTCATAAATCTTTAAAATCCAATTTTTTCTCAGACACTTTTAAAAAAATCAAATTTTTTTTTTTATTTTGTTTAACTCTCTTACCCCACAATTTTTTTATACCTAAAATAATTTAAAATAAAAATAACACGCCCCAAAATTTTCAAACATTTAAATTTTCAGAACACCTAAATTCCAATTTTTAACTCTCCCATACACATTTGCAGACCATAAATTTTAAAATATATAGTACAGTTACAACCCTCTAAATTTTTAGTTTTATGTTAACATGATGATCGTGACATGAACTTGAAATTTTTTGAAACATATTATATATGTATAGTGGAGTTTTTTTGGTGCTATCACCACCTTAAAGTTCTCAAGAATTATTATTATTATTTTTAAATAGTCAATATAAAAAAAACTCTATAATTATTAAACTAAATTTTCTGACTTAAATTTTAATTACGTGAGTTATGAGTTTCATTTTAATATAAAAATTAAATTAAATAATTTAATGAGCTTAAAAATTTAACCGAAATGAATTAATTTTTTATAAATATCTAAGTTTTAACCCCAAAAGATAACTAATAGATATTCAAAAAGATTTAGAGCATTTAGATTGTTATTGTAAAAACAGTTTTGCAATGACATTTAGTAAAAATTTATTATTTTTCATAACATTTCACTTTTTGTATGATTTCATTTATCTGTGAGGTTTAGCTCAACTGATAAATATCAATATTGTTAAGCTATATATCATGTCTCGAGTTCGAACCTAAGACCTCTTAATTACGTGCGAGTTTCAAGATTTATTTTGTTGCAATCAAATCAAAAAAATATATATGATTTATAAGATTTGATAAATATTTTCTCAAGGATTAGTATGAGAGACATATTCTAACATTTGGTAAAGTTTCAAATGATCAAAAACTTTCAATGGAACTACTTGTTATCGAAATTGACATAAAGAACTAACGATGCAAATATAATGTAATTTAAAAAACAAAATTGCGATAAAATAAACATAAAGGAGCTAAGTGAGCATTGAGTTAAATTTATGGTATTTTATTTTTGATATAAAAAGAGAACAAAGCCCAAGAAAAATTACAAAGTTAAAGGAATATTCCAAAGCATGCAAACTCTGGAAATATCATAAAAATAAATCTTTGGAGTTCTCTAGAAGGATGCTCTATAGTACACAAATCAAAAGATTGAAAAATCAAACTAAAATAACACGCCAACCAGCAGCTCGATTTCTTTCCCGCCAGATGTTGTTGATCTCAACTTGCCAATCCATATTATGTAGTTCACAAATGTGACAAATAAGAGTTGGGATATTTTCATTGATTGTGCAGTTACTAGTCACCATGTCAACTAAAACCTTATAATCGCTCTCCACTTGAAGATGTGTAATCCCTTGTCGACGAACCACTTTTATACCCCATATACATATCCCACCATCTAACCATGTAGGGTGTCACAAGTCCCAATTTGCCGCACTTAACTGATCAAATACTTCCCACTATTGTCGCGAAAAAGACCTCCACATCGGAAAAGATTGATCGAGCTTTTGTGTGTATCCTCACTATTGATTTTGATCCATCCATCCTGCAGTCTCTTCCAGCCAATGTCTTATGAAGACAATGTCTATTTGTTGAGGCCTTCTTATCAAGTGAGGAACTTTGCATCCCCCTATATTCATAGTTGCCAGCAAACTATCATAACAACTGTTTGTTTGCCACTCGTTATTATATACTCCCCTTCCTTATAAATCCAATCCCTATAAATCAAAGTAAAAAAAGTAAAATATGAATTTGTATTCTACCATACAATTAGTCACTTTTTAATATTTATTAATTATTTGATCTTGAATGGATATGCAATGAGTTGCAAGAAGATACATATCGAAATTAAAAATATTCAATAATGTTGGTTTTGTCTTTGGTCATTACTATTATTTTGTATTTAATTTTCCAATGCGATAGTGTTGGTTTAACTAACACATCATGTTAGCAAGTGCCCTTGTGATATTTGTTAAAGAATTAAAAAAAAAATTAAAAATTTATTTTTTATATTATTTTAAAATATTAAATACACAACTTTTATTATTATTATTATTATTATTATTATTTTTATTTTTATTTCTTTAACAAGTGCAGCCGTAAAAACATTAACATTTTTATTAATTATATATGAAAGTACATACATATATAAATATGAAAGTAAAAAAACTATATTTATTTTGAAAGTACATAACGTACTACTATATAAATGGTACTCTCCTCAGAAAAGAAAAAGTACCATATATTATATGTTATTATAATATATTATTATATTCTCCACTCCATAAAGAATTACACCTCAAACAAAAGCAGTACAAAAGGGTGACTTTGCTCATTAGAATTCAACCACAAAACCCTAGATACATTACTGTTTACAACAACACAGTACATATTATTATTAATACATTTTTCAGAATGACTACATTAATTATGCTAATTTACATGAACTGTAGATTTTTCCTCAAGAAAAAAAAAAGACTTAGATTTAAATCTAATTATTTATTTAAAGGAAGTAAAGTCTTAATCAAAATAGTACACATTATATTGAAGTTGAGAAGTGCTACTACATTATTATAATTTATGAACAACTTAAACACAAATGAAAAGATCAACAAGAAACTTATTTATATATCTAGACAACTTAACTATACTAGTATGATTTTAAATTGCGGTTGCAGTTACGCTGTTAATCTTTATATTCTGGTAAAATTTAGAAAAATACGGTCAATGCCGTCGAAATTGCCATAGATACCATTGTTGACACCTTAAAATCTGTTATATGTTGTGGTTGCAAGTATGATTATTATCTGCAATTTAAAACCATCGACATTTGTACGTGAAATTGGATAAGAATTCATTACCTTAGTTTTTATTTTCCAACTTTTTCACATGGAACTTCCACCATCATGTTCAATTTCTGAACCTACTTCATCTTCTTCTTGCAAACAATCAATACCAAAAGCACCATGACCATAACCAAAGGCTTTAATATGATCTTTTAAAGACCTTTTATGTTTGAAATCTGATCCACATAAACAATACCAAATTTTTCCACAATTCTTCTCATGTGTTCTCCAATCACCTTTCACTGCAAATGATTTTCCACATTTTCTACACATGTAAGGTTTTATACCATGCTTTCTCTTATAATGTGTTTGAAGAGTTCTAAAATCTTTGAGAGGCTTTGCTCTAGGGTGATCAATGTTGTGTTTGCAACCTTGTGCACAACAAAAACATGGTAGCCTTAACATAGCTGTTGGTTGTGTTCCTTTTAGTGAATCAGGTCCTTTTCTGTATTGTGATCCATGTCCCCACATATGCATCTGAAAATCCATAAAATAAAACACCCTTTAATATTTAATTATTAAAATATTTGGTCACACTAATTAAGTTATACTAAAAAATAAAATTTATGACAAAAATTAGTGACAACAAAAATGTAATTCCTGTCCAATAATTTTCTCGTCATACAATTAAATCATGAAATTATTGATGAATTTTATCATTTTCTGTCACTAGATTATTATTTCAAGAAGTGATTTAACTAAAAATGAAAGAACTTTTTTTTTAATAAGAAACTAGATTTCAAAGAAGTGACTGTATAAATACTTTTTACTAGTTTTTTTAATGGCTTTCTTTTCTTTTTATATAAAACGCCAAATTTTCATTCAATCCGTTTATCATATGCCACTAATGTACACATTTGGAAACTATGCCAAAACAAAAGTTTTGCGAAGGAGAAATTAAGTAAGAGGAGTGTATATGTATATATGAGTTTTTATTTATTCTTTTCGATAGATTCATTCCACCAAAGGTAATCTCATTCGATGTGCGTTAAACATTAAATTCAAGTACTTCTTTGGAGATTCAAATCCAAATTTATTATGTTATCAGAGTCTAACCCTTCATGCTAGATTCAACTCCGTTAGTTTGTATATTTGAATTTTAATGAACATAGACATAACATACATATAAAAATTTGGGAAATATTTGTTTAAGATGATAACTAAAAAATTGATGTATCTGAACTTAAAGCAACTGCTACTCTGAAAAAGAACAATTAAAAAGTTGATATATCTAATTTTAAATTAAAATTAAATACATCGACTTTTAAATTCAATTATGCTTTTTATTTATATTTCATAATGGACGTCTGCTTATTAAAAAAAAAAAACTAAAGACACTATCTAATGATTATTATAAATTTGAAGACGGACAGAAAAGCAATCAACTATTTTTGGCTTCTATATATTGATGTGCTAATTTGGAAAAATTTGTGTAAAGAAATAATTAAAAAGCAGGTTATAAATTTAAAAGGTGATTAACATCATTTATTTTTCATCCAAGTTTTGAATTATATTTATAATTTCCACACTAACATAAAGACAAGTTAGCAGTAACCAAAATTTAGCACAATTTGTTCAGATATAAAACAAGTTTTCTTAATTAAACTTAAATTATATATAGGATATAAGGGATTGACTCTTTATTGCTGAGACATCAATCAAAGGTTCCAAATACGATCTGATGATTAATAACAGTTTTTCTGATGAAAAAACATCTGAATATTGAAAAAACATTGTTAGTATTAATAATTTCATTTTCTTCATTCATTTGCAGCACTGGTGAAGCACAGTTATCAAAACTTGAAGAATAGTTTTAAATTTTAGAGTTTTTATAGAAAACAGAACTAATGAATTTATTAAAGTGCACTGTTGAGTCTGATATCAAACAGTCAACTTCAGATTATGAAACTAAGAAGGAAAAAAGAAAACAAAAGTAGACCATGCAAAAGGGATGTAGACAGAAAACCTATAATGATCATCATACATGTATAAAGAGAAAATAAACATATTTTTTTTTTCAATGAAAAAAACTAAAAATTAGGGGCAAAAGCAAAATTATAAAGAGAACAAGAACAAGATAAAACAGAAGTGTATGTTTGGAATATCAGTTAATTTGACAAAATTGTAGTTTCGCTCTAATTTTGTAGAAGTTTTAAAATATTATTTTTGCAAAACATTACGATGGTAGATCATATTTTTGTCAAATTCATTATTAGATTTTCATATTAAATTTAATACTAATTTATGTTAAATGTAAGATTTTTTACACACATCTCATATTTTAAGCTAAAACATCGAATAGCGGTGATTTGATAGCAAAGGATCGACAGATCTTGATATTAATATTATATTTTTATACTAAAACTAATTTATTTAAAATTAAAATCTCAACCTCACTATCAATTCAAAGATACATGAAGTAAAGTAATTATGAAAATTAAAAGGTTAGATTTCACTATCTAAGTGTGGTAGTACCTGAAGATTGTTGTATCTGTTGAAAGTTTTAGAGCACACAGGACATGAGAATTGAGTAGGACCAATGAGAATTTGAGAAGGGGTTGGAATCCAATACTGACCCTTGTTCAATCTTTCCAAAGGGTGTTCAGAAACCATATTAACTTGTTGTTTTTCAGCCATTTCTATACAATTTGAGACCATCCTTGAACCAAGATCACAAGAACTATTACTCATTCTAGGAAGCCCTATTTGTAGGGCAACAGTAACACTTTCATCATCATTAATATCATCATGATCATCTTCTTCCTCTTCTAATGTAGTGGTACTATTAATGTTTGAGGGTTCATGAATTTCTTGTTGGTGATTTTTTAGGCTTAATTTGTTAATGAGAGGAAGGGCTTCTCTAAGAGGAGGAGAAGGAGGGTTTAGGGTGGAGGATGAAGCTTGATGATGAGATTGAATTTCATACATGTTGTTTGAGTCATGAAGAAAAGGGTAAGAGGATGATGATAACATGTTGGTTTGATTTGAAGAGGAAGAAGAGTAGTGAGGGTTGAGGAGCATGAAGTTGTACCATTCATCAAAAAAGTTAGATTGAGGATCTGTCATAGTGTGAATGTTTGATATGTTGTTGTAAAGGCTATTTTGGTGATGGTTGATTTATATATTGATTTATATATAAGATTTTTTTTTTCTAAGGATAATATTAAGGGGTCGATATAAAGGTGTACCTCGTTATTTTTAATAAAATATTAAATTTTTTATATTATTTTTTATTAAATTTTTTTAACTACATATAATAAAGAATTTAAGGAACAGTATATAAATATGTTTTGAGTTTATGTTGATGTGTGAGAGAGAGAGAGAGAGGATATTATATGGAAGAATGGAGAGCCATAAATTGTTTCGAGTAAGTTTCAAAGGTAAAAGAATAAAGCAAATAAAGGGTATGGAAAGTCAAGAAATTACCCTCTGCAAGGCAGTAAGAGAAATTAAAGGCGAAAAGGAAAGGCAAAGGTAATAGAGTCAGAGATTAGACATGCAGGTTGTCTAGGAGTTAAGAGTTTTTATTTCACCTCACCACTTATAGTTTGTAGTTTGGGTTGTATACTACATAACTCTCATAAACTCTATGTATAACATAAAAATATTATTTTTTTATAAATTATTATAGAATTTTAAATAATTGTTATAAAATCAACATATAACGTTAAGAGTGTTACTTTTTAAAAATTATTATAAAGTTTTATTTTTTATATACGTAAAATTTGAATTTTTTTAAATACCGCAGACACTTTTATGTTATTAAAAAAATTAGACTATCTCCTTTTATTATATCATTTATTTCTTTTAAGAAAAATATAAACAAAAACAACACAAAAATAATTTTTATAAATTCTATATACACACAAAATATTTGTTTGTCTCTTTATCTCTTTCATAAGAGAAAATGAAAGAGTAAAAAAAAAAATCCAAATAAAAAAATACACAGTGTTGTGCAAATCATGACAAAGAGGGATAAATATATAGAAATGTATTTTTAAAACATTAATTAAAGAATTCAAAATAGAAATTTTAGATTGAAAATAATAATTTTTAAATTTTTAAAAAATTAAATATTAATACACCACTTTCCATGCCAAGGGTATTCTTTAACATTTTTTTACGTTATTTACTTATTTTTGTTATTATAATGTTGATTTTTATACAGATGTTAAACATGTAAAAATTATAAAAAAAAAATTGTTAGAAAATAAATTATACATTATTATTTTAACTTTTTGAGTGGGTCCAAGATTGAATATAGATTTCAGTCCTTCAAAATTGTAATCATTTGTCAAAATTTCCCCCTACTTTTACACAATGAATTCCAACTCAAATTATAACTCGTCAATCAAAATCATTATTTTGTTATGTTCAGTTGTTAGATATCATGATATAACATATTTTTTATTTTTAGTTTTTAAATGAAGTGACAATCTAGTTGGATAAAATTCTAGTCTAAAGTTACTTTCCTTTCTCAATTTGTTTTACGATAAACAACCATTTTTCTTAACACAAGGTTGTCCTTGTTCATTCTCTACTACGTTTTGCTATTTTTGCACATTCTTCCATTCCTCTTGTTCGTTGTGTTGAATGTCTCATTCTTCCTTCGTTACGCCTTTGTTTCCATATTCTGGATTACTCACGATGTTGATATGATCATATTACTTGATCTTATTTTTTTTGTAATTGGAAATGATTATGTGCTCGTTTAGCGATTGATAATACAAATTATGAAATATATATGTCACCATTATGATTTTGATGTTATTGGTTTGTGCAAGTTGTCGGGCTGGTTCTTTAAACAAGTTTTGCTTTATGCGTTTATATATGCTAAAATAGGTGTTACAAGTCTAGGTCCTTTGAGAAGTGTGGATATACAAGAGCAACAACAATAACATGCTAAATATATAAGGCTTTGACATAAAATCTCAACTAAAAACCTTAAAATAATTGATATACATTTATTTTTGTCAAACTATGCAATCTCATTACTATGTAAATATTTTTCTTGTCTCAACATCATTACACTAGAAGTACAAAGTACAATATTTCTTTAACAAAATTAGTAAAACCACTCTCTAATTCTTTTGTTACTAAATTTAGTGACCAATTGAGAGGTACATTTTCAGTCTTTCCCCTCTAAATTTTATGCTAATTAAGGTGTTAACAAAGGTGGATCTTACACGGACATAGGGTGGTCGCGACCACCCTAATGTCTCCAACAACTTTTTTTTAAATAAAAATAACTTATAAAATAATTATAAAAAAATATTAATTAAAAAATATACTATATATTTAAACTTAAATTTTATTGTATGTGCTTTGAGTTTTGTTCAGAGATATAAAAATCAAATAATGATTTGATAAATTAAAAAAAAATTGAAATCAATTTAATTTAATTTTTTTTTCTATTTTGAGTTCAATATGAATTGAACCAAATAAACTCAAACTATGTTGATTTGAGTATGAATTTATTTCATTTAAAATCGACCACTAATATTTGAATAAAATCATTAGACTATTTCAGTAGTGTTATCTTAAATATGTGTTGTATTTAAGGATTTTTTAATTATTTACATATTATCTTTTCATTGTAGTTTAAAAAGTATTTACGTAATTTTTTTAATAGTATAAAAAATTTAGTGTTTGAAAATGAAATTTTATATTTTTAAAATAAGTATGTTAATTTTTATTAATGTCAACCTAATTGAACTGAAACAAATCAACATGTTTTCATCAATTTGGATTTAATTTTGTGATAAAAATTGTAAAAACTCAACCAAACTAACTATTTTTTTGTTTAGATTTTTTTTCCTCTCCAAACATATGAACGAAAACAATATTTTATACCTATAATTCCATCTCTCTTAAATCTGTTCAACTTTTTAGTACAATTCTTCATCTTTTTGCAGTTGCATTTGCAAAATAATTTGTATCTTTATGTCGCAACTTTATAACCTAAAATTCTAATATACAATAAAATAGTTTATTTAATTTATCAATTTAAATTTTAAAAATTCAACACCCCAAAGTATTTGTTCCAGCTCCGCTACTGGTTGTTAACAAAATGAATGAGTAAAAAAAAATAACAAAATCATGATTTTGTATAAATGTAATTGATTTTTTTAAAATAATTTTTTTATTTTATTTTTTCATTACTATCTATTTTAATGAGAATATCGTTAATTATTATTTCATTTCATACAACCTTCATCCATAATATATACGTCAATTTCCTTGGGTGGGCATGTTTAGTGATTGTTATACACTTTTCACACACTAATTAATGATCCTACTAATTACCATTTTCTCTTTCATATACTATTTGTCTTATCCAGTTATCCGTCAACAAAATATCAAATCCACACGTTATTGGTTTTTGGTATTATGAGTTTGGTTTTATTAATTATTCTAAAATATTCTTGTTTCTTACTGTAAACAATTTTGTTTGGCATTTAGTATGGTCTAAGTCATGCGCGTGAATAATTTGTGTTAGACAATAAATTTAACATAAAGTATATCCTTAAAAAAAAACATTAACTAACTATATAGTAATTGGATCAACAGTGATAACTTTTTTTTCTTCCGAAAGAACAGTGATAAATTTGAGTTAGTACCTATTTTTATCTTGATACTTCATGGAAATATTTTAAAAAAATATGTAGAATAATTTAGTATTCATGAGAAAAAGATGTACACAGATATTAATAGGCAAAATTAATTTCAAATTTAAATTACTCTAATTATAATTAAATATAAAAGAATAATATAATTTTAAATAATTGATTGTGATATCGATAAAAACTTTAAGATATTATTGATTGATTGCTAGGGAGAGTCATTTGGAGCTTGGATTCTTGTAAACACCCGTGGACATGGCCCCCTCTCTAAAAGAAGACAGGTGTGTTTAAAAACCTCGATTTGGTGATGGTCAATGTATGTTACAGTCCTCCTTTTTAAAGTTGGAGCTCTTTGTTCTTGTCAAGCAATATATAGAATTTAACTATTATTTGAATTTCGAAAACGGTTCGAAAATCAATTCGTGTTACCGAAGATATTCTTGAGTTGAGTCGTGAATTATGTCGCTCTCTTAAGACATTTCGCGACACTTTTTAAATTGTGCAAGACAGATTATCAATTACAACGTCTCTTGGATAAAACAGTTGAGATTCACTGTATCAGAGTTGTACTACATTGTAGAAAACCGTTCTAGAATTACACTCTCAATATAACGGTTAAAGTCACTCTCAATATGAAGTCACTCACAATATATGGTACTATGACCACTCATAAATCAAAAGAACTACGACATAACAACCACTCTAAAAGGACAGTGATATTATGACAACTTAAAAATCGAAGGGACTACGACATAAAAACCGTAAAAACCGTTCTAAAAGAACAGTGGTATTATGATCACTCAAAAAGCAAAGGGACAGTGGTATTATAACCACTTAAAAATTAAAGGAACTACAACATAAAAACCTCTAAAAGGAAGTGGTATTAGAACCACTAAAAATCGAAAGGACAGAAAGAAATGGGAGAAGTGACTCGGAAATATATCGGGCATAATATAAGAAGGAGAAAAGAAAAAGTTGGGAAATGCATCCAACTTTGGTGTGTTTTTCACAATAAATTGACACTCTTTATATAGTGATGAAAGCAAATCCACATATGTTTTCTATCCAATGTGGGACTTCAATAAAAGTTTGAAAAATATTTATATAGTGATGAAAACTACTCAACATATAAGATTTTTCTAATGTGAGATTTTAACAATTTTTAAATTCACACACTATGTTCCAACAACAACATCCAAAAGTCATAGTTTTTTCTTAGAGTTTTGCTTGATCGGATTTCAAGTCGAGTTAATTTGTTTAAAGGGAAGATAATCGTAGTCCGGATTGATTAGTACATGGTTTTAAATTGCAGTCACAATTATTGTTTTATGACAAATTATACTGCAGAAAAATGCAGTTGTAACCTAATCTGAAATAACAATATTATTGTGGAGATTTTAAAATCTACAATTTTAATGTGATTGCATTTGTGATTATGAATCACAATTTATAATGATTATTCGTATAACTTGTGTTTTTTGTGGGGGAGAGTTTGTTTAATTTCTATTTTTTTTTACAATTAATTGTATTTAGTTGGCTTGATTTTATCATCATTATACTATCTAATTTATTTCATATATATTATATTTTTTGTGCTACTGAAGGAGGGGTCCGAAGGTAATGTATGGCTTTAATTTGATATTCAGTTTTTTGGGTTCCTTGGAAGGTTTGTAAGATGTATTTTCTCCAATAAATTGTCCGTAAATTTTAGGTCCATTATGAATCTTATTAAGCTAGGTCATGGTAATGACTTATAGTTAAGGCTCTTTTTATTTAAAATCAAAATGTAATTAACAGATAAGCTACCTGAATAATTGAACTGTTTGATAAATTTAATAGTTTAATTAACTAAAAAATATAAAATGAAATAAATGACATTTTTAATTCATAATAAAACTATTGTAGTATAAAATATTTTGAATTTAGTTATTTAATAAGGGTAAAATTGACCAAAAAAAGATAAAGTAAATGCTATAAACTCTATTTGAAGTAGTATGTCAAGATACGTTACAAGTAAACTTGAGACACAATGATTTTTACCAAAAGAGTTTTTGTTTTTCTCATGAGTTTATAAGTTATAAACTATAAACAATAAACTATCTTATTTATCTTGCCAAATGGACTCCTTATTTTTCAAATGGTATAAGAACCTTGTTCTAGTTAGCGGCTAAACTTTTTTTTTTCTTTCAAACATGTGTTGATAGTGTGTCAAGTGTGAGTTACAACAATCTGACAATGGATGAAAAGTAAAATCTTAATTGAACAACATATAAGTTAAAAGACTCATATATCAACGTGTTAATATTTTGGATAAATATATTGTGTCTAATCCACCTTTCTTAAAAGGTGGGTAGAGTTTATCTGCTATGATGCTGGATCTTGACCTTTTTTTGTAAGGGTTGAATTACCCTTTTTAGTTCCTTCAAAAATATGATTGCTTATAAAAAATTGTATCTTATCCAATTGGGTGGTTAGGGTTCTTTGAATTTGTGTAGGGTTTTGCTTTGAATGACTGAAAATTTGGCTAAAATCCTATTATATTTTCCAAACAACACGCCATCGCATGACGATGACATCACGTTGTACGACAATGTAACATTTTCATGTCTTTAATTGAAACAAGTTTGCAATTGTAAACAAAACAAAGAGATGTCCTCTCAATTGCACTACCTCATACGAAGAATTCAAGATCGCAGTGCACACTGGTCAAAATTGGTTGATTCACCTGTTCATTTATAACTCTAAACATTTCCCTTAACCAAATTCGAGTCTCACATATAGCATTTCAACTGAACACATTCTAACTAATTATTTGGCACAAAATCAATTCAAGTATACTTCCATCAAACACAGTCTTACATATTTTGTTGATGTATATGAGACAACAACGGTGTAATGTGGAAGAAAAAGTTTATACTTGAAAGAGAACATATTTAGTGAATGAATGATTTTACAATTGTGGATAATTTAATTGATATGTCAAGTGTGAGTTAAAAGTTTCACATTTGATGAAAAAGTGAATGTTGAACAATATATAAACGAAAAAAATTATATACTTAATACATTAAAATTTTGAGTAAAGATATAATTTCCAAACCACTAATTGTAATTATTATTGGTCTAATGTAACGATCATCGAAATCTTTAGTGTTCCAATAAGTAGTTTCTTTAAATGAGATATCCCTTCATAGATATATTCTTTTTCAATATATAATTTGATTTTGATGTTTAAAAACACGAATCAAATCTTGTCTAAGAAAAAGGAATAGGAAAAGGTGTAAATATTCTTAATTAATGGTAAACTCAACTATATATGATGAAAAAGAGAGATGTAGTACTAGTACCATGTAGAAAATGACATGTAAATTGTCGTTTTATTCTTATAATTCACAATCGTGAAGGTATTAGTGTGAGAGCCCCTCCCCCTAACTTTGTGAACTCAATTAGACGAGTACGTGTAGCATTTTGAAGCACAATATTTTGATTGAGATGGGTAGTCGGCACGGGAACTGTTTTGTGGTGTGGAGGACAAACTTTGAGCTTGAAAATGACACCCAAAGTATGAAGATATATAGTGGCTTATGCTTATAAAACATTGACTCAATTATTGATTGGATAAGTTATTTAGTTTTTTTAATAGATCATTTGAGTATTTAAATGTGCACGTCATTATTTTATGTTATTTATATTATGGTGTAATTTTGTTAAATAAAAATTCGTGTTGACAAGTGTCTTTTAATATTATCGAAGTAACAACTCCAATTCAATAAATTGGTATCATATTGATCCTTTTAAGTTTTTTCTTCTAACATTGATATTTAAGTGTTTTTCTTCTAATATTGTTCTTTTAATTTCGTTTTCTTGCAATAGTCCTTTAGTTTTCAAATAAAAATTATTTGATTTAGTATAATTTTGATAACTTATCTTATACTTAATATTTGTTTAATTTTGTCATTTATCTTTATTTTTATTCATTTTAGTCATTTATAAATGGTGCATTTTTGCCCTTATCATAACTACAACATTAAAATCCTTTTTAACAATTGTCATATGTATTCAATATAATATTCTTTAAAAAAAATATCCATTCAACACATAGTATGCTTGCCCTTGAAAAAAATCTTTTTGCATGCATTGAAATATATGTGAACTCTCTAAAATGAAGAACATTTATCAGAGTTTATTCACTTCATTCTTATTAAGATTGAACACATAACTTTACAATTGATCGAAGATTTGATCTTTGATAATTCATGCATATGAGTTACGATGTAAAGGACTAAAATACACAACTTATAAAAGATAAAAGATTAAAATGAATAAAAAGAGATAAAAGGAACAAAACAAATATTAAGTAAAAGATAAAAGATCAAAATTATATTTAAGTCAAATTGTTTTGGTGTTTCTTAATCGTCTTCATCAAAACAGAAGAAAATCACAAATTAAAATACAAGGTTATTGTTATAAATAATTTTCCTATAATAATTTTAATATTTTGATGTATGTTAAAACTTTAATTTACTTAGATAATTTTGTGTGAATTTATTGATTCTTCAATCTTAATCGCAACCACGGGAACATTTTTAGCAGAACTTAAAAAATCAGTTCAGGAAACATGTTAAAATTTAAAGGTGTGTATATGTAATTTTTTTCGAAAACTAATATATTGCGGCTATATATTTAGATAAACTATAAACATTGATACTAACCTCCGGTACAACACTAATATTAATATTTAGAGATAGATCATAATTAAAAAAAATTAAATATAATCATGTGTCACATTGTATATAAATTCGAACTCTCAGACGCGTTTTACATCTAAAGTGTGGGTACCATATATTAGACAAATTAAATCATTGACTCATTAACTAAGTAAGAACTGAGATAATCTAATATAGGATGAAAGAATTCAATCATTGATTAAGATCAAACTTTGAATTGTAGTGTAGATTAGATTTAGGCATGAGATGATCACCAAAAGATTATTGAGCTAATGTTTTAAAAATCAAATCGACATATATATCTTTGTTTCCAAAGGCAATATGTTATCTCCTAAGGAATTTATTTATTTATTTATTTTCTTGGTAAATCAAACTAGACACCTCTTATTAAAAAATTTATGTGCATCGTACTCTTTTAACTTACTCCTACATATGTATATAGTGTGCTTTCAATAGATCAGTCTTGTTGTGGGTAGTTGAACAGTTAATTATTTTTTGACTAATAGTCAATGTAGGATTTGAAAAAAAACAAAACAAAACACCAATTAACTACTAGAATTGTCCACAAAAATTAGAAAAAGTAAAATTAAATGTGGGCCGGCCTATAACTTTTGCATTTATGATGTTTAGCGACTTACCCATAAAATTGAAAAATAAATGAAATATTTTTTTCATGGATAACTCTTTTGAAGTGCAAAGAGAATATATTAAAAATTTGGTACCGAGAGAATTACTCACGGCTACGCCTATAAAAATTATCCTAACCCAATACAAAAACACAAAGAAGAGGGAGACAAGTAATTCCATTTTTGTGGATTTTTGAATGTGTGAAATGTAGTTGGAATAGTTCTTAAATATATTAAAGTTGTAAATCTTTTATATTTTTTTATTATTAATTTTATAAATTAAATTGACTAATAAAAAATATATTTTACGATTAAAATAATAAATTAAAAACACATTTAAAAATTAAAATAATTAAAAATATATATTTATATATTTATCATTTATATTAAATTATTAAATAAAATAACTTACCATAAAACTACTCGTAAAATCAACAAATCAATTCTCTTTGTATATATTTGTGATTACGATAGAATCAATAACTATTGTGGTAATGGATAAAAAGGATTGCCTTATTCTTTAATCTTTAATGATTAGGTTGGTAAACGTGTAATTCAAAAATAGTAATAAGTAACAAATTTATTTTGTAAACTAATTTATTTTTTTAAAAAAATAACAAGTGTCTTTCAGAACATTTATTAAAAAATAAAAATAAAAAAATTATTTAGAAATGTATTGTTATTTGTGTTTTCAACTGTTTAAAAATTAAATTTTGTTTTCATACATAATTTATATTTTTAATTCCATAAAAAGTATCCCTAGAGCACTTAGCAAAACACTTTATTTTATACATGTGAAAAAAGAAACAATATTGTAAGTTAATTTGATATATATATTATCTAGATCGTGGCTTAAAGAAAGGATTCCAATACTCAGTTTTTGTTTTTTCCAGTTGGTGTTAAATGAAGGAGGAAAACAACAACCATACATATCTAATAATATTGTTTGCTTTGATTGCTTCACCTAATTTCCTGAATATCTATTTTTAATCATCAATGAACTTACTTACTTGTATATGAAGTACGAAAATATCAACAACAACAAAAATGTCACATTACAATATGACTAAAATAATTGTACTCATTTAATTGGAGTAAGCCCGTGTTTTCAGCTGAAGAAACACATGGGTGTCAAGTCAAATTCAATATATAGTTGATTTTTAGGTGAAATTGATGTTTTATGCACTTTTTCTAATTATATATATGTACGTGCTACTGCTACATATTGTTCGATATAATTTTATACATCTTCCCTGCACTGTTTTTAATTATTTATTATTACTTTCACTGTACAGTTAGAAGATGTTCTTTTTTATTTGCTTGTCCTAATGCAATGCAATAAATGTCCAAGTGTCTTGTACAACAATATGTTACTCTATGAAGCACCTTAGATAAAGTCTACACTTTTGGTACGGTTCTATATAAATTAGGGAAGGACAATTGATAGAACACGGTCGACCTATTCTCTTTTATTGTTATTTTTGTTATTATTATTATTATTATTATTTAATGGGAGACTTCTCCAATCATCAACTAAGTTACTCCCCTTTTGTAAAAAAAAACTTAGTCCCTTACAACTACATTATAAGGAGTCGACAAATAAATTATTTGATAAAAAATCCAAATCAGAATTAAAGCACAAGTCCACCTTTAGTATGTTCGACCACCACCTACAATCATATGAGGATGCATGAAATTAATTGACATATTTATGGAGACTGGCTAACCTCAATACCATATTTTGTAATGAGGACCTCCTTCCACTGTCCATTAGTTTCCATTAACAACTTTGATCACCTCTAATAGTATTCGATACATCACAAATAGAAAGACTCAAAGTGTTGGAGGAATAAAAACACTTTATTTTAGATACATCACAAATAGAATCAAAGTCTCCATCAAGCACCAATGATCCTCCACAAACCCTTTTTTTGCCATAAGGATTTCTTTCCATAACTTGAGTTTAGTATAGAGGGTTGGGGAACCATAAAAAAGAAATGTGTGGTAGTGAATGTTTAAAGATCAAACATAAAAATAGAATCATTATCATTTGTGTGAGTATTAGTAGATGTAATACACATAATTGAAGTATAAGAAAAATGTTATTCATAAAAAATTACATTCCTAGATGTAAATAGGAATGGCAATGGGTAGGGTATGGGTAGGGTACTAAAGTACCCGTGTCCGTACCCGCAGTTTAAAAAAATACCCCTACCCGTGTCCATACCCTCGTGGGTATCAACTTTAATACCCGTACCCTTGTCCTCTGGGTACTTAAGTGCCCGTACCCATACCCATTACCTGCACTTTAACAAAAATATATCGATAAATAATTTGTGATTAAATTTAAAAAAATTCTCAAATATTTTAAATCCAAATCATAAATATTACAAACCAAAATATTGTCTAACTCAAAACTTCCAAAATATATCATGATCCAACATTAGTACATTACTACAATATATCAAAACATCAAAAATAATGTTTTCTAAAAGAATATTTTATGAAGTTGCAAGTCCTCTCCGAGATATGTAAAAAAATTAATATGTGTATTATATTAGTTATTTATAATTATAAAGTCATGATTAATAATATAAAAAAAACTCTTAAATATAAAATCACAATTATTTACTTCTTGATCAGAATCAAATATGTGTATAGAGACTAAAATTTATTTTTCAAATTTTTTTAATTATTAAAATTATACTTTTTTTTATTAAGGGCTCAATTTTTAAGATTAGAACAAGATCTCCAAAATCTATTACTATTTACAAACATATTTTCGTGATGATTTACTTATATATTTATTTTTCATGAGGATCCGAAAATTATGAAATGAATTACCTAAATCCGTTGATTTGTTTGTAATAAAAAGGAGAGGTAGAGAGACATGAGATAGTAGAGAGTGAGAGAAATAGTAGTTAGAGATTGGAAGGAGAGATAGAGATGCATAAGATAGTAGAGAGACATATGTGTATTTAGAAAAATTATGTATTTAAAAAATATTTTTTCAAACAAACATGTTTTCTTGAAAATCATTTTTATGTCTTTTATGGTAATTTTTTAGTTTAAAAAAAATATTTTTATAAAATTGTATAAAAACATGTTAAAAATTATTGTACAAAAAAAATCATTTTTATAATAGTAAACAAACGGGAGTTAAAAAATCATAATTTAAAAAAGGCTAAATAGCACCCGTGATCCCTTAACTTAATTTCAGTTAACGTTTTAGTCCTTTATCTTCTTTTTTTTTTTTCTGATTTGGTCCTTTATTTTAATTTTAAGTGACAATTTGATTTTTTATGTTTTAAAATGTCAACAACGTTATCCTTTTTTTTTTACAAAAATTCAAAAAATTCATCAAAATTTTCAACCAAAATCCATAAAATTATTTATATTCTTCAATATAATACAAATTTCATCAAATTCGAAACTTAAATCTTCAAATTCGAAACTTAAAAAAAATAATGTTTTTAAATTATTTCAAAAAATATTATTAAAAAGATAATATTTTTAATAATTTAATATAACAGTTTTTTATTTATTTTTAAAAAGAAACACTTTTTATATTTTAAAAATAAATAATTTATTTATTATTAATTTAATAATAATACAGTGATGGCCGATGGCTGGGATTGCGGAGCTCCGAAGGTTCCACTGCGGCTCACAGTAGTCGGTGATGGAGCTTTGGCAATCAACCACCTCTTATTATTAAATTTTTAATTAAAAATAAAAAAAAAATTATTTTTTATTTTAAAAAATAAAAAAAATTATATTATTTTTTTATATTAAAAAATAAAAAATAAATAGTATGTTTTTAAGAAACAGTTTTTTAAAATCAGTGTTTTGAAAACCAGTTTTTTTCTATTAAAAAATATTTTAAAACTGTTTTTTAAAATAACAAATCAAAATCAGTTTATAAAATATAATAAATAAAATTAATTTTAAAGTTAATTTTTTTAAAATAATTAAAAAACTGTTTTTATAACAATATTTAAATACTGCTTTTTGAAAATAATAAATATAACAATATTTTTTAAAAAAAAAAGCAGCATTTTGTTAAAAAATATATTCTTTGAAATAAATACATTAATACTTTCTTAAGAATATATATTTTAAAATAAATAAATGTAATAATTTATAGGATTGCATTAAAAATACATGTGATCCATTGAATTTTAAAATAAGATTGGATGGATTCGATTCATCTATATTTTAAATGGATGGATCATTTCATTAATATTTTTATTGTGTGCTGAATAAATTGGATGGATTTATAGTTAGATGAATAATAAATAAATGAATTACTTTGTCACCCATAAGTGATCATATATGTTTCTAAGAATCACAATTCCTAATATAAAGCAGACGTCTACAAAATCTTTCATTCTTAAAATTTCGATAAAGATATTTTGATTTTTCCAAAAAGTTTATATCATTTCCTACTAATTAAATATAATCCACGTATTATACTATAGGAAATATAAATCTACTTCCAATGACCTTGCAATACCAACAACTCTCCACAATATGAGATTTTGTGGTATCACTAAGGAGACAATTTTTTTACCTCATAAGTGAATTTTATCATTTTGCAAACTATTTATTGTGTCAAATAGCACAATTTTTTTTCCTAGGTTACACTATATTATGTAGAATGAGAGAACAATATTGTCCTTAGATAAATTTAAATTTGCTTCATTAATAACAACTATATGAATTAATTTAAAACTAATTATTTCTCGTTCAATTTTATTCTTTGACCATATGTCTTCCACAAACTCAAAATGTTCTAAGATATGTATCGACAAATATATTGGAATATAATTAAATTACAAAATATTTTAAAACATTCGCTGCAAACCACTGTCTTTTTAAGATGTCTTAGAGCATCTACAATTGTGGAACTCATTTTTAGGTACTTAAGCAGCTCTCTCATGTTCGTTCATTTATAACTTTATAATAATACTAGTACGTTAATAGACATTAATCTCTAACCCTACATCTAAAAAACAATTATATATATATATATATATATATATAATTTTATATTATTATATTTTAATATTAAACTCGTGTGGGACTCGTAAAGAGAGAACTTAATAAAAACACCTTTCCCCTATACATACTCATATTTTTATACTACCATAAATACTCATGTAATGGTCTCCCCAATCAATGGTAACCTATTTGACTATTTGATACCAATGTTATTTATCTTAACTCCTCAATTAGGGATGGACCACTCTGCACCATGTGTCCTCGTTTTAATACTATATATGCTGTAGCACTCTTTTTAAAAAAAATAAAGAATTGCCTAAGCCCCAAGAAATAAAGATAAAAGTTCTTAGAAAAGGTAACTAAATTCTTACTAGTCAACATCACGATGAAGGTAAAATTAGAAATTACATAAAAAACATGGTCGGTATTAGAAGAAGAAAAAATGAATTTAGCAAAAGTAACCGCTATTTGATTGATTTCATAGTGGACATGAGATAACTTAAAGTGGAAATATTGAGTACATAGGATAGGTGACTTATACATTTAATGCCTTAAGGTTTTGTGTTGAGATTTGGTATCAAAGTCTTTAATGGTCCTAAAGCATTTGACTCGTTGTTGCTACCACGCGCCTAGACTCTCCAACCAGTGGTATCAGAGCCATGATTTGACTTGGTGGGGGAGCGGGAGTGAGATCCTAGTGTGAATCAAGTGTAGTGAGGTGGGTGACTCACACATGATGGAGAGATTGTTGAGTTCAAGTGTGAGGGGTTAGCCCCACTTCTACTAAGAATGGAGGAAATGTAGGATATATAAGAGAGATTGTTTATATACCTAATACCTTAAGGTTTTGGGTTGAGATGTAGTATCAAAGTCTCTTGTAATCCTAGAGCAGTTGGCTTGTTGTTGCTCTCGTGCATGCTCAGACTCCCTAACAACAAAACTATAATATAAATGTCTATTAGAGCAGTTTTGATATTAATATTTTTGAACCCATTTGAAAAAAGGCTAGCTCCAAACCATTATATATAGCTCCATTCTTATTGAATACACTTATTATATTATATTTGAACACCCCTAATATTTATATTAGTACATGTTAAATTAGTTAGTTAATTAAACAATTCTGATTGTCAATAATCACTTTTTTAAGAATTATTATTAATGAAATTATGGTTAATTAGTATTAAGCACTGAATGTGTTGGTCCCTATGAGAGGCTTCTTCTTTCAGTATGTTAGAACAATAACACGATTTTAAAATAATAAAGGAAACGAAATTGTAAACAAGAAACACAAGACGTTTGATCACGGAGTTCGACATAGTGTGCATACGACTCTAACTACAAAAGCAATTGTAGTTACTTTGTATTAGATGAATGAATTAGGGTTTACAGATTACATGTTATTTAAAAGGGAATAATTATGTTCAGATTACAACAATATCTCTAAACTATACGGTTGGGAGCTAGCATCCCCGCACTCCCCAATTAGGTCAAATTGCCTACTTGAGACTACTTATGTACCATACTCACAATAAACGTTTACTATTTAATTGTTATCCTATCAAACGAAAAACATAATCCTAATCATGAGACCCTAAACGACAATGAAAGTAGTTTGCCACTCTTTCTACGATCCATAAAATTTGAAATGTGTGGCATTCTTGATTATTCTTATTATGTAAATTTGTTAACTTATTTATATGATTTTGATTACATTGTTAAATTCTTACAATTTGTACTAGAGCCGCTTAGATATATGTTATGACTATTATGAATTTAACTAAATCTCTATACCATTGCAATCAGAATCGTGATTCCCGAATCATAAAAAAATTTAAACGTGAATATCCACCTAACATATTGCATAATATTGGTAGAAAATTTGTTGCTTGAATTCATATACTTTTCTCTATTTCACTCTTCTATAATTGCATCATAAACATATCGTTTTTTTTTTTTCTCGACAAAAATATTCATCCTGTGGCCAGGTAATACCTCAATTAACAACACCAATCTGGTGGCTAACCCAAGCTAACCACCTAAAATGCTTTAATAGGTTTTCTCTTCAACCTCTTGTTGTAGCTCCAATTTCCAGCTATCAATAAAGAAATAGTAATTATGTTGTGTACCATAAAAACCGTGTAGTAACAAAATGTGCAACAAAGGATACAATAGAACTTTTTAAAAAAATCACGGTAAACTAAAAACAATACAATGTAGCTTCTAAAATAACATGGTGGAAAATCTTGAAATTCACATTGGCGGTGAAATATAGTCATTGTGAATTACTGTAATTTAATTTTATCGAACCTATATTTTAGGTTTTATTTTGGAGTTGAGGATGGGGATGATTTTGAAAAAAAAAGGAACGAGAAAGTGGAATAAAGAGATGACTTTGAGAGGATAGGAATTTGACGGACTATATATTTTTTATTATACAAAATATCAACTCCTTTTAGAAAATTTATAGATAAATTCTTCAACTTCTTCCTATGTTATTATAATATTATAAAATTAAAATTATATTTTCATACACATTCTCTTATTATTATTTACAAAGTTACTCTATCAAATTAGGTGAAAGGTCTCTCTATGTTTTCGTGATTTCCTATCCCCAAAGATTTCTCTTCCAAGGGTGAAGCTACCCACATGAATAGGGTAGCTTTAACTGTCCAAAGTAAATTTTTTTTAAAAAAAAAATAAGTAGTTTTATATTTAGTTAAATAATATATATTTAATTATTTCAAATAATTTTTTTTAGACATAAAATTAAAAGAAATAAAAAAGTCAAAAAATTATCGTTTAATTTATATATACATTCATATAGTTTTGACATTTTTAATATTTACTACAACTACAAAAAAAATGTTTGATTGTGTATATTAAAAAAAATATTAATAATTATTATATATTCAATTATAGATTAATTTAACTTCTTAAAATTTCTTCAATTGCTACTTTTCTTTGTTGCGGTATTAATTTATATTTATATATATTAATAAAAATTATTATAATTTTTCTTTCTCACTAGTAAAATTAAGATATTAATTTTAAAAAAATATCACCTATTGAAATTAAGCCAGTTTCACAAGTGTTTCTTCCCTTCACCTCTCCTTAAAACTCTCAAACAAAACCTTAATACACTTTAAATACATATTAATTTCAAAGTATAATTAACAAAATCACATTGCACTAACATAAATTTGTAGAAGCTGTGTTTCGTAACTTCTACAAAATTACAGTAATTTATTTTAATTGTCAATTTTACCTTAAAATCAATGGTAAGTCAATTTTAAAAAGGTTTAAATTAATTTCAGAGTTATAAAATTAATTTTGTTATGTTTGAATTAATTTTATTTCAAGAGTTCATATTTTAGATTGAAACATGAGATTTTTAGATTTTGTGTTAAACATATCAAAACATAATCATTTTATATTAAATTCAATTTTGATTAAAATTATTAAAAATTATTAAATCCACGTAGAAATGCGGCCCCATCAGCCTCCACCACCGCCAGCATTTTAGTGTAAAATACATAACCAAAAGAAATTGTCTGTATTCTGAACCTTTGTAAATTGCACTGTCTTCCATAAGAATATTGAAAGTGATGGGTCATAGGAGACTGCAAAATCTGCAGAAAACTCCTTGTATGATAAAATGGGCAGTATGTGGGATATTATTACACTCAAACAAAGTGAGGTTGACATAAGAAGAGCCATGCATGGGGATACCAACAGATTCATGATTGGAACTCACTGTTCAAATACATATATATCGTCATAAATAATTCTTATGTCAGTGTAATAATAATATTGGGGAGACATAATGATCGATATCACCGGATTTCACTCTTTTCTTTTGGATAAAGAAGGAATAAAAAATCACCAAATGTGTCATCAAAGAAAATTATAGCTGTGCATGCTTTGGCTTTTTAATTTTTGTTATTTAGTGTTTTATATGAAATGGAGTAGATCCTAATACTTATTTTAAATTAAATGTAATAAGGTCTTTATAATGTGTATATGTGCTTATTTGGTTAAGATTTATGTGTTTTGGTTTTTTGTATAATGCATGATGCAACTGAACATAATGCATGGTGTATTATAGGTTACCACAAGTTAAAAATGTACTAGTATATATTTATAATTGATGATTGATGCGCAGAAAAATATGCTATACGCATAAGGAATTAGTAGATCTAAATTCTCGATGCTCGGAAAATCAAAAATTTAAAGATTGTATTTTTACCTTAAATATTAATAATTTTAGTTCAATAAAGATTGATGGATTAATTTTTATTAAATGGATCAATTTTAATTAAACTAAAATTATTAATATTTAAAGTCAGAGGGAATAAATTATTATTGGAAGACACACATTTCAAACTATGATAATATCAAATCTAAAATACTATTCAAATATACAATGATAATTTTTAAGAACGTCGTTATATTACAATTCCTTTGGATTCATAAAAAAAAATTGTAGTTATTAAGAATGTTAGTTTATCTTGTAAAAAAAATGTTAGTTTATGTAATATAAAAATAATTGTATTATCAATAATGGTTGATTTTAAGGAGTTAGATTTTTACAACACAATCAATCCAAGTTTGAATTTTTGTTGGGAAAGATATCATAATTAGTGTTTGACACGCCCCAAATAGAATTGTCTCTCATGTAAAGAATTTATGAAAAACCAAAAAAAAGAAAATCATAATAACAATAATAATAATAATAATAATTTTATTACAAAAATTAACTACCCTTTATTTAATTTTCTTTGAAAATTTGTTTTAAGAGAATATTAATTAAAGGATATTTTTGAAATTATAATATTAAATAAGGTTAAACAACTTTTTAGTCCCTATAAAATTTAAATTTTGAAATTTCATTTGTAATTCCTATAAAAAAAACACATTTTTTATTCCCTACAAAATTATTTTATAAGATATTTTAGTTCTTGGTAGATTGAAACATCCTTCAATTTTTAAAAAACTATTAAAAGTTTATCAACACAAATTTATAATTTTTTTACTTGGGATGAATTAAATATGAATTTGTTAAATGTCATATATTTAAGATAAAAGTTCTTAAAATATGGACTTAGAAATCGAAATTTGAACTCATTTTTTGTGGAGAAATTTTTTTTATAATGTTGTAAACATGTATACAAAAAATAAAATCATTCAAAAAATATATATTGATGTTCCAACAGAAACTAAAAAATATAAGTTTTTCACACCGACTAAAAACAAATTTTCAAAACTTACCGAGACTAAAAACTTATTTAACCATTTTTTATATAATATTCTTTACGACTTTTCCATGTAATTGTTTTTGTTTTTTATATATAGCATACTTAATTGCATTTATTTTCTCTCCATTTTATTAGACTTATAAAAATTGTCCTCCTATTTTAAAATTAAACTTTTTGGTGACATAGGTTGCAATTTTGATCTCAACCCATCTTTTGGCCTCAAAATTGGTGATGTGAAAAGTTTTTAAATGATGTAGCATTAAAGATGCTCTTTAGTAAAATACATGTGAATTTATATTTATCCAAATAATACATTTAAAAAATAAGAAAAATATTTTAAGAAATTAAAAACAAGTTGTGAAATAAAAACAAATTAAAAAAAACTAAGTAATTTCTTAAAATGTTTTCTTATTGAAAATGTTTAATTTCATGTATAGACTAACACTAAAATCAATACAATTAAACGGATTGAGACCAAAATTATAATAAATAAAAATTTAAAATATCAAAAAATTCAATTTAAAAAATGAGAGACTATTGTTTTCTTAAAGCGTGATAAAATAAGGCAACGAAAAATGCTATTAAATCTTTTTTGTTGAGATAATGCAATTAAGCCTTGTATATATTAATTTTGACTTTTCCCGGCTTGTAGACATATATGTATGCAAGTTTTTGGAGAGATTGACTTGTTAATTAATGGTAGTTGGAACTTCAATTTTTCCTACATTATTTGAGGTCTAATGTTCAGAAATACCGGTAACTAACAGATTGACATAAAGAGTGATTTAAGGGCAATTTTTTGTTAGAAACCATTCATCTTAATTTTTTTTTATTTTCTTTTATTTAAATAAGTGATTTTCAAATATATATAATTTTTCTTTTGTTCTTTTGGTTTCATTGTCTTTGCATGACGTTGTGTTTGTTTAATGTCTTGTGCGATATTTTGTTTTCCCGTCTTGTTGCAGTGTTCTTTGGTTTAGATTGACATATCAACTACGATGAAATGCAAATTCAATCAATGATTTTGGCATTATCAATATTACAGTTTTGGAAGCATGGGTATTCGGAACACTTTAATTTTTATTTTATTTTTGTAGGCTTTGTCACATTTATAAATATTTTGCTGATTTACGCTATTAATCTAGATGTTGTGAATTTGTTCGTAGATTCATCATTTTTAATTTTAACTTGTAATGTTCGCAAATTTCTATCACTGTAAACGAATAAATATTGTTTTTAGTAAAAAAAAATACATGGTTAAATTAAACGTGTAGTCAAATGTTCAAAATTTCTCGCCACTATGTATAAAAAAATATATGAAGAAAGAAATCAATTATTTAATTAGATTTCAATAATAGATGATATTAATTCTTTTGATGGTTGGAACAATAGAGTTAAGGAGTAGAAATATAAGATGGTTATGACCGAGTTCAATTCTCACTTTCATTATAATATTAATATTGGTTATTTATAAAAAAAATTAAATTTCAATCTTTTTAAAATTGTCGATAAAAAGTTATGAAAAAAAATATTGTGTTGCCTGTACCTTCAAAATTGTTACAATTAGAAGCATATGCATTATACATGTTACATGTTGTTACGTTACTTGATTTCATGATTTCATAAAGGTTAAATTGATGTCATGTTGATGTTGATATATAAGCGACAATGCATATTTTTTGGAATGAAAAAGAAGTGCTCTAATATGGTCCCAAATAGCAAATATAGCAAATTGAGATCGGTTTCCCTTGTATACAGACAAACTAGCCATCACAATTAGTAAATAACAACCAAATCACTTTCAACCCCACTTTTATATTATATTGATAATGAACTTTCTAACGAACTATCAAATCATACGCATTTTTCAACATTGTATTTGTAAATGCATTTTTCAACATTGTATTTGTAAATGATGTAAAAGGTGACTACATCCAGCTGCATTGTATTTGTTTGTTACAGTTTTTTTTTTATATAAATAATCTTTATAATCTTTTATTTCTTATTATAATATTTTAAAAAAAACTTTACATATAATAATTTAGTTTAAATAGTTATGTTTCTTGTTTACTTAGTTGCATATAATTTGAGAATCTCTCTTTTACTAATGAGTAGTTGGTTTTTAATCGGTTTCTTTTTTGTTACTAAAAAAAATAACTTATCATAAAAAGTCATTTTAATTATTTCATCTATTTATTACAATTCTTTTTGAATAATATATTTTAAAAAAGTGATTAAAATAAGAAGTTATTTTTAAAAAAATTCTCAAAAAAATCATTTTTGAGCGATACCTTCTTAATTAAAAAAATTTAATTTTTATGATATTAAAATCTTTAATAATTATCTAAGATATTAAATATCAAAATTATTTTTTTAATCAATAAAAAATGAATCTAAAATAACTTGTAAATTTCATAAAAATTATATTTAAAAATATAAAAATAAATTCTCCACTTGTGCATTAGAATGCTATAATCAACTATTTTTCATATGAATTATTATATATAATAAGGAATTATTTATATATATTGTTATTGTAAAATTTACTAATATTTTTCATATGAATTATTATATATAATAAGGAATTATTTATATATATTGTTATTGTAAAATTTACCTAGGCATTCAATTTCACCTCAGCACATCGACATTTGTATAAAGACATTTAATAAAAAAATTTAGGGTGGATTTAATTTAATTGCTTTTCTCCAAACATTTTGTAGGCGAGTTTTGTTTATTTGGATAAATGAAATCTTTAAATTAAATAAAAACTCATCCTCCTATTGGATAAAACAAAATTAATGAAAAAAATTTTATGGAAAAAATGAAAATTCTATCTAATTTCGTTGTCACTAAATTTAGTTTGTGATTCCTATTTTTCTATTCTAATTTTTGTTCAATAGATATTTTCTAGTAATGTCATTTTATAAGTGAAAAATAGATGGAAAATTTTATTTAATAAATAGATCCAAAAAAATAGCTCCTTTGATCTCCCTAAAGGTGAAAGCAGATACGGTAATTTCCTTTGTATTTGTGTGGCATAAAATGGAAATTGAAATGTATAGGTGATAGAGACATCATTCATGTGATTCAAGGTCATTTCAATTTGATGACTTTGTTATCAAGGTGTGGAGCCACCAGAGCATTAATGCGATCATGGTGGAAATTATTGCAGCCCATAAAATTATGTATATACAAAGCAGGTAAAATTTTAAAACACTCTAATAAACCAGCATTTGAAAACTAGTGTTAAAAATTCAAGAGAATGTAACACAAAACTATTCACTAAAATATGCCTATAAACTATTTTTATCTCTAAGATAAATAAATAATTTTAAAAATTAAAATAAGCGTACAAATACAGTATAATAGATTTCAACTCTTTATAAAAATTATATGATACTAAATTATACATTTTTTATAGAATCTTTTTCAAATGTTATATTATTTATTATTAAAATATCTCTAATTACTTTACATATTTTTGATAAAAAAATTATGGTTTTTTTTTTACTTTACATGTTTGTTTTGATTTTAAATTTCATAGTGTTTTTTTTTTTTTTTTGCGATTTAAATATATTTGTGATATTTGTAGAGCTTCAAATTAGAGATACAACGCCGCATATACAAATAAAAGCTTAGACATGGTGTCACACATTAATGTTAATTAAAGTTTAAAATCACTTTCAAATATAATCTTTTTTAAGTTCATATTTCGAGTAACCATAACACTATGAAGAAGAGCTCGAATTTCGATAAAAATAACATTTTTAAGTGCTTAGATTACAATAGTAACCAGTACAATAATTGTCATTCATATCATAGATGAGCCCACAAAAAAAAACTTCAAATAATAGATTGAAAGACACCATTGTCATTTACCTCGTAATATCTAGATTGAGGTGTTTCTAAGTAGTCTTATTACTATTTTTCCGTTATGGATGAATGTGTCCATTAAATTTTTACATTTAATTAATTTTTAAATAATTTAAATTTAGAATTAACTTTACTTGATAGATAAGAATTTATCGAAAAATAACAAGCATTATTGGGAAAATATTCCTATATCAAAACCTTGGGAATATATAATCAAAAGTCAAAGGCATGCATTGGATCAAAATTTCACAAGTGGCATAAATAGGTATTCAACATTCAATTAATACCCCTATACCCTTATCTAAAATGACATATCCCGGAAATCCAGCAAGAAATTGACCCTTTTTTTTATCAAATCGTAACTCATAAGTTTGAAGAAGATGCACTGCTATGTAATGGACCATACATTCCCTTTACTTAATAACATATGGTAACCTTATCCTTTGATTTATATGAAGCATAAAGTTATCCTTTTTGTGTTATTTCAACTTGACCAATTCTTGTACACAAATTGACTTATCAATGGATAGACATGATTTCATCTTTGACACAATTCACCTGACAAAAATTATAAAATTCATTGAATTTTAAGTCTAATTGAATTATGGTGCAAATTTAAGCCTTAATTAAATAGGGAAAGTACATCAAGATTGTTTAGTGATCTTAACGCTGTGTTAGCATTAATTCTTCCATGAGAGCCCTTGAATAATCACAAAATTTTAGAACATCTCCCACCACTTATTCATCTTTTCGGGATTTTAAGATTAAATAAATTTTCAATCCCTATAAAATCTCACAATTTTATTTTTAATCTTTATAAAAAATTTGTCAACTTTTAATTCCTTAAAATTTTTTGATTTCATTTTTAATTTCTGATTATAATCAAATTATTGTTTATTTTCTGAATTTTTAAATGATTTTTTGCACTAATGTTTAAGACATTATAAGAAATTATAATTTTTTAACAAGTGATAAATTAAATATGAATTTTTAAACTTTAAAATTTATATTTAATTCATCATTTGTCAAAAAAAATTAATTTTTTGCAAAGTAGTTGTTAAACATATCATAAACATTGTGTTGTTTTTGAGTTTGAAAAAATTGTTTAAAAATCACAATTTGTGCCACCGAAGATATTACTGAGTTGAGTCACGGACTAGGTCGCTCTCTTTAAGACGTTTCGCGGCACTTCCCAAATTGTGCAAGGCAGACTATCAACCACGACGTCCCCAAGATAAAACAGCCCAGATTCATTGTATCGGAGTTCCACTGCACCGTATAAAACAATTCTAGAATTACACCCTCAATATGGCTGTTAAAGCCACTCTCAATATGACGGTTAAAGTCACTCTCAATAAGGCGGTTAAAGCCTAGCAATATGGTACTATGACCACTCATAAATCAATATGACTACACTCTAAAGGTTTGCGACATAAAAACCACTCTAAAAGACTGCGGCATAAAAAATCACTTTGAAAGGATAGTGGCATTATGACCACTCAAAAATCGACGGGACTACGATATAAAACCGATCTAAAAGGATAGTGGTATTAGGACCGCTCAAAACTCGACGGAACTACGACATAACAACCGCTCTAAGATATCGAAGGGACTACAATATAATACCGCTTTAAAATATCGAAGGGACTATGGTACAATACAGCTCTAAAATATCAAAGGGACAGAAAGAAAAGGGAGAAGTGGCTCGGTAACAATCGAGCAGAATATAAAAGGGAGAAAATAAAAAGTTGGGAAATGCCTCCAACTTTGGTGTGTTTTTTACAATAAATTGAAACTCTTTATATAATGATGGAAGCAAATCCACATATGTTTTCTAACCAATGTGGGACTTCAACAAAATTTTGAGAATATTTATATAGTGATTAAAACTATTCAAAATGAGAGTTTACCAATGTAGGACTTCAACAATATTTAAATTCACACATTTGTTCCCACAATCCCCCACTTGAATTAAAAAAATGTTTCTAAAATAGCGTCAAACGCTTCTATAAGATTGTGCATAAGCAAAGGTGTATATGACTTGAACCTTTGCATAGCGAGTAAGATTCTGATTTAACAAGAGTGACTCATAGTCTTGAACTCTATCTCGGACATCAAACCCACACACAACCTTTTCATTGGGTGTATTCTAAAAAGCCCGTGCATTTATGGCCTTGCACGTCTATCCCAGTATAGTGAACGCTCTAGGAATTTTTGCCTCGAAATTCCATAGAAAACGGCCTCATTTCCACATTCACATAGGTGAGTCTATCAAGAGTACTCCTGTAGCTAGGTACTCCCTCCACATAGAGTATAGATCTCATTAAGAGTTTCTATTATCTCAGCCTTCCATCGCTTCAAGAATCATGTTTCTATTAAATATAATAACATGTTCATCCCATATCACTATGACTTGTTATTACCCATTGAACCTAATTCTTGGGATCTCCAGTCTTTTAGGTCGGGTTCGCATCATGAGTGACTCATCTATCTATAGGCAATAGTCCCATCCTTTTGGATGTATTTATGACTTTCTCTCTAGCCAATCCTTTCGTCAAAGGATCTGCTAAATTATCATCAATGCGTACATGATCCACTATTACAACTCCTTTAGTAAGTAATTCTCTAACTGTGTTGTGCTTACGACGTATTTTTCGTCTCTTACCGTTGTAATAACGATTCTCAATTTTTGCAATAACCGCGGTACTATCGTAGTGGATCAACAGAACTGACATAGGTTTTTCCCACAAAGGGATCTCAGCTAGCAAGCATCTCAACCAGCTCGCTTCTTCACTAGCTGTTGCTAGTGCTATCATTTCAGACTCCATAGTGGACTGAGCCAGTATCGTCTGTTTCTTCGTTTTCCAAGATACAGCACCACCAGCTATATTGAAAATATAGCCACTGGTTGCTTTGGAGTCATCTAATAAGGTGTTCCAATTAGCATCACTGTATCCTTCAAGTACGGTAGGAAATCTTTGATAATGTAATCCTATATTCATGGTCCTTTTTAGGTATCTCATGACTCTTTCGATAGCGTGTCAATGCTCCATACTAGGTCTACCGGTAAACCTACACAATAGTCCCACGATGTAGGCAATTTTGGGTCTAGTACAATCAGTGGCATACATGAGGTTGCCAATGATGCTCGCATATTCTGTTTGTCTAACACCTTCACCAGTGTTCTTAAAAAGTTTCGTACTTGGATCATATGGTGTGCAAGCAGGTTTACAGTCAAAGTATTTATATTTCTTTAGAATCTTTTCAATATAATGAGACTGATCTCAAGAAATTCCCTTTTCTGACCTAGTAATGTTGATTCCTAATATTACATTCGCTTCTCCGAGGTCTTTCATATCAAAGTTGTTACTCAACAATGATTTCACAGTATTTACAGCATCAATGTTTGAACCAAATATGAGTAAGTCGTCTACATAGAGACATATGATAGTGCAAATGCCATTTTCAAATTTGTAATAAATTCATTTGTCACTTTCATTCACTTTAAACTCATACGATATAATCAAATTGTCAAACTTTTCATGCCATTGCTTAGGAGCTTGTTTAAGACCATACAGAGATTTATCTAACTTACAGACCTTGTTTTCTTGTCCATGAATTACAAAACCTTCAGGTTGTTCCATATAGATTTCTTCTTCCAGATCACCATTTAAAAAAGTTGTTTTAACATCCATTTGGTGTATCACCAAATTATGAATTGCTGTTAGTGAAATGAGTACCCTAATGGATGTTATTCTCGTGACTGGAGAAAAAGTGTCGAAGAAATCTATATTTTCTCTTTGCCTAAAACCTTTGGCTACAAGGCGTGCCTTGTATTTATCAATAGTTCCATCGGGTTTTAGTTTCCTTTTTAAAATCCATTTACAACCTATCGGCTTGCAACCAGGAGGCAAGTCTACTATATGTCAGGTCTTGTTAGATTCTAGGGAATCCATTTCATCGTTTATAGCCTCTTGCCAAAGATCTACATCCAAAGATGACAAGGCTTCTTTGAGATTTGCAGGATCCTCCTCTAAATTATAGGCCATATATTCTGGTCCATAATCTTTAACAACTCTAAATCTCTTACTTCTTCGAGTTTCCAATTCACATTGTTTGTTGCTTTCAGTGCTTCTTGTCACGGGAGTATGACTTGGTTCACTGCCCCCACTGTTTCTCGATTTGAAAGGGACTTTATTTTCATAGAAGTCAACATCATTTGACTCTATGATCACTTTCGCATTTAGGTCATAAAACCTATACGCTTTATTGTTTACCTAATGAATACACATTCATAGGCTCTACTGGCGAGTTAAATTCGCTTGGGATCGGGATTATGACATAAGCCAGACAACCCCATGTTCGAAGATAAGACAAGTTTGGTTGTCTTTTCTTTATTATCTCAAAAGGAGATGTTTTGCTGTTAGATTTTGGAACTCTATTCAAAACATAACAAACAGTCAAAATTATTTCCTCCACCAATGAGATGCAGCTCTAGAGTTAAGCATAATAGTAACAACTAGTTCAGTTAGAGTCATATTCTCTCTTTCAGCTTTACCATTCATTTCAGGTGAATAAGGTGTTGTGGTTTCATGTATAATTTCTTGAGTTTTATAAGACTCATTAAATAAACTAGAATCATACTTTATTCCTCTATTTACGAAATCTCTTAATCTTTCTACTAAATTGATTTTCAATTTCAATTACAGAGATTCTAAACATGTCAAGCGCTTCACTTTTATTTTTCATTAGATATACAAAAGTATAGTCAATAAAAGTGATAAAATAACAATTTTCATTTCTTATTAACGTCTCATCAAGTTCACATATATCAGAGTGTAATAAATGTAAAGACTGAAATTATCTAACTACAGATTTATGTGAACTCTTTGTTATTTTAGCCTGACTACAAAAATCACATTTTTTTTTCAAAATTATTTAAAGATAACATTGGTATTAAACCTAAGTTACTTAAGTTTGAAATAACATGTGTTCACATGATAAAGTCTAGCATGTCAAAGATTAAAATCACATAACATGTAAACAGAAGGAGACATTCTTAATTTCAACAATTAAATTTAAACATGCCTTGGATATAAGTAAACTTTGCCTAATTTAGAAAAATAATTAACAACATTTTGTTTTCTAGAGACAAGTTATCATACTCTTTAGAGAAAATTCTTTTGTTTTAAATTTTTTTGAAATCCTTCCAAACAGAGGCAGTTTGTCGATAATAACAATCAATTTGAAATTCATCTAAAGTCATACCTTAAGATGATCTCCTAAGCTATCTTCTGAATTTCTCCACATATTTGTCATCGGTAATTTGATACTTGAGGTATCGGCTACAACACACTTTTTAGCTCCAACTTCTCCTTCTTAATAGCATCTCATACCTTTCTAGCACTATTGCTGGAACTGTAGTATTCATACAAATCATCATCAAGTCTATTAAGAATATAATTATTCTTATATAGGTAATCATTACCCTCCCATGGGTTAGTTCTCCAGTTTTCTTATCCTTTTCTATTTGACTCAAAGAAATAGATCCATTAATATTTTCGGTTGACATGGCAGAAAAAACGTCTTAAAATTGTTGTTTTTGAGTTTGAAAAAATTGTTTAAAAATCACAATTTGTGCCACCGAAGATATTACTGGGTTGAGTCACGAACTAGGTCGCTCTCTTTAAGACGTTTCGCGGCACTGCTCAAATTGTGCAAGACAGACTATCAACCACGACGTCCCCAAGATAAAACAGCCCAGATTCACTGTATCGGAGTTCCACTGCATCGTAGAAAACCGTTCTAGAATTACACCCTCAATATGGCTGTTAAAGCCACTCTCAATATGACGGTTAAAGTCACTCTCAATAAGGTGGTTAAAGCCTAGCAATATAGTACTATAACCACTCATAAATCAAAATGACTACATTCTAAAGGTTTGCGACATAAAAACCACTCTAAATGACTGCGGCATAAAAAACCACTTTAAAAGGATAGTGGTATTATGACCACTCAAAAATCGACGGGACTACAGTATAAAATCGATCTAAAAGGATAGTGGTATTAGGACCGCTCAAAACTCAACGAAATTATGGCATAACAACCGCTCTAAGATATCGAAGGGACTACGGTATAATACCGCTTTAAAATATCGAAGGGACTACGGTACAATACCGCTCTAAAATATCAAAGGGACAGAAAGAAAAGGGAGAAGTTGCTCGGTAAAAATCGAGCATAATATAAAAGGGGGAAAAGAAAAAGTTGGGAAATGCCTCCAACTTTGGTGTGGTTTTTACAATAAATTGAAACTCTTTATATAGTGATGGAAGCAAACCCCCATATGTTTTCTAACCAATGTGGTGAAGGTGCAAACACGAGAAGCGGGGGTTGAATTGTGTTTGACTTAACTTGAATACTTTTCCTGTTTTAATACTTTCAAAACAAAACTTGATGTATAATTAAAACATAGTTAGCAGCGGATAAAAATAAAAACTCACAGATTTTATACTGGTTCACCGTTAACGAGGCTACGTCTAGTGCCTTCGCCTTGAAGGATTTCACTAATTCAACCTTGAATTACAACCTTGCTACTGACCCTCCAAGTCAGTCTTCTCAAATAGTCTAACAATCCTAGACTTCTTTGAGGAAAAACAACTTCTGTTCTTCAGCCAATCTGACACCCCAGATTGTAGAAGAATTTACAACACTATGAATCTAATTGCTAAGTACCTTGCTACCCTT
Organism: Cicer cuneatum; assembly: GCA_037974295.1. NCBI lineage: Eukaryota > Viridiplantae > Streptophyta > Magnoliopsida > Fabales > Fabaceae > Cicer > Cicer cuneatum. Next base: position 59,978,276 of record JBBPBO010001985.1, on the reverse strand, counting down.
TCTGAATCCCCCTGTTTGTAGACTCTACTTCAACAACTTAGATACAACCCTATCTAATTGCCAAGTAACCTGCTACCTCTACTGACTCCCTCAGATTGTAGACTCTACTTCAACAACTTAGATTTGCCACAGTGGAAAGAAAATAACCAAGTACTTGCTTCTTGAAAGCTGAAACTCACAATTGACTTATATGAAAATTTGAGAGTGGTTGCTTTGGAAGTGTATGACTCTTTTGTGATTTTCGATTCTGAGTATTCTGCCTTGAGCCTCCTTTTATAGATGAAAATTAGGGTTTCTTCCATGATCAAATTCGAGCTGATTCTTGCTGGATTCTCTGTAAAAATAACTTGACCAATTGGGCTTCATATAAATAAAAAACATATCTTCACATTTCCTTTCAAAATAACTGGCCAATTAAATCTGTTGGTTGTTCCCGCCAATGCTCCTGAATTCCATGCTAATCCACTTTATTTTTATAACCAATCTTTTTAGCACTTTAATTAAAATAACTTGCAATCTCCATCGTTGATCAATTCTGGACCATCATAATTTTGAGCGCTAGTCCACATCTGGTCCAAGTGAAATGATATGCTGTGATCCTCTCAATTCGGCCATCCCTGGACTACACTTCCTGACCCTCTGATCTTCTGATTTCGGCCATCCTGGATGCGCGCCTGATATGCTGAATTCTTCTGGACTCGGCCATTTCTGGACTTGCACATTCTGTACCTCTGATTTCGGCCAACACTGGGCCATGGTCTGATTTTCTGATCTGGACCATCACTGGACTCAAAAAATTATTTCTGAACCATTGAACTGGATATTTTTACTCTAATCTGGACAGATTCTGGACTTTGGTCTGGAACAAACTGAAATAAACTTGATCAAAAAATATTTCAGTCTGGACATTTTACCTTTGATTTTCGACCAGGTCTGGGTTGATTCTGGAACTCATTTCTTTTGTTCTGGACTTAGTTCCATGCCTTGAATCATGCCATCTTATGGTTTGGGCCAAATCTGGATTGATCCTCTTGTTCTGGACTCATAAACATACCTTTTGGTCAAGTCTGGAACAAGTCTGGGCTGTGTAATTTTTCACTGCCAGGCCATCTTCTGGTCAGAATAACTTCTGGAATAAAATTGATATTTGATTCCTGTTTGTCTGGAACAACTCTCCTTCTGGCAGGCTTTCCAATGGTATGATCCATGTTTCATTCTGATTTTTATTCCTTCTGATCTGGGCCATCAAAGATATCTTCTGGTCATGTTTTTGACATTCCTGGATATCTTCTGGTCAATCCAGAACTCATTTTTTTTTGGAATCATTTGATCTCTGCTTCTGTTTCCTTCAGTTTCTGGGGCATTTAACTTAATAATTCAAAGTACAAAATAAGTTTACATTGAGTACATTTGTAAGCATCAAAATCCTAAGTACTTAGAACCAACTTGGTTCCAACATGTGGGACTTCAACAAAATTTTGAGAATATTTATATAGTGATTAAAACTATTCAAAATGAGAGTTTACCAATGTGGGACTTCAACAATTTTTAAATTCACACATTTGTTCCAACACATTATTACAAAAATATTCAAAAATTCAAAAGGTATACAATAGTTGGTTTAAAATCAATGACAAAATAAAAACAAAAAAATTTAAGGGACTAAAAGTTAACGAAATTTTATATGAGGACTAAAAACAAAATAGTAAAATTTTATAGGGAATAAAAACTTATTTAATCCTAAATTTTATTAAAGGATATGTATTTTGTTGATCAAGGTTTGTAGGAGGAAAAATCCAAAAAAATTAGTGTATTGAAACACAAATGACCGATTATTACACTCTTGCTTCAAGATATATTATTGCATATGTATATTCATATAATCAATTTTCGCTACTTAGGTTATTAGTTAAAATTTAATTTAAGGTGAAAAATTGATTTTGATATCTTGGTTTGTTGGGTCATGAGGGAGTTTGGGGGATCATTAAACAGACTAAAAGCAATTACACAAGTGAGTTCGATATCACATCTTCATTCAAAACCTTAAGGCATTGAGTATATAGATCATCTCATTTATGTAGTGTTCAACAATCATTTTTCCATCTAACATGTGACTCTTATTCACACTTGATACACTACAAATATTTATCTTAAGTGTGAGTTCATTCAGTCATCTAGGTATGTTATCCCTCAAGCCGAAGCTTTTCATCCCAATACACTTGCACCGCCAAATATCGAACATCAATGGGTCACACCGCCAAAACACTCTTGGTCATGAAGACTTTCGATACAAAAAATCAATCAAACCATCGACTCTAATGCCACTGTTGTGTCATAAGGAGATTTGGGAGATCATTACATTGGCCAAGAGTAACCACACAAGTGAATTGGACATCAATATCTTCATCCAAAACTTTGAGACAATTGGTATATAGGTCATTTCACTTATATATTGCTTAACATTAATTTTTTGAACCAATGTGAGACTTTTAACTCATACTTTCGAGTATAGATGATTTTTTCCTTTAGAATTATTCTACCTTGAAGCTGGAATTTATGATTTTTGCCTCTATAATTGATTCTTCGCCTGGAATTTACTTTACAATTCACTTTTTCATTAATGTATGCAATTAGAAATCGAGTTATCTTCAACTCATTTTTAGTTAGAATCAACTTCACATAATCAATTCATTGAAAATCAATTTTTGTCAATACATAAACAAAAAACACGCATGTACAGTTGGGATCATAAGCATTATCAATGTCAAAATGACAACAAAAAGGTAATTGATACGATCTGAATGCTTTGGCAAACTATTGCACCTATAGCATTAATGTTTTATGAAAAAAAGCTAGCAAATGGCTTAAATGTACTTGTTAAAAAATTAAATATAAAAATTCTCAATAAAAAATATATTTAACGTTGTGTTTTCAATTCTTTCAGCTAACCTTTTTAACTCTTTTAAGAAACCCATATTTTATTGTTCTACAATCGGAATAACATTAATTAACTCCAACCAATCTTTCCCACAAAGTTCTTATTGTCTCAAATATTATTACGCCAAAAAGATCATTTAAAAGCGTTTTTTTAAGCTCTTTACAGCGCTTTTAAGCGCTGTAGTATCTAGTGCTGTAAAAGGATACAACAACGCTATTGAAAATACAAAAAGCGTTGTAATATGTCCATATATAAAGCGCGCTTCCTATACTAGATTTACAGCGTTTTTCCAAAAAGCATTGTAATAGGTCTGGTCCATAAAGCGCGCTTCTTATACTAGATTTACACCGCTTTTTCAAAAAAGCGCTGTAATAGGTCAGGTACATAAAGCGCATTTCTTATACTAGATTTACAACGTGTTTTCAAAAAAGCGCTGTAATAGGTCAGGTCTATATAGCGCTTCTTATATTAGTTTTACTAGTTTTACAACGCTTTTTTAAAAAAGTGTTGTAAAAGGCTTAGAAAAGTGTTGTAAAACGTTTAAAAATGTGATGTAAAAGGATGAGATTTCAATTTATGGCATTTTTAAAAAAAACGCTGTCTTTTTTATGGCATTATTATCAACATCAAATAGTATCATATTCAGATTCTTATCAACATTAAAATTCACATTCACAAATATCAAATTTCATATTCACATCAACAATATCAATTACATATATATTCACAACAACAAATTACAATTACATATATATTCACAGCAACAAATTACAAGTCACAATAAATTACAAGTTATTGACATTAGCAACAAATTATATAGCAACAAATTACAAGTCAAAAGTTATTTTCATTAAATTTCAAATAAGTTAGAATCAAAATATAATGAAAATAACGTACCGAATCTGAAATTATATGTTGATTTAGATCAACAATCTCCTTCGTTAATCTCATTGTATAGTATTTGCAGTCTATGTTGTTAGTTTGACGCAGACACTATAAAATAAAACATGTACACCAATAAATATTTATGCATTGATTGTAAATAAAAATTTAAAGGCATATAATTAAGTTCTATAACAAATTTCAAACATTTAGTGGAAGCCAAGAGATGTTGTTTGACTTATTCTTCGACACTGAAGCACCCCTTTGAGCGTGAAAAACTTGCAGAACACTATCAAATAAATGTGATTATTATTCAATGACCAAACACATTATTTATATATGTAAGAAATAAATGAATATTACTTACGTGTAGAATATGTTCTTTATATCAGGGTAATTGTTGAAATGACCGTGCAATGGGTCTAAATAATATATAATTTCAAAAGTCGCATTTATGACAAACAACACCCAATGTAGCCTACAACAACAAAAATTTGGTTGACAAATTTGTTTACACAACTCATAAAGAATCATAAATTAAAAAAGATATAGATAAAGTATCTAATTACGTACCTTGAATTATATGGTGTCAGAAACAGCTTGTCATTCTCTTTATTTTCTATAAGTATATCAAGTACATATTTTTTTACATTAACTGGATCGAGCTTAAACATGGATAGTTTATACGAAGATAAGAATGCAAATCTACTTGTCAATTTTCCGCGTGCACACAACTGCTCATACAAAAACCTTCAACCAAAATATAAAATTAGATTAATTATTAATAAATTAGTGTGGCAGTGATGCAATTAAAAGGTAATTTTTATCTTAAATAAAGTATTTATATTACCTGATGTATATGCTGATGACGGTAGCACTCGGCTCTTTATGATCGAGAAGTTCATATATTTGCTATTTGCCAAGTATTTCTACATACTCATCTCCGAAAATTCCTTTTTCCATGTTTATGTTACATGTATCATTATTGCACTCCATATTCATATTTTTTGTTATGTCAAGACACGACCCAAATCGAGAAAGGCGTGGTTGACTTATTTTAGGAGCAACAACTGATTTTCTTCGATCCAGTTTTTGCATTTTGAAAGATTTATTTTTACCACGGACCTACACCTGCGGTGCAGCGGGTTTATTTTTTGGTTGAATCTGAAAAAAAATGAGGTTGATCAGTTTGTTAGTTATTATAGTAAGCTAATCATTTCGTATACAATTGATGTATATGTCAAATCTTTTCTGCCTTTTCTGGTGAAGTGACAGACTTGTTGCGAGGGATCTTCTTACCATTCCCTTTAGCAAGAATCTAAATAAATGTGAAATTAAAAGCGGAAAAATCAGCAATTAAACATAATCAATCATAATCATACAACTAAACATAGATAGAAATTAAAACATACCTCCTCAGTGCCAACAAGATTTTTCGGCCATGCCACGTAGCTACCTATTTCTTCTCCAAAAAAATTCATACCTCTGTCGTTGTCGGGAATAGGCAACGGTGCAAGTGGTTCTAAAGCTATCACATGTGACACTTTAACATGGCCGGTAGGGACGGGATTGTTGTGCAATACTTCTCTTAATGTATTGTGCAATGTTCCTTTCCCAACCATGCGACGGGTAGGGGAAGACAAGTATAACAATCAATGTGAAACACCCTAAATCAATGGTTAGTACATAAGTATGTAAAACAAGTAGATTGAATGAATTTCTTATTTCGTTAAGTAATTAATGACCTTCAAGAGACTTTTATGACCGATGTTGCAACTTCCATCTTCATTTTCTATTTTCATTTCACGTTGACCCTCTGGAAGTTGCTTTTCCTTATCTTTTTTAACCAAGTATGCAACTTGCTCCGATAGGGTTTTCAGTGCTTCTAATACTTGATCATTCGATAGAGTTGTGCACTTCTCATGTGAAAAATAACTTTTGGGAGTCACCCCAAATCCCTTACCCCTTACACGGCCAGAATATTCAGGAACATTGAATACCTTGCCAAGAATGTCCCTGCAGCTAACTTCTTTATTCTCATCTTGATTTTCAAGACATTGTTCCAAATTTTCCTAAAATACATGTAGTATTAAAAAGATAAGTTCAATATCATTTTTAAAAGACAATATTAAAAAATATTAAAGTGATAGTATACTTACACATTGTTGGACAACTTGTAGAACATTTTCGTTATCAACTATTAAATCTTTATTTACGCGAGCCTCATTCCACAAGATATGACGACCCAATGGTTGATCGGATTTCGTATCTTGCAACTGTTCATTAAGACATAAACAAAATATTAGTTAGAAACTATAGTTTATAATCTACCACAATGTATAAAAGTGATATTTACTTACAATTTTTTGCTCTAAACGTGCATATACACGATCTTTTATATGGATGCATTGAGTTCTTTGCTCGCTCCCGATTAGCTGTACTTATATTTTATATATAAATAAATAAATAACGATCATGTAAAAAAATAAGATATGAATATTAATAAAAACACACATGCTAATGAAATAAATATTACCACAAATGCGGGGTCTGAACGTTTAGCTACAAAAGAGCTCCACTCTTCAGTTGATATGTAGTGTTTGTAAATTTTTGGAGCTTCAACATTCAAATTTCCACACTTGTCTCTTAAGTAACAATACGACAGATGAGATCTAAATCCTCTGTGAATTTTACCAGCAACTTTTAGCACATAATTTTTCTACATATCTTCCATGTTAAAAGCACTCTACAAACCAAATAAATGAAGAGTTTGAATAAAAATATTTCAATGGAAAAAATTATAAGTAACAAAAAATTGGAGTAAGAAAGTTACTTGTATATCACTCCACAATATGTCTTTAGCATCCTTCAAAGCTTTGTCTCTCCAATCATCAATTGTTATTGGGATATTTTGACGAACAATAGCACCGATGTAACTTACCATCATTGAACTGTTGGGCTCAATCAACTGGCCACTTTCATTCCATCCCACCTAATAAACTCATAGAGTGTAAGTGCTTGCTTTCAAAAAATAAAAAAAATAAAATCTAAACAAAAGTATAGTATATATACCTCAAATTTTATTCCACTACTTCTTGCTTTGATGACTTTTTGCATTATAGTTGCCCCATGTTTCACTTCGTTTTCATAACCTTTAGCACTGACAACTTCAGTGTTTACAACTTCATCATTTTGACGACCTAAATCGTTATTGGAATCCATTTATCTACACATTTCACACAGTATAAGTTCAACATGCAGTTTTGTGACAACAACAGATTGAATAAATACAACATGCACTATAAGTTTAGGGACAACAAGATATTAATAACCATACATGTAGTTTAACGTTACGACATCGCAGAAATACAAGTAGAAATGTCTTGTGCAACGAGAAGACGATACTAGGGTTCCACAAAGAGCGCTTTAAAAAACTAAATAAAAAGCGTCTTAAAATCCTTTATGGTTCGTAGGGATAGTACGTAGTGAAAATGGATAATAATGAAAACAGAGAGTATGTAATGAAGATGGACAGTAGGGTTCGCACTAAGGAGAAGAGGGTCGGGTTCGTATGGAGAGTAATGAAGATGGAGAGTACGTAATGAAGAAGCGTTTCACACTGCCAAGTTGTTCGTACATAGGGAGAATACGTAATTAAGAAGAAAATGAAGAGGCGATTTCTTATTATCAGTTTACATAATATTTTAAAAAACCATTTTACAGTGTTTTTCCTAATAGCGCTTTAAAAGACCTAACCTATTACAGTGCTCTTCCAAAAAGCGCTTTAAAAGACTATATAAAAAGCGTCTTAAATAGTCTTCTACATGGCTTATAGACACACTATATAAAAGGCGCTATATGAGCATTTTACAGCGCTTGTGGGCAAAAGTGTTGTAATTGTTTTGTACTTGTAATTTATTTTTTTTTAAGTTTTTTACAGAGCTTATAGGCAAAAGCGCTGTAAAGTTTTTTAAAAGCCTTTTATAACGCTTATGGGCAAAAGCGTTGTAAATGTTTTGTTTTGTAATTGTAATTTATTTTTTAAAAGCCTTTTACAACGCTTATGGGCAAAAGCGCTGTAATGTTTTGTTTTGTAATTGTAATTTATTTTAAAAGCCATTTACAGCGCTTATTGGCAAAAGTGTTGTAAATGTTTTGTTTTATAATTGTAATTTATTTTTTAAAAGTCTTAATCAGCGCTTATGGAAAAGAGTGCTGTAAAATACCAAAGCGCTTATGAGAGCCTTTTAAAAATCAACAAATGATTCATAAAGTAATGAATTCCCAATTTAGAATATGTATATCATTTTATAAATCTTACATATAGAGTAGTGAGATAATATGTATACTCATGGATACTAATTGTTCATATCAACTTATATGATGAGTTTAGATTATAATTAAATTTTTTATCAAATTGTCATCTCTAAAATAATTAAATAATATAGTTAAAAAAATTATATGATGAGTTCAGATTACATGACTTATGGGCAAAATAATTTTTTTCCAAATAATTAGTTATATCAATGCTAAATTACATGATCAGTTCAAGTTCTGGCAAAAAATCAGTATAAGCATAAAATCAAAATACTCAGTTCTGGCAGGTCAAACAAATTGCTAAATAGTATAAATTACATGAACTTAGTTCTGACAGTTCAAGTTACATGAAATTAATATAAATTACATGATGAGTATAGATCATTACATGACTTATATAAAACACATAAACACCTTAAGATGCCTTTCTTCTTTTTCTGGTGGGATTCACATTTGTTTGTCCCTTAACGATACGAAACGATGGATTAATCCAAATTCCCTCATCATGATCATCTCTAAGATATAAACCATCATCAGTTGAATCAATTTAACGTGGTTGTGATGTCACAAAGAAAATATCATTACCAATATCTTCAACGTTGTTGTTATCATCACTTATTTTATTGGTCGATAGAACAACAGACCATTTATCATCAGCAGGATTAGTGACATAAAACACTTGTTGAGCTTGCGACGCTAAAATAAAAGGCTCATCTTTGTATCCCACCCTATTATAATCGACAAGCAAGAACCCTGAGTCATCAATCTGAACGCCATTATTGTTATCGACCCGCTTGCAACTAAAGATGGGAACATGAAACATTGTGTAATCCAACTCCCATTTGTGCTCGATAACCCCAAAATATGATAGATTTGCATATATTGGGTTTTTGTCTTTTGCACTTGAGATATGCATCGCTTCAGCTACTAGAGTGACTCCGTTATTTTGCATAATGGTTTGATCATCTTGTTTTGTGGTATAAAATATATAGTCGTTAATTACATAACCGGTGTAAGAAAAGACATGTAAACTCGGGCCATTTGCTAGCCACCTCAATCTCTCTAAAATTGAAGTGGGGTCTATATCAAACTTTGAGCTAATGTGATTTTTTAGCCAATGGATAAAATTTCGATTGTGCTTTCATGTTATCCAATTTTATTCCTATTCATGTTCAAACTAGATAACTGATCCATGAGTATTGTAACATACGGTTGAACCTCATCATCATTGTGCAGAACATACAATTGTACCTGCTCCCATTTTGTCTTTGATATAGTCATTACTCTCTCTCCAAGTATCCCTTCTCCTATTATTCTTCCCGAATGACGAGACATAGGAAGTCCTATGGATTCAACATTGGATAGATATTCAATACAAAATTCAGCAGCTTCTTTGACAATGTACCGTTCAGCAATACAACCTTCTGGTCGACTTCTACTTTTGGCGTACCATTTTAATATTTTCATATATCATTCTATCGGATACATCCATCTCATATAAGCTGGCCCACAAAGATGTGTCTCCTTAACAAGATGAACAGTAAGGTGAACCATTATATCAAAAAACGAGGGTGGGATATACATTTCAAGCTCACACAAAGTAACAACAATTTCCCTCTGCAATGTCGGTAATTTCTGAGAATCGATCACTTTACTACAAACTTCCCTGAAGAAGAAACATAATTTAGTTATGGCTCATCGAACTTTTTTCAAGTAAAATGGAATGTATACATATTGGTAGCAAATGATCCATTAGAACATGACAATCATGAGTCTTCAAACCTTTTAACTTCAGGTCTTTCATACAAACTAAATTTTTAATGTTTGAACTGTATCCTTTTGGAACTTTAACATCGTGTAGAAATTTACATAAAACAATTTTTTTCATATATAGATAGAGTATGAGCGGTTGGAGGTAGATATGTGCAATTTCGTTTCTTTACGGGACCCAATTCATTTCTTATTCCCATATCGACCAAATTCAATCTTGCATTGATGCCATCCTTAGACTTTCCTGGAACAATGAGTAACGTACCAATAACACTATCAAATACATTTTTTTCGATATGCATCATATCGAGAAAATGTCTTATATTCAATGACTTCCAATATGGCAATTCAAAGAAAATTGACTTTTTCTTCCACCAAATTTTGGCAGGCTCTCCCCCAAATGGTTTTCCAAATTTATTGGTCAAACCTTGTACTTTTTCCAATATTTGTTATCCAGTCGGTGCTAAAGGAGCTGTACCTTCCTCTGATTTTCCATTGAATGCATTTATCCACCCACGATAATGATGACTAAAAGGTAAAAATCTACGATGTCTAAGACAGACGTTCTTCTTACAATGTTTCAACCGCATCCAATCTGTACTCTCTTCACATATAGGACATGCACACTAACCTTTAATGTTATATCCTGATAAATTACCATATGCTGGAAAATCATTAATTGTGCCGAACAACATAGCCCTCAAATTGAAACATTCTTTCTTATATCCATCATAAACTTCCACACTTGTCTCCCACATATTTTTTAAATCTTCAATTAAAGGAGCCAAGTATATGTCAACATCATTCTCCGATTGTTTGGGTTTAGAAATTAACAGAGACACCATCATAAACTTACGCTTCATACATAACTATGGAGGTAGGTTATAAATCAACAAAATCACATGCCACGTGCTGTGTGATATGCTTTGAAGACTATGTGGACTCATTCCATCAGTAGAAAGTGCAAGTCATAGATTTCTTGACTCTCTACCGAAATCAGGATACTCGTGATCAATTTTTGCCCATTGTGGAGACTATGCAGGGTGTTCTGACTTTCCATCTCTAATTCCTTCATCTGCATGCCATGTAAAGTGTTTTGAATCTTCTTCACTACGATATATGCGCCTAAATCTTGGTATTATAGGAATATACCACACAACTTTTGCTGGAGTAGATTCTTTCTTCTTATATCGAGAGACATTGCATTTCAGACACGCGTTTAGTAATTCATATTTGTTTCAAAATAAAATGCAATCGTTAGGACACGCATGAATCCTTTCGTAACTCATGCCAATAGAGCACAAAATTCGTTTAGCCTCGTAAGTTCGACTAGGAAGTTCATTATCATCTAGCAACATATCTTTTAGCAGTGTTAATAATTCTGTGATGCTTTTATCAGACCATCCATTACTCGCTTTTAAGTTGTTCAACTTTAATTTCGCCGAAAGTCTTGTGAATTTAGTACAACCATTATATAATGGTTTCTCTGCATCACTCAACAAACTCTCAAACATTTTAGGACAATCCCGAAGATTTTCTTCAACTGCTTTTGCAATCTCCTCAACTCGGTCCCGCTCATATGTATATGTGTCGAAATCATCTAAAATCATATTCCGCATCATTCTCAAAATAAGTGTTCCATTTTTTTTCTCACCGTGTCTTATCCAACATGTATAGCTTTGATCAATTCCATGCCATACTAAATGCCCTTCCAATTCATCTACTCTAACGTGTTTTCCAAAACAACATTTTAAACAAGGATAAATGATTCGATTTGGGTCTTTTGTATTCTTCACTTCAAATTCAACAAACTCATTCACTCCATTTTCATACTCTTTTGACAATCGATTAACAGACATCCATTTCCGGTCCATTTTATATGACCTTTATGAAAGCAGTGTTACACAAATTTATCAATCTATAACATTATACCAATCTATAGTATATATGCATACAAGTCTAATTTCAAAACATAACAGAACAGATCGAACAAATTTTATATGATTTATCATGTAAGAATTTTTGAATGCAGTGTTACACAAATTTATCAATCTATATCATGTAACAATTTATGAATGCAATATATATGAATGCAGTGTTACACAAATTTATCAATCTATAACATCATACCAATCTATAGTATATATAATCTAATATTGGAAAATGGAATCCAATGTCATGCATACAAGTCTGATTTCAAAACAGAACAAATCGATCAAATTTCAAAACCGAACAGATTTATCATCTAACATTTTATATGATTTATCAGGTAACAATTTATTAGTTTTAGAGACAACAATAAATTAATAAATACAGTACTTGAGACAACAATCACTCTGTAGAAATAAGCGCAAAGCAGAGGAGAGGAAGGTTCGTAATAGGGTTCGAAGGGAGAGAATGTATTAAATATGTTTTTATTTATTTATTTATCAAGTATATATAACTTGAACTGCTTGTAATTTTACAGCGCTTTTGTCCATAAGCGCTGTAAAAGGCTTTTAAAAATTAAATTTCAAAATATTTACATCGCTTATATACAAAGCGCTGTAAATAGTGTGGGAGCGCTATATTTTACAGCGCTTTTATAAAAAGCGCTCTAAAAAGCACTCTAAACATTATGTGAGAGTGTTATATTTTACAGCGCTTTTATGTGAAGCGCTGTAAACATTATGTGAAATCGTTATGTGACCCTACAACAGTGTTTTTCGCATAAGCGCTGTAAATCCTAAACCCTTCATGACCCTACAACAGCGTTTTTTCTAAAGCGTTTGTCATTAAAGCGATGTTGTATCCTCCGTTAATTTTAAAATATTATACAACAGCGCTTTAAAATGTGCGCTGTAAAAGACAATTTTTGGCGTAGTGTATGATATGTCCCATATTTCTCTGCCTTCCAGTAGATAACAGCATGACCTTGGTCATATTAAAGATTATATGCAATGAATAGAGCATTTAAAATCACACCATTATTCATAATAATCATCAAGTTCCTCAAAAGAAAATGGGCAATGATAGCATTATTCTGGATGTAAATTGTAACAAAAAAAGCATTGCATAAGTCATATGTCTTCATTGATGTCTTCCAATCTCAACATAGAACACTTCATTGATGTCTACAATCTAGGGCCGGTATCAGGGTAAGACCATTAAAACAACCACTTGATTTTCATGAAAAATAAAATTTTTACTTAATTAAAATGCCTCAAAAAAAATTTACTTAATAAAAAGGCATCAGATTTTAACATTTTTAAAATTAAAAATATAAATATGTTATAAATTTAATATTATCTCAAGAATATTAAATCAATTAGAAAAGAAATATTACATGACATCACTTATATTAATTTAGTGATGTCAAGTTAAAATTTAGAAAATTTGTTTTAGATCACATATTAAAATTCGTTTTAGATCTCCACGTGTATTGCGTCAGCCTTGCTACAAACTCGATCTTCTTCTTCTTCTTGGTTTCATCAAATTTCAAATATAGCTCTTTGTTCTCTGTCACACGATTTGAACATCCAGTATCAATATATCATAAATTAAATTTATATTTTTCCAATTTAGAGGTAACCATCACAATATCACCCTTTGAGTCTTTGTTGGCTAGGCATTCATTTGCAAAATGTCCAAATCTTTGATAGTTATAACACTACACGTTCTTTTTGTTGAACTTTTGTTTACCACTTTTGCAACCGTCGCCTCCCTTCTTGTTAGTGCCTTCACCATAGAGCTGGAATTGAGTCGAGTCTAGTCAAACTTAGCTCATCTCGACTTGACTCGATAAGATTGGTTCATCTCAAAACTCAACTCGAGTTTGATACAAATATTTTGTTAGCAAAAACCCGACTCGGTTCAAATCCGTGAACAACTCAGTTCGACTCGTTGGCTCAAATCACATAATTCCAAATCAAAATGTTTAGATCTTTGAACTTTTAATATTAGTTTTTAGATAAAATAATTGTGTAATTGAAAAATATAAATGTAAATTAAGTCTATCAAAATATTCCTGTTTTTAAGTAAAAAAAATTTCTTTATACTTCAAGTAATTATTATTTATTTCTCTAGTATTTCTCAAGAAAACATAATCCATATACAAAATAATAACACAAAAGTCTAACTATCATAAATATGTTCAACCAACAATTGGGATAGATAGAGCTAGTGAACAACAACCATAGTAATATTAGCTAACAATAATAATATTAGTCGATAAATAAATTATTTATATATATATATACACACACACACGCATACAATTGAGTAGCTCATGAAGTAAATAAGTCTAACTATATATAGCTCAAGTTTAGCACATTTAGTTAATGAATTCAATTTTTAATTCAAATTTAGCTCATTTTCTTTCACAAATCAAGTTCAAAGAATTAATTATTGAGGCGAGTCTTCTCGAAATATGTTCAAGTTGGCTTGGTTTATTGTCAGCCATACTTCAGCATGATTTTTTAAACTATCATTTGAACTTTCTGCAAGTCTCGTCTGTTTCTTCCATTTTCCATTCTCTTTATTCTTCTTCCATCCATTACCATCACCATTATTTTTCTTAGGCATTTTATCTTTGTAGGCTTACTCGTTAGACATTTCTGAGCATTTTTTTTATTTCGCAACCCATGAGCTTCCAAGAAATCTTATAGTTCTTCAATTCTTAACTCTTTAAAATTCTTTGATTCCTCCATGACAACCACTACACGATCAAATGTTTTAGGTTAAGGTTCTTAAAACATTCTTAATGATAATCAGATTACTCATTGTAAGGGTTTCAATCCGAGAAAAATACTCTGAAACACTTTGGTCAGTACAAAAGTGATTTTTAACTACAATCCTCTGTTTAATATTTTGATGATAACAAAACAATTAAATAAGATCAATTATCTGCAAACCGTATTTGTAAGTGTGAAGATTAATTTAGAAGACAAAGATTTATATTAATCACTATTTATTTTAAGGTAACATAAATCATGAGTAAGTTAGAGATAATAATCTAAGAGTTTTTAGCACAAAGAATATGATCACCTAATTAACAAATAAGTATGTTTACTAATAGAGTAAATCATGATATAACAATAAGAAATAGTCCAAGTCAAAACAATAAAGAAAAAAGAAATATAAGTTAAAAATTGATCCTTTAATCACAAAGGAGAAGAACTCTACAATGATCATCTGTCTCTAACTAAATTTAAATAAGAGTCAAAACATTTGTTGATCATCTGACTAAAGAGCAAAATAGAAAGCTATAAATGAAGCCTCTAATAAAGTCAATGGTCCGATAAAAGTTAAATCCTATGATAAACAAAGAAAGAGAATTAACTCATCAAGGCAATACAATAAAGAATTTGTTAAAAACGTGTCTTACTCTGATCACTGTGCTCTCAACACGCGTCTAATGAATATGATAATACAACACCGCTATGATAATTCTGGAAAACTAGTTTATCATATGGTCAACACATCAAGTCAACACTTTAAAAAAGTCAATCCTATGATCAAAAATCAAATTTCTTAAGTCAAAAATTAGAGTCCAAAAAATTTGAAGAAGTCAACTTCTCAATATCCTCTGCTCATCAAAGATGGACTTATCTTCATATTGAAGAAGCGCAATGATATCCTCTAAAAGTGCCATCCTCTGATATACATGCCTTCTTAAATAAAGATACATTGAATTAATTATGAAGATATATATGGACATGTTTTAAATGCTAACTCACGATCTCCAACGGTAATATCTTCAACAGATATATTCTTCAGTGCTTTAATAGAAAAGTCTCTCAATATGGAAATGTGTTGATACTAGGAAAAAGGCATTGTTCTAATAAGATTTTTGTAAAAAAACCTAGAACACATCAAGAGAAAAGAATGAATCAAAAATCATCTCGGAAAAGAGTTGTTAGAATTGATGTAAATCAATCAAGTTATTTGATACACTTGAATTAGGATTTGAAATGTATATTCTCTCAATGAGAGTTAGAATTCTAGAAACAAAATTTGTGTTAATTCAGACATAAACTGGAACGGATGCAAATTAGCCCGATAGTGGCAACAACTCTTTCATCCATAAAAAGGTACCCGAAAAGGTGTAAGAATACTGGTAAACCTCAACAGCAGCTTGCCAGAAAGTTGAGAAGATTAGAACGACTTATAATTGTTATAGCCTAGAGAGGCTAAAGAAGAAGATTCAAAGTCTAAAGAGGAAGAGTAAATAAATGTATATGCTATTGCTTAAATAGTGGATTAAGTATTGGACTGTACTAGGGAAAATCTTTCTATAAGAAAAGGACGAGATGTAGCAACTATTTGTTGTTAATTAATATAAAAGTACTTATAATCATAAGTAGAATGTTTTGATAAATAACATATTTTTTGTTTATACAACACAGATAATTTTTAGAAATGACAAAACACAATTCAAACCCCCTTTATAATATCTTTGAGCAACTTCAACTTTTAGTTTCATTCATTTGGAGAAGCGCATAATTTCTCCTCAAAGTTTGAAATTTCACCTTCTTTAATTTGTTAGCTCTAGAGAGAGATGTATCAAGTATTTCCCATGCACTCTTTGCATTTTCAATATTAAAGATTTTTTTCAAACACATTGAGCACACCACCAATCATAGTTCTTGCCATCGAGTTTTGGAAGCTGAATTGGGAAAATTTCCATTATTTGTGTTTTTCGTCGTTGCCACCATTATCTACGGATCAAGATTGAACCGAGCTCCTAATACAACTTGGTTGTACTTCATTGTGTTTTTACTCTTACACACGCTCACTTTGCAGCATAAATTAAGTGGATAGAGAAAGGGATTTTTACACTGAATGAAAGAATCAAAGTTTTAGTTTACACTATCTAATTACAACATTAAAATTTGCATTATATAGCAAAGTCTTATTCAAAACTAATTGTTCACTAACTCATCACATGCAACTAACTTTGCCATATCACATACTAGCAACTAATACAATTTAACTAACTTCCAATATTGAATTACACTTTAAAACAAACAACATGGCCAAATAGTTTTAGATTGATATTTTGAATTTTTTAATAAAGAAATTTGAGTTGATGGAATGTGCCTCAGTTCAAATTTGGGATACCATCCCCTCTAATTTTTTTCAATAAAAAATTCAAAATTTCAAAATCCTAACTTTAAATTTATTGTCATGTTTAGGTTTTTTCTAGTTTGATCGAATTACTATTCTCACCCTAAATTTTTTCCATAGAAAAAACATAATAAACGATGCTGAATATATATAATGGGTTTGTGTAATACTTAATAATATTTTCATAAGGCAGTTTAAGAGTTTATAATATTACTAATTATTTTTAATTTAGGAGTATATGTAATGCATATTAAATTTATTATAATGGTAGTTGATATAATTTAATAGTCAATTCTATTAAATATAATTGCACTAGTAGAAATTTCACATTTAGTGACTGATTTAGAGAGTGAATATTTTCAGTCACACTAGTGTCTGAATTGAAAACTGAAATGTTGAACATCAGAACTAAAACATTTTGCTAACAAAATTTAAAGACTGAAGTATCAATTAAATTTTAGTGACTAAAAATCAGTTTCTAAATTTTATTTTTATTAATTTAATTAAAATGAGCAACCAAAATTTCAGTTGTTGACTGATTTTTTAATACACCCAATATTTTCAATTCCCTCAATTTTTTATGAATACCTTTCTATTTCCCCCAACCTTTTCCAACAAAAAAAATTTCCTTTTTACCTAAACTCAAGTGTACATCTACGAATCCAAGAACCCACTTCAGTTCCTTTTTCTTTCTCAACCCACCAGAAACCCTAAAACCATTCCTCTCATGCTAATCCTTTCTCATTTATTTCTTAAAAGAAATAATTCTCTCATTCATAGCCAATTTCATTACTGTTTCATCACGATTCACGCCATTTCATCGCATTTCACAACCATTTGTCGTACAACTCGAGTTCGACTCCTAGTACACTCAGTCCCAACTCGTTCGAATTCCTTCTGTGACCGCGAAGCCAACGTGTTCTCTTAAACCCTCAAACTGCAACTATCATGTGAAACCCTCATTCTTTGTCATCTCGTCGGCTATCGTGAACTAGAAAGTAAGGAACTTATTTTCTAATTCTTTTGAATGTTCTTTGTTGTCTCATTACAATGTTATTCCATGTGACCTGATATTGTTTCTTCAATGTACTCTTAGAGGAAGAAAGTGTACTCCTTCTTAGAGGAGTAGTGGAGTTTCGGAAGAACCTCGTCGGTGAAGGAGACAAGACGATCTTTTCAAGAAGAAAAAGGGATACTCCTTCTTATATCATTGCTACTTCTACCCCTTTCTGCCTCATCCACACAGTAGGTATACGATTTCTTTCAAAAGATAGATCAAAATTTCCTTAAAGAAAATCACAACAGATATGTTATTATGATAACTTTTTTATGAGGACATAGAAAGCATAACCAAGGAAGGAAGCATAGAGGATATTCAAGGTCTTGGAATTCCAATGGCAAGAGCAAGGTCAAAGAAGACAAATGATGCTCTAAATAACTTGATAGCCACTTTATTTGAAGTAAGTCCAACTCATGAATAATTGAAGCCCAAGATAGTAAATTGCTTAATCAAAATTGAAGAAGTTAAGGAATGAAGGTTGAATCTATGTCTTTCAAATTTTAATATTGCTTTTAATTAAAGTAGAAGACTGAATTATTAAGAACATTTGGGTCTAATTATAAAAACTTGAGTTGCACCAAATTTAGAGAACTTGTAAGGTGTTGTCACTATAAAAGGAAAACCCCTAGCATATGCAACACAAATTTTGAACATATTGTTATTTTGTGAGGTTTTGCTCTCTATAGTTCATGAAGAAGTCACTTTGAACTTATCAAATCTTTTAATACTTGTGGTGTTCTTTTCGGCTTATCAATCCTTAGATTGTGGCACCATTTTGCTCTTTTTTCGTTTGCTGAATTATAATTTCTAGTTTCATTTACATCAAACCCTAATACACAAATTATGTCAATTTTCGTGTTCAGTAACCTGCGTTCATATCTCACGTTTTACATACTTTTTTTTCCGGTAATTCAACAGCATAACCTGCGTTTCAGGACATCATCTTTCACATCATTTTGGAATCGTCTAATTCTGAGTTTCGTAGCTTCGTCTATCGCACTCTCCAGCAAAACGTGATTTTGGCTCCAATCTGTGAGTTTTCAACCTAAAATAATTCTTAAAGTGATTAAGGACAAATAGGATCATATTATTTGGTACCAGAGTTTGTCACTAGTTTTGGAATTGAGTAAAATTTGGTTTACGCATTTTTTTTTGTGAAACATAGATTGCTAGTTGTGCTGCTTTTTTTGAATTGTTGTCCTTACTTAATTTGTGTGTTGCTACTACTTAAAAAAACATTGTTGTGTTGTTAAAAGTATTGCACACTACCTGTTTGAAAAAAGTCCCAAGAGTATTCTTCAATCACATAACTACTGTGTTGTGTTACTTTAATTTATTCTAACCAATTTTGGTTCAACAATCTTGAGGTACTTGCTGATTCAATTAAGAACATGAAGAGAGCAATTGAGTGGAAAAAGGAAAGAGAGATACATTATAGAAAAACCTAAATTGAGTTAAACATGAGTGACAAATTCAAGATTGTAAACACATGAGTTGTGTGGTGAGGTCCTTTCCTTTCACTATTGTTTGTTTGTTATTTAAAATATGGTATAAATATGTTGTGATGATAGCCCTCCACGAGGGGAAAACAACATATTGTTAGTGGAGGCAATAATTGCTCAAATACAAAGGATGTTGAGGGAGCATACTAAAGATTTACATGTCAGAATTGAGCAATTAAAAAATCATGGTGATGCTATGAGGTATGCAAAAGAGAAAAGACATGTAGAACATAAAAATGAGGATCAAGAAAAAGAAAAAAAAGAAGAGAAGTATATCATATCATGAATATATTCAAGATTTTGTATTGGATCCGGAGTATATGAAATATCTTTACGAAAATGGATATGCAAAAGAGACAAGAAAAGTAGAAAAGCTAGTCTTCAGAGTGTAAGAGAAAATCAAATAAGAGAAAGAGGAAGAAGAAAAAAATAAGTTAGCCTTGAGAGCAAAAGAGAAAATTAAAGAAAAGAAAGAAGAAGAAGAGAAACATTTGAGAGACAAAGGGCAAGAAATTGCCTCCAACTATTTGTCTAACTTTGATAATTCTCTTGTGCAAGTTCTTGAAGAAGTGTCTCTAAAGAAGGAATGTCATCAATACATTGACTTTGAAAGCAAAGAGAAATATGGCGGTAAAATTGAAAGTCTCTTTAAACAAGAGAGTAAGGTGAATGAAGCAATTTTAGTGCTTGAAGGTGATTCGTCAAAGGTTCCTCAAAAAGATGCTTGAAAGAAAATCATTGAGTCGCCATTTTTTTGTGATGAAGAGAATGTCCATGAGATTCAACTTGCTTTGAAGCCTTTCCAAATATAGAGTAATATATAGTTTGCCACAAATTTCAATCCAAAGAAGGTAAATTTGCTCATGAATATCAGCTTCAAAACGTATAACTTTATCCTCATCTTTAGAATTTCTTATCTTTACCATAAATGTGATAAAACGTTAATTGTTGAAGATGGAAATGTATTTCACCGACTTATCACATTTGACCCCAGTGGATATGATAAGCATCTGGTTTATTAGGATTCTTTCTTCATGTACGATATAATGGAGCTTAAATTTGTGGTCGAATTTCTTCAAGAAGGAGAGAATGATGAGGATATAGAAAGCATAATCAAGGAAGGAAACATAGAGGATATTCAAGGTCTTGGAACTCCAATGACAAGAGAAAGGTCAAAGAAGGCAAATGATGCTCTAAATAACTTGATAGCCACTTTATTTGAAGCAAGTCCAACTCATGAAGAATTGAAGCCCAAGATAGTAAATTGCTTAATCAAAATTGAAGAAGTTAAGGAATGAAGGTTGAATTTATGTGTTTCAAATTTTAATATTGCTTTTAATTAAAGTAGTAGACTGAATTAGTAAGAACATTTGGGTTTAATTGTAAAAACATGAGTTGCACCAAATTTAGAGAACTTGTAAAGTGTTGTCACTATAAAAGGCAAACCCCTAGCATATGCAAAACAGATTTTGAACATATTGTTATTTTGTGAGGTTTTGCTCTCTATAGTTCATGAAAGAATTCACTTTGAACTTATCAAAGCTTTTAATACTTGTGGCGTTCTTTTCGGCTTATCAATCCATAGATTGTGGCACCATTATTTTCTTTTTTCGTTTGTTGAATTATAATTTCTAGTTTCGTTTACATCAAATCCTAATACACAAATTATGTCAATTTTCGTGTTCAGTAACCTGCGTTCATATCTCACGTTTTAAATACTTTTTTCCGGTAATTCAACAACCTAACATGCGTTTCAGGACGTCATCTTTCACCTCATTTTGGAATCGTCTAATTCTGAGTTTTGTAACTTCGTCTATCGCACTCTCCAGCAAAACGTGATTTTGGCTCCAATCTGTAAGTTTTCAACCTAAAATAATTCTTAAAGTGATTCAGGATAAATAGGATCATATCATTTGATTATATCATATAAAACTGGACTGAAGTACTTGATTATATCAATTGTGATACTTAGAGTTCTCAATTTGCACAATTAAAATCTAAGGGTTCAAAATCTCACAATTGCAATACCTATGGTACCAAAGTGAAATGAAGCATAATCTAGTAGCTTATGTTAAAGGACCTAGAGGGCATTCGCTTTGTCAAGCTTTAGTCTTTTTTTAACTTTTTTTGGTGAATTATTGTCAAACTTTATTTGTGATCAAGGGAATAAAGCTTTACATATAGCTTTATTTGTAATCAAGGCCTAATATCAAATTTTGGTTGTGCATTGTAATAACTCATATTTGATTTAGAGTTTTTTAATATTCATCGGTGATCATGTGATTTGTTGGTTGCTCAATTACCTTTTTATACATTTTATTTGCATTATTTAATCTGGTAATGATTTATATATTTTACTTTGATTTTTAATAAAATGGTGATGTTAGGTTTGGAACAATACAGTGAGTTAACTTGTGTTTAACTTGTGTTTATGCTATTAAAATAAAATTGCATGTTTACAACCAATTTAGGTTCTATAATTGGTGGGTGATTATACTATGTGATAGATTATTTTAATCGTTTTTTGTTGTCCTTTTGCAGTATGTTAGTCATTAGTCAATTACCCACTCATATTAGATATTCCAATAGAATGAATTGGTAGATACAATTGCCAATCTCAGTTGTTGGCACCTATAGTGAGTCAACGACTCCCCAATGTTTTCTTCTTTTTTTCGATTTTTTATTTTCATTTTGTTAAAAATTATCTGTGTCTTGAATGTTGTACTGGCAATATATACCTTTTTTGTGATAATTTTGGTTATGTATGCATCACTAGAATTGGTACGAAGATGGGATTCACATTTCTTTCTTACAAAAAGCGAAAGTTTTGTAATAATTCACTCTAGAGTTTGAAGCTTTATGAAGTTAATTTGCTCACGGGTTACAGGGTTCAATTTGTTCCATTTTACTTGGAGATAGTAGTACTACTTTAAGTCAAGTAATTAAAGTGGACTCATGAGATTGTCGAATTCGAGAGTTTAATAGATAAACTTGTGGAGCATATATAAATTTAACTTGTAGGCCCGACTTGTAGTCTCGTAAGTGTTTAAGGGTTAATTTGAGAGTTTAATAACTTATGTCAATGTTTGATGGTTTGGATTGAATGAGGGAAAATTAGAAGAAAAAAATTGTTTACAATTAAAAATTAAAATTGTGGTTATTTCTGCTTGCATAACATGATTTTAATGTTGACTTTTCTTTATGTTGTTAGACAGAATTTAATGGCACCCTTCCTAGTCATTTAAGTTTGTTTCTTCACACACACAAACATGATAAGGATAAAACTTGGGTTGATAGAAGATCATAATATATGCAAGTAAGAGATTCACTTTAAATTGTATATTATTATTTATTATTGTTTTATGTTGGTTTCACTTTATTTTAGTGTTTTAAAATATTAATTAGTCTTATATTTACGTTGACAGAAAAAGCGTAGACATATATTGAAAGAATTAACCCAAGAAGCATCTTTGCAAGGAACTCCCCCACTAAATGAATTAGTTGTGTGGTGTGAAGTTGCGGGAATAAAAAAAGGATGAGTATATGATCTCGAAAGGGAATCTACTGTATTATTAGGGAGGCTATATTAGTGTGGCTCATATTATTCATCAACCGAGTGGGTACAAAGACATGAATTTGAAGAAATGAGAAATGAAAGAGGTCAACTTCAAGATGAATTGGCTAATAGAAATAGAGCAGTTGAGCGCAAAAACCACTTGATAAAACAAACAATTGATGGATAGCTTGAACTTTCAGCTCATTCTATTTATTAGATACCAAGTTCATGATAATGAGATTGATGATAATGATGTTGGTAAGCATGATGATGAGATTGATGATAATGATGTTGGTGATCACGATGATGAAGAGTCAGATGGATAATGAAAAGTTAATCTTAAGAAAAAATGTGTTGCATTTTGTTAGGACTAAAATATATTATGTTTAGACTAAAATTATATATGTATTTTTTAGTACTTAAATATATTATGTTCTTTGATTATGTACATTAATATGTTTAAATAATGCATTTAAATGTTTTATATGTCTTGTAAAAAAAATATTTTTGGTGTATGAACTTTTTTAGATATTCAAAATCAAATTTTAAAAAGTGTTTTCATTATTTTTTAGACCATTCATTTTAATGAATTTTTTTTATAAATAAAAACGTAAGGTTTAGAGACAGAAATAGTCACCCAATATTTGTAAAAATAACAGATTCAATCACAATTGTTTTCTAAATCAGTCGTTAATAGTATGGAAAATCAATTCAAAATAGTTGCTAAATTGATCTCAAATTTTGGTCACTAAATTAGTCTCTTAATTCGATCACAAAATTGATTGTTAATTGTTAGTGGTCAATTCAGTCGCAACAAATAATTATTAGTGATTTATCAACTGAATTTTAAAGGTCTTTGATTTGATCGCTAAATCCAACAACGATCGATTTTTAAGCGATAGCTACCGAAAATTCAGTCACTAAAGACAAAATTTTAATAGTATTGGCTATTAATATATAATATTAGATATTTCTTTAAAAGAAATAGTTTATCCCACCAAAGGGATTTGAAAGGTAAAATAGGCTTAATGGGTTTTTGTGATATTTAATAATATTTTCAAAGGCAGTTTTAATTATTTTAAATTTATGAGTATATGTAATGCATATTAAATTTATTATAGTGGCATTTGGTTTAATTTAGTAGTCAATTTTATTAAATATAATTGACTATTAATAAATAAAATTAGATACTTCCTTTCAAAAAGAAAATTAAATGAATTTGAAAGGTAAAATAAACTTAACAATATTATTAAATGTCTAATTTAATTCCAATTCATGTCAATTGATGTGTATGTGTGTATTATCCGAAAGTAAGTAGAAATTGACATGAATTGGAATATAATATTGATTAAATAAGACATTTAATAATATTGTTAAGTCTATTTTAATGAACTAAATTATACTCTAAGAGTTACATTTATTCAACAATATTATGTCGAATTAATAATTTTTTAAAATTAATCATTAGATTAAAAGTTATTATTATAAAATCATATCTATAAATTTTTTACATTAATCGATAATCATTTATTATGTCAAGTATCAAAATTAATATTATCTATAATTACATCATTGACGTTGATCTTATGATAATATAAAAATTACATAATTATCTATAATGTCAAAATTAATAGATATGATTTATATGATAATAACTTTTAGTCTAACGCTTATAATACAATAATTATAATTTATTATATAAATCATACACAATACAAATATTTTTTATTGATCAATTAGTTAAATGATAGTCTTTCACGAATTCATTAGTTAAAAGAAAAGTACGAATTTCATTCTCAGTGTGTCTGTTAAATACATTTTTGATTAAAAAAAATGAAGAAAATCATATTATAATAGAATAATTACAATTTACCATACAAATTATTTACATAACAAATATTTGTCTTGGATTAATCAGTTAAAAGTAGTATTTCACGAATCAATTAGTTTAAAGAGAAATATATATATTTCATTAGTATGTATTTTAAATATCTTCATTATAAAAATTTGAAGAAAATTTTGAAGAAAATTATAATACAGTAATTATAATTTATTGTATAAACTATACACAAAACAAATATTTGTCATTCATAAATCAATTAAAAAGTGGTATTTCATGAATCAATTAGTTAAAAGAGAAATATATGTTTCTTTAGTATTGTGTCTTGTGAATATATCTTCTAGATAAAATTTTGAAAAAAATTATAATACACAAATGATAAATTTAGTTAAATATATTTTTAGTCCTATAAAATAATCAAATTTTATTTTTAGTCCCAATAAAATTTTGTCCAACTTTTAATCCCTAAGATATCTTCTGTTAATACTTTTGGTCCCCAAAATTCTCCAAATTTCATTGCACATTGGTTGTATACTTGTATCACTCCCAAGACCATTATATACGGTTTTTAAGACTTTAGGTTTGTTTGGTGTTCTCCTTGGAAACCCGTAAATGCGAATTATTTGAAAAATTTATTGATTTTTTATCTTAAAAATCATAAATTTCAATATTTAATATTATTTCAATTATATATTGTAAATAATAATTAATAGTAAAGAACAAAATCTACGTTTAACTTTTAAAAAAAAAATAGTAGAGACTAAAAATGTTGATGGAAAATATTTAATAAATTACATGTCTATTAAAATAATTTATAAAGATTAAAACAAAAAAAATTAATCCTTATGATTGACTTGTCAAATGTATATAAATTTGGTGAACGTTTTATATTAAATAAAATTGATTTTTATACGTTAACATTTACGAATGAATACTATACTTGAAAATGTAAAAGAAAGTATTATATTTATTTGAATAATTTGATTTAAATTTTGATAATATTTTTATTGTAAACTTTTAAATATTTTAATACTATAATATCTACATTGATTTGATAACATGCAGATTCTTATTGATACCACTTATTTTTAGGAGACTTTGACACTATATCTCTACCCAAAACCTTAAAGTATTAAGTATATGAATCATTTCTCTTATATATCTAACATGTTTTTCACTCTTAATCGATGTGAGACTAACCGCATAGCTTTAAATTTCAATACACCTTACATAAATGGCACTTTGGCATTATCACAATGGCTTTATTATTATTGTCAAATAAGGAGTTACTATAGGAATATATCCCACCATTAAAACAATTCACCACAGTTGAATTGAAATAGCTTTCCAACTTTACCATTAGCTTACAGCATATCTTAGAATATGGATTCAACATAACCCAATTTTTATAAATTGACCTCTAAAGTTATAAATATATATTCACACTATTATGAATCTGGATCATTAGATTATAATCACAAAGATAATTCCGACTATAGGAAATCTAACTCCAACTTTGACAACAATTAGAAGAAAAAAAAGTTTGTCATTATCACATTGACACAACAACTTTTTTAAGTAAATATTAGTGGTTAATTTTATTATTAAAGAGGGAAAAATGTTATATCAGAGACAAACTCTTTGAAACAACAACTTTAAATAAGGAATCAAATTTCCAAAAGTAGGATTCAAATTTCCAAAAAATGGTTGTATTTATCGTAGCTCTCTCTATTCATGTATTCTAGTGGTGCATTTATTTACTGTTCCTTCAACATGTTGATTGCCACAAGAATATGACCTTACAACTTAGAGTACACCTTATATAAAACCAACTCAATTAATTGGTCTCTAAACTTTATAAACATCAACTTCGATGGCTTAGAATCCAAGCAATTTGTACATAAAAGCCTCCCTTCAAATAAGCTTCCATGCTCCCCACTAACTTTCATGCATTCCAATCCAATATCATTTTTGTAAGGTCTAATAGATTATGACCTCACAAAGTAAAGTAAAATTAAAGTGGGTTCCAAAAAGCAACTCAAAAATAATCTAGAAAAAATATCAAAATGCAATGTATAGTATTATATGCTATGATATTATTAATCAGCATTGAGGTGGTGCAGGTGGTAATGTTCCCAAGTTCTGTCCTTATATGTGTAAGATAATTTCATAATTTCATTTGTAATTGTGACCACACAACTTCCATTATATATGATTCATCATTAAAAGCATTTTTGGACTACTCGTATATGTTTTTTCAATATCCAATATTTCTTTGTGCAGCTTATGCTCCATATGTACTTAATCAATTATTCAACTTTACTATACATACACAGCCATATAGCCAAGGGACACATACAAATCGACAATATTAATATTGGAATTTTTTTTTTGAGGATATAAATATACAAAGCAAATATAATCTCTATCTTAGATCAAGACATCATTCACTCACTCTAAATTTTTTTTAAAAATGTATTTGTTTGAAAAAATAATTTAGAGACCTATAGATATAGATGTGAAGGTCCAAGTAAAATATAATCCAAAAAATATCTTTAACCCAATGAAATTATTTTGCAGTCGATAGTTTAAAACAAGTTATCTATACTTCATTACTTCTATAACCAAAAATGATTACTAGTAACTACCAATTTTATCAAATTTACAAATTTGACCTTACAAACAACATTGTTTTCCAAATTTTAATTTTACTATTAATTTTAAATTTAATTTTAATCTATATCATGATTAAAGGGAATTCTTCCCCTAAAAAATGATTAAAGGCAACTCCTAATGTATCTATCAAAATATTATTTTATACAAATCTTTTCTAAAATAATATTTAAATTTAGAGTGGAGATTTATTTTCATTTTTGAGAAAAATTGTAAGATCCATTGATCCATAAAAAATTAAAAAAGCAAGTTTAGTTTTCGTAAAATATAAACTAAAACAATCTAGTCTATAACCAATTAACCATCATTCAAAGGAAACAATTTAATCTTTAACAATAATTAAAAGGAAACATTATGGTCCTTCACAAAAAAAAATCTCTAAATAAATTTACTTTAATATATTATCAATTTTTGTTATTTTCTTATCTAGCATTCAAACAAAGCACTTCATTGCAATGGTGGAGGGTAGTGTTGTGATGCCCAAGCTTGCCATGGGGTAGCCTTGGCTACTCCATTTTTTAAAATAAGTTAGTCTATTTTTATATTTAGCAATCTCAAATAAGTTTATTTGTCAAAAATTAGTATAAATAAAGAGCTGAATAATTATTACTTGATTGATACACTTTTTCATCTTATTTTAAAACTATGCAGCAACTACAAAGATAGTTTTATAAACAACGAAAACCGTAAAAACAAATCTCATAAATTTTTATAAAACTCATAAATAAAATGGATGATCAGATCTGTGAAAATAACTTAATTGTTTACGTTAAAAAATATATTGTTAATTTAATTTATACGATATCAATTAGAGATAAATTTGACTCTTTAAAACATCATCGGTATCAAAATTTTAAATAACCATTGTCAGTTTTTTTGATATTTGATCCTTCATGAAATTATGACTAGTATCCTCTCTAATTCAATAGCAAAGATTATTCTATTAAATATCAACAAGAATTGGCATTTTAAAAAAACCAAATCATAACAGTATCTGGATTTTTATTAAAAACACCCATGATTACAAAAGATCTATGATTAAATAATATCTATGATATTTTAATTTCAATTTTTGAATTTTTTAAAAAATTACAATACTAAAAAGATCTACAACATATGAAGAAAAAAAATATTATCAATGGTTTGCATACAAAATACATATTCATCCCTAAATATAGAACAATTTTTACCATATCACGGGAATGAAAAGAAAGTAAATAGTAATATTAAATTTAATAAAAATCGATATTGTTTTATAGGTTTATCATTTAAGAAAAATAATTTGTTGATGTTTTCTGTTATTGTATTTATTGTTGATTACAGAAAAAAAAATATAAATTAACTAGAGGTATGTTAATAAAGAAATAATTAATATAATTAAAAATTCAAATACTATTTTATAAAAAGACACAAGAAAAATTTTCAAAAGGATCTTGTATTTGGTCAAGTGAGTAGCATTACATAATTCATATATATATATATATATATATAATTTGTAGATGATAGTTGATTGATCGTTAAAGAAGAATAAAAAAAAAGAGTGATTTGTTAAAAAAAAAAAAAAAATTATTTAATTTATTTAATTAGGGAAGAGCCTAGTCAAGCGAAAACTTAGGAGCAGCATACCTCAGCCTCCCTTTGCTTCCTTTTTTCGTCAAAAAAGGTGGTTTAGAGTCAATTTACCCCTCAAAATAGTTATTTTTCTTTTTTTTATCTAAATAAATGAATTTCACATACATATTTTGTTTTTTCGCGTTTTTTGTGAATTTGGTTGTCTTATGGGAGCTTTTTTTTCATTCGGCGTCTTCGTACGACGTTTTAATTTTTCGTTTTATTGCGATGTTCATTTAATTTTATTCAAATTGGCATATCAACTTCGATTTAATGCAAATTCAATCGATGACTTTGACATATTCAACATTATAGCTCTGGAGGTGGGTATCCAAGACACTTCATGTTTGTCATATTTGTAAGTCGTCACATTTGTAGGTATGTTGCTATTTTATGCTATTGACTTAGATGTTGTGAATTTGTTCGCAGATTCATCTTTTTTAATTTTAGGGACTTTGATTTGTATTGTTCTCAATCAATATAATTTCTACTAATTTAAATAAATGAATACTTTTTTTAGTAAAAAAAAAGTTATTCAATTATGAATTTTTTCTTTCGTTGAAACCAAATTTCTTTTTATACGCTCAACACATTATAATCACATTATAATCAGCTATATGTGCGACTTTAATTAAAAGTAGTTAGATAAAAAAAAAGTCAAATAATCGTATAATTTGACATATATAATTGATTGATGCTATAAAATCTATTTATAGTGATGTTGCATATGAGTTTAATCCAATAACCATTTAAGAAAACTGAAATCCAAAACTTTTTATTTGCTCCCCTAAAACTAATTGTTAACTTCTTGTTCTTAGACAACTTGATATTAATTTGCAGGCGAATAACAATTTTTAAAAATAAAATTCGTAGTCCGTGGAAAAAATTTAAGTATATTTTTTTAGTTATTTTTTGTATTTCTTAATTTAAAATATATTTTTTGTGGTTTTAATATGAGAAATTTATGAATTTGATAAATTAATGAGTGATTAAGTTAAGAACTATATAAAAAAGAAATTTAAAAATGCACATAAATTTTATCATATTTATAAATATTTAATTAAATTATTTATCAAAATATATCATTACACTTATATGGAAAATACACAAGAAATTAACAATAGTTCGTGCCTGGAATCGGTTCTAAGGATGAAATTGTTTTTTAGTTTGGATCATAATTAGAGAAATCTACCACGCTTCCTCTCATGTTTATCTCTCACCCTCCAAAGTACATGAAAAAATCATTGTCTTTTTGTACCCCAACTACTTGATAGTCAAAATTTTAGAAAAGTTTAATATAATTTCAAAACATTATATTAAAGTGAAACTTCTTAAATACAATTTTTTCAAAAGAGTTAAAAAAATTCGAAAATATGGATGAATGTGAAACTTTTAAAATGCAATTTTTTTCAAAACATTAAAAAAGTTTGAAACTTAAGACAAATGTGAAACTTCCGAAATACAATTTTTCTAAGAGTTCAAAAAATTCTCAAAAATATGGATGAATGTGAAACTTTCGAAATAAATATTTCCAAAAGTTTATAAAAAATACGAAACTTTGGATAAATGTGAAACTTCTTAAATGCAATTTTAAAAAAAAATTAAAAAGAATTGAAACTTTGGATGAATCTAAAACTTCCGAAATGCAATTTTTTCAAAAATTTTTAAAAAAATTCAAAACATTGGATGAATGTGAGGGCAAAATCAATTTTTCCAGAGTTTGATTTCGCCCTCACTTTTATCCAAAGTTTCGAAAAAAATTTAAACTTTTAGAAAAATTGCATTTTGGAAGTTTCACATTCATCCAAAGTTTTGAAAATTTTAAAACTTTTGCAAAAATTGCATACCGAAAGTTTCACGTTCATTCAAAATTTTAAATTTTTTTTAAATTTTTGGAAAAATGTATTTCGGAAGTTTTACATTCATCCAATGTTTCGATCATTTTTTAAACTTTTGGAAAAATTATATTTCAGAAGTTTCACATTTTTCCAAAGTTTCATAATTTTTTCAAATTGTTGGAAAAACTACATTTCAGATGTTTCACATTTATCCAAAGTATCAAAAAAAATTAAATTTTTCAAATATTTTGATTATCAACAGTTTGAAGTAAAAAATGATAAAAATGTAATTTTCATGAGCTTTTAAAAGGATGAGAGGTAAAAGTGAGGAAGTGAGAGGTAAATTCTATTAAGACAAAATCTCAATTAATTGTTTTGATGTAAACAAACAAAGATTAATTAAAGACTCTAATTATGATTATAATAATGTGTTATTTAACATGTGCTTTTGAGTGTGATAATTCAAGATATGTACTAAGCAAAAACAAGCAAAATCAATTTAAAGAAAAAGCTAAAAATGAACTGCCAGAAACCAAGAACGTTCTGGACATTTTTCTGAAAAACCAAGAACGTTCTCCACGTTCTGGACATTTTTCGATCATTTTTTAAACTTTTGGAAAAATTATATTTCAGAAGTTTCACATTTTTTCAAAGTTTCAGAATTTTTTCAAATTGTTGGAAAAACTACATTTCAGATGTTTCACATTTATCCAAAGTATCAAAAAAAATTAAATTTTTCAAATATTTTGACTATCAACAATTTGAAGTAAAAAAGGATCAAATGTAATTTTCATGAGCTTTTAAAACGATGAGAGGTAAAAGTGAGGAAGTGAGAGGTAAATTCTATTAAGACAAAATCTCAATTAATTGTTTTGATGTAAACAAACAAAGATTAATTAAAGACTCTAATTATGATTCTAATAATGTGTTATTTAACATGTGCTTTTGAGTGTGATAATCCAAGATATGTACTAAGCAAAATCAATTTAAAGAAAAAGCTAAAAATGAACTGCCAAAAACTAAGAACGTTCTGGACATTTTTCTGGAAAACTAAGAACGTTCTCCACGTTTTTTTTCATTTCATCAAGAAAGTTCAATACAACTTTTAATGCAAGGAAAGATCCTGCAAACTTCGAATGGATTACCAGGAATATACAGCTCATATATTAGCAAAAGAATTACTCCAAAATATCAAAGAAGTAAAGATATGAATCAAGACAAAATGACAGAATCAGTCAAGATCAATCATTCTCCAGCTCAAGAACATTCTCCAGCTTCTGTGATACAGCTCAAGAATATTCTCCAGCTTCTATGATACAGACCAAGAACGTTCTTGAAACTGAAACTTTAGCATGACTTTAAGACACATATTCTCATTATAAAGAGACCATCAAACCTTATACTAATCAGATGACAGAGAATACATAAGATCAGAAAGTCTTAAACTCAAAAAGGAGAAAGCTTCAGTCAAAAGTCTTACTTTGAAGACTGATTATTTTAATCTAACCCTTGACCATGAAAACCTCTCCAACGGTCATATTAAGTTGTCATGGACCTCCTCAAATGTCTATAAAACGAACTCCAGAGCTTAATGAAAATCATGACATTCAAGCGCAAAAAAAAAATAATCAATCACTTACATTCACACTTGAAAGTCTCACAAGAAATCAGTAACATTCATTCACAAATCTATTGTCATTAGCTTACTGAAATCTCTTGTAAAGAATATAAACTTCAAACAAGTGTTGAGATTAATCAGATTCTGTCAAACACATTAAATCATTTTTGTGTAAACTCAAAACTATAAGAGTTGTTTATAGCTTGAGTGGTCTGTTCAGAAAATCCTTTTAAGGCTAAAAGGTGAAGTGTAAAATCCTATCAAGATTGATAGGTGACCTGATTGAACTTCTTTCTGGGTGGAAAGGACTCATGATTGAACTTCTTCCTAATTTTTTTTCTTCCTAATGATGCAAATCAGTTATTTTTTGTTTTATAAATTTTTTAAACTGTATGACTTTTCGATTGGTATCGTTAGGAAGAAAAAAAATTAAAACTTTTTATTGTGAAAAAAATTAAGACTAACAAATAATAGATTAATGTAATACCTCATACTAATGAAACAAAAAATAACTGATTTGCATTTATTCACAAGTTTTCAAAAACTCCCATGATTTCAATCCTAAATTGCGTGTTCACATCTGCATGCGCCGACTTACACAATTCCAAGAAATTCGATGAATTGATTCATGTATCATTTGTATCGATTCATCTGATACAAACATCTATAATGGTTTTAAGAACTCTATAAGTCGATTCACAAACATATAAGTCAACATCGCTAAAAATGAATAAGGTACGTCTGCGAACAAACTCATTGCACCAAGTTAATAGCATAAAATGTTAAAACATCTAAAAATATGAAAAAATCAAAGTGGGTGGAATATCCATATTTCCGAATATATAGCATTGATGACCAAGTCATTTAATGAATCTGTGATACATCAAAGTTTATATGTCAATATAAGAAAGATGACACAAATATTACAACAACACATAAAACTGTATATCACAAAAGCAAGATGATGAAACAAAACAACAATGTATTCAAATGATAAAATGACAAAAAATACGAATAAAAATTGAGATGTGTAAAAATAACTTAGTTTGATATAATATGAGTAAAAAATAATGGAGACAGGTGATTTCAAGTCAAAATATGGCTCCAAACAATCCCCTATTGGGGTGGATGAAGAAGAAAGTGTCATTGTAAGTCTCTCATTGTATAGTTTAGATTATTTTGATTGATGTCAAAGTCTAGATCTAATTTAGATGGTGTGTCTTGTCTTCTTACAATAATCTCAATTGCTCACAATCATGAGAAAAAAAAAACCATTTATCTTAATCATACATAACATTAGAATTACGTTAATGCTCATGAAAAATGCATTAAAATAAGTTTTTTAAGACATTTTGATTCTTATGACTCATATCAAGCTTGCTTGAGCATGAATAATGCAGAAGTGTTGAAATTAAACGCTCAATAATATTTAAAATTGAAAACAGTTTCCTAAAAAATCTTTGAAATATCTTCAAATATTAAAATATTCACAACTTTATAACAACTTTCAAAAATAAAGATAACAAGACATAGATCATAATCTAGACACTCGTGTGATTTGACTCTAACTCAAGGATATAGAAGGAATAAAGAGCAATTCATATACTTCTCAAACTTCCAATGTGTACTATTACCTGGAAAACATCACTCAAACATAGCAAGTATAAAATTCAGTAATATAGAATATAATATATATATATATATATATATATATATATATATATATATATATAGTTCAAAGATGTTTCTTAGCCATGATGATGTGTTAAACATGGATAATCTTTTTAACAAACTAATCAATAATTAATAATTAAATACTATGGATTCTTTTTTATCACTAATTAAAGATACCAATTGTTCTTCAACTATATATCACAAGTATTTTCGTCTAAACCATTAAGTGTGAGATATCTTGACGACTTAAACATTTCTGACAATGATTTTCATTTTATACTACAATAGGTTATCGTACTTGTCAGTAAACAACATATTTTGGTGAGAATGGACATAATGAAGTTCGTAAGCATTGCGTCATTTATCATGACTAACATGTCTTTTGTATATAGAAGGAGAATCTATCTAGCTAGGATGTACCATGTCATACCTCACCCTAAACCATACAAAGATGTTCACTGGTCCACTAGTTAAAAGATAATCTTTTACGAATCAATTGGTTGAAAGATGAATTTGTATTTGATAATCATCTTATGGATCAATGTTACATAAACATATTCAAACTATTGTCTTCTAACAATGGTTCAACATACAAAATATAAACATAATTTCCAAAATATACTTCAATATTTTGACTTCATTCCCTAATGACTCAACTTTGTCCATCAATCTTGCCTTCCAAATATCTTCACTTCCATGGTCCTTAATAATGAGATTAGTTTGTCCTTCATTCTTGCTTTCCAAACATCATCATCTCCATTGTCCTTAGTTGATAATTTTTTTAACAAATTGTCAACTTTGCCCAACAACTTTGCCTTCCACACATCTTGGTCCATTTTCCAATAGGAATGCTTTCATCCTTGGAGAAAGAAAGTATAAAATCAAGAAGAACCAGAATGGATTATATTATATTAGAATGATGATAAAGTTATAGTTCTTTTATAAAAAAAAATTGAATTTCAGTTTTGTTTTAAAAATGAGGCAAATTAGCCTCACGCAAGGGAGATTTTAGTGATTAACTCAAAATACAAATTACAATTAAAAACACCAAGTTTCTTCCATTTCTTGAACCAAAAAGCCCACTTTTTGAAACAAATTTCCAAAAGTTCTTGAGGAAGACGACGACTTTGTTCACAAAAACGAATTTTGGGAAAAATTGACTTCTAATGAACCCTAGTTAATTAATTTAGGAAAGAAATAAAATAGAACAAAACTTTCATGGGCTATCTCAAAGAAACAACAAAAAATTGTGAGAAACAGAGTTTTAGTGAATCCTAAATTGATTTGGGGAAGAAGTAAAGTGGGAAACACTTTCAACAACTTAATATTGTCTATATCCAGTTTTCCCTTTGTATTTAATTTAACCCCTCCAAATTGCTTTTCAATCCTTTTGCTCAACTAAAACCATCCCATATCAATAATTAAAGGATTTGTCACTATACACAAGTTTGCTTGAAATTTTGATTTTAACTCAGATGTATCAGTTTCAGTTAAATAGAGTACATTTCTAAACAAAATTAAAACAAAAAAAGCTAATACATGCCAATCAAAACATTGATATATCATCTAAAACCATAACAAAAGTAAATCATAATTATTTCTTCTTGTCTCCTGCTCCACCAGCCCTGCACACAATTAAAAGATAACATAAGAAGATATTTTCATCAAGTAACCATATATTTAATTAATAATAACACAAGCAATGAAGTGCAAACCTCATCTTTCGGAGAACATTAGACATCTCCTCACGCTTCTTCTTTGCACGTTTATGGGTTCCAAGCTTTCTCTTGGCAACTTTCAGTGCCCTCTTATCCTTTCCAACCTTCAGCAACTCAGATATACGCTTCTCGTAAGGTGCAAAGCCAGCAACCTCACGGATGAGGCTCCTTACAAAGTGCACTCTCTTGCTTGTTTTCTGTTCAGTAGAAAACATTAAAGATAAGCAAGCACACAATATCAAAACAAAAATAACTCTCATAGACCCTTTCAACAATTTCTTTCTTTTCTGTATTTTATCTATGATTCAGTATCATTTAAGACATTTTAAGCACTGATTTATATTCAAATCAACAAACTTCAAGTACTACAGTCGCACTATAGTAACAGTACAAATAATGTCTTTTAAATATGAAAATGCCAAGTAACAAAAAAGCAATCGATATGAACCATAAAAAGCTGGATTATTATTATCATATAGTAGAAACTCAAATATACTCATTGAGGAATCATTTCAAAACATCTTTCTGACAATTAGCACTGCTTTTTAACATATTATGAAAATCAGTCTAAAAATTAAAACAGAATGTTGTCATTACAAAAATCAAAACGACTGAAAATAAAGACTCCAAAATCAAAGTTCTGGTAAATCACTGTCTGCATTCTATACAACTCAACTCAAATCACATTATCAAATCTTTTCACACTGCTAGAGCATTTTTTACTAATGTAGACAAAAGATATTGCATTGCAACAAAAATGAAAACTAAATCCTGGATTTAATTAGTATGCAGTGTAATAGTTAAACCAATCAATTACAAAAGTTAAATTACTAAAAATATTTGCCTTTAATTAAAACAATTTCAAAAACCACGTATTCTATTGGTTGTGATATGTTAAAAGATTAACACTAACATTGCATCAAAACTAAACTCAACACGAAATCAAAATCTAAAATTTACAATCTTACCCCTTTACGATCTGAGGGTCGTGGAGCCAACTCCTTCTTGGTAACAACATGACCTTTGTTCAATCCAACAAAAAGACCGGTACTTGGCTGCTTTGGAGCCATTTTCCTGGAAAAAACAAAAAAAACAATAATTCCCAATTCAAAAACCTAACAACCAATTTCAACTATTGGAACAGAAATCATATAGTAATGTAAAAAAGAGAGGAAATAAAATACAAATTTGTTGGAACGATGGAATGGGAAAAGGAGAGAAGAAATATTCCGTTACCTGCGGTAGCATCAATTAGGGTTTTCGATGTTTCAGTTTCGCTTTTTAAAAGAAACACGAAAATCCATTTGGTTGGGTCGGGTTATGGATCCGGAAAATTATTGATGGACAGAATAAGAAAAAATTTCCCCATACCCCATATTTATACTTACACCACCCCCACAAATTTTTGACAATGTCAATTATATCTTTATTTTTTTTACTATTTTACCAACTTAAATTCACTTCTTTTTTATCATTCAACGATTTTCGGATCAAACAAAAAAAAATTTCCAATAAGTAAAAGTTTTTCGAAAATTACAGGAAAATATTTTAAAAGATTTCTAAGACAAAAAGGGTTTAACAAAAAACTTATTTAAAGTTTTCGAGGTTTCTACGAAAAACTTTTTAAAGTTTTCTGGTACACAAGGTGTGTACCGGACTTTGTGTACCAAAAACCTTTAAAAAGATTTTCTGGTACAGAAACGTAAAAATGTATACTACTGGAAAACTTGAAATTCTGGTACGCACCAATTTTTTTATTTTTTTATTTTTTTATTTATTTTTATAAATTTTAACATATATGGATAAATTACTATTATTATGTGATAAAACATATGTTGATACTACCAACATTTTTGACACATATCAAGTATAAATAATTATGATTAATATTAATATTGTGAAAATCTATTATTGTAATTAATTATTATAATCTATTTTATATCATGGATGACGAAGTATCAATGTCACGTGATATTCGTATTATTTTGTCATAACTTCCTCGTGCACCAACATCAACTGAAAAATTTAAAAAAAAAAAGTCTAATTAGTTAAAAAAAACTCATAATTAAAAAAATTAAAAAAGTGGAAAAAAAATTCAATAAATAAAACATTTTCGAAAAACTTGAAAATTACATTTTTTGTCTTTAGAATTATTTTTAGATTTCATTTGGCATCCATCAAATTTTGTCATTTTGGTGGGTGTTCTCTTAAGTTACAAAGTTAAACATTTTGTTCCCTCAAGTTACTTTTGTTTTATTTTAGTTCATTAAATTATAAATGTTAAACATTTTGATCATTTAAGATACAACCATTATACACTTTGATCATTTATAATACCATCTTGTTGAAGTAAAAACCTTTTTGATATGTGTTTTAATAACAACAAACATAACGAAATAAATGTTAAATTTCTAAATGGTGATCTACTGATGTTTGTATTTGAGTTTTTGTTGAAAGAAAAGAAGTGGTCAAGCTTGAAGTCACTCACATAAATAAGTGCGTTGTATCAACTCAACAATGAAAAAATTTAGGAGCATAACTCATTAAATATGATTATTGTAAAACCTCTAATTTTTAAATCAAAATTATGGAATTAATATTAAGTGTATTTTGGGGATATTTGTAAAATATTTAATATATGTATGTTTTGAGTAAATATATATATAAATATTTATTTTGGAAGATGAATTAAGATTATTTAATTACGAGTAATTAAATTAACGGACAGTTAATTAAAGGATTATCGGCTAATTGCGACGAGACTGGTTAAGTGTTGAGGATCAGACAAGTGTCGGGTGAGGTGGCACCCACACAAGCCTATATATAGGAGTGAGAAGGATGGGTAAAATCAGAACACCATTCCTCCTCCCTTACTGCCCTTACAATACCCACCTTCACCTTCCCTCCCATTATGTTTTCTGTTTCCAGTTCGTTCAAAAAAAAAAAAAGGAGTTCCTCAAAAGTGACATTAATTGGAAATCCAAGCACCAAACCAGAAAACCCCTAGTACAAAAGTTGTTCCCCTCATCATTCCGGAGCTAGAGAACTCATTTTCGTAGCAGCAAATGCAAGCAGGAGTTCGCCGATTTTGACGCGTAAACGGAAACGAAAACAGAAACGTGAGCAGTAGCAGAAACGCAACAAGGGTAAGGGCACCTTCCACTTTCTAGTTGCATTAGGGATGTAAATGCATAACAGTCATGACATTACTGATGTTTTCATCATTGTTTAAAGAAAAACTGTTTTTGCAATGACATTTTGAAAAAATGAAGAAAAAGCATTCTGTTGATGTGTAATGATTATGTGATGGTTGCTGTTTGGTTAAATGCAGTAAAGTTGTTTTGTTTTGTGTGTGGGAAAGCTGAAAAATGTCTTGCATGTTATTTTGAAGATGATCAAAATGCACATTTTTAAAATTGTTGTGCTGGTTG
The DNA here is from genome assembly GCA_037974295.1 of Cicer cuneatum. Lineage (NCBI taxonomy): Eukaryota > Viridiplantae > Streptophyta > Magnoliopsida > Fabales > Fabaceae > Cicer > Cicer cuneatum. Next base: position 59,938,741 of record JBBPBO010001985.1, on the reverse strand, counting down.
TTATAAAATGCGAAAATGCACTCTGTTGGTGTTTTGGTGTATGTGATGCTTGCTGTTTGGCTGAATGTGTTAATGTTGTTCTAATGGTGTGAGAAAGCTGAAAATGTTTTGCATGTTGTGATTGGTTATGTAAGAATGCTGGAAATACTCTACATGTTGTTTTGAGAAATGCTCAAAATGTAAACGTTTGGAAATGCATGTTCTGTTTTGAGTTTGATATTCTGTTTGGGGGATTTAGGCAAAACTGTGATGTTGCTTTTGGTGTTGATGATTCTGTTTCTGTTCTGTCATGAATGATCTGGTGTTGCTGATGTTTTCAAAAGAAAAGGGATTTTAAATGATGAAAGTATTTTTCTAGAAAAGTTGTATTGATGAAATATGCCTGAGTTTTGAGGTTCAAAAGAATGTTGAATCTGTTTTGGTGTTTTTGTTGGTTTTCAAAGGAAACAGTTTGAAAATGTGTTGAAGTCTCAGGAAAAATTTCACTGAATTCGAAGGTGTATTCGAATACAACATGAGTGTATTCGAATACAACCTGCCAAGCTTCTGTTTTACTCAAGTTTTCAAACTTGTATTCGAATACGGCCATCTGTATTCGAATATAGAGGAAGGATTTTTGCTTCTGACTTAGCATCTGTATTCGACTAAGACTCTGTCGTATTCGAATACAAAAGTGAAATTTTAACACTGTATTCGCATATGTATTCGACTACGACAGTCTCGTATTCGAATACAGGATGCTAACTTTCACAATTTTTGCTTCTGTATTCGAATACAAGGGAGCTGTATTCGAATACAGATTCGGGTTTTTCCATAAACTCAAGTTTTAGCTTCTGTATTCGAATACAAGAAAGTTGTATTCGAATACAGATTCGTGTTTTCCAGAAAATCAAGTTTTAAACATAGTCGTGTGAATCTTAAAGTGTTGAGAAACTTTGGAAAGGTTTGAAATGATTTAAAATGGAGTTTTTGAAATAGTTTTGCAAAGGAAATGATGAGACTCTTGAAACCTTTAATGATGTTGGAGAAAATACTTAATTTACACTGTTTTGTTTTCTGTATTCGAATACAAGTATGTTGTATTCGAATACAAAGTGTTGAATTTGCAAATTTAGCTTCTGTATTCGAATACAAGGGAGCTGTATTCGAATACAGATTCGTGTTTTTCAGAAAATCAAAGTTTTAAACATTGTTTTATAAACTTTAAGTATTGGGGAGCATTTGGGAAGTTTTACGACAAATTAAAATGGAGTTTGTGATAATTTTGAAGTGGTAATGATGAAGCTTTTGAGACTTCTACTGAAGTTGTGAAAATACTGATTTTTACATTGTGACAGCCTCTGTATTAGAATACAAGAAGGCTGTATTCGAATACAGAGTGTTGATTCTGCACTGATTTGGCTTCTGTATTCGAATACAAGGAAGCTGTATTCGAATACAGATTCGTATTTTCCAGAAATCTCAATTTTAAACACTGTTTTATGAACTTTAAGAGTTGGGGAAAAGACTTATGATAATTAAGAATGAAATTTTGAGATAATGTAAAGTGATAATGATTGCTTGAATTTTTAATCATTGATGTGTTGACGATGAAATTAATTGTGTTGATGATGAAATTAATTGTGTTGAGAGGTTTTGGGAAAATGATGGAAATGTTGAATTTTCCTGATAATGCATGTTGTTTCAGTGAAGAGAATACACTACATATTCATGCATTGCATAGTCAAGTGGTACCCGCAATGGGCCACAGAGTAATGCGTAAACGTGCTGATCTGTTGAGCGATTGCATGAGTGCTGGTCTGTTGAGCGACTGTACCCTGAAATGCGCAAAAACGTGCTGATCTGTTGAGCGATTGCACGAGTGCTGGTATGTTGAGCGACTACACTGGTACTGATCTGTTGAGCGATTGTACCTGAGTATATGTTAAACGTGCTGGTCTGTTGAACGACTGCTTGAGTGCTGGTCTATTGAGCGACTGCACTAGTGCTGATCTGTTGAGCGATTGCACCCTGGTCTTGAGGGCCGTTAAAGTCAAAAATATTTAAATTGTCTTGGTCTGTTGAGCGACAGCACCTTGGAAATTCCAAGAAGTTGAATACATGAGCATATCCATATTGCATCGGGGTGATTGACCGGTGGGTCACGATTTTGTTATATGATGATGATTGGAAAGTGATGTGTGTAAGTGCGTTATAAAATCTGAACTTCTGTGATTGCTGAAGTGTTAGTTGTACTTACAACATGTTTTCCATATTAATTGGTTGCTGTTTTGAAAAGGCATACATGTTATGAAATTTCCAAAATAAGCATCTTTTATTTATCATCATTACTATATGATATGCCATGGATGTAATTATTTCTGTGATAAATGCTATGTGTTATGTGTTAATTTCGGTCGGTGACCCTTTACTATTATTGTGGAAATTGGGCTTTGCCTCATATGCCCCCTAAACCCATGTCACCCGTGGGTCCCCTGACGACGGAAACGTCGCTCGATTTCATTGATCGTTCCGTGCCTACTGCTCGGGTATACGACCCCATCTCAAGCAGGGCCACGTACACGGGGAGATTGAAGAGAACCTATAGGACTGACGGTGTGGTGCACTACGTGGAGCACAACTATGCGAGGATTGACTTTCCATTGCCTTCTCGTTTGGTGTTGGAGGCGCACGGAATTTTTAATCATGCAAAAGAGCCAACTGGAGGGGTCGTACGTGATTCCGAGGCGGAAGAAAGGAATAAAGGGCCGACGCCAGTAGCAGCTAATATTTCGAGTCCATCTAGGATATCCGATGATTGTTATGAGATTTCGGCACCGCCGAAGCGACCCAGATTGTGCATCGATCTGACTTCGGAGGAGACTGATCCTTCTCTGTATGATGAGGAGGAGGAGAAGGTTACATCGAGACGAGCGGCGGAGTCGGATGAGACTTGTATGGGATGCGGAGGAAATCCGTGCTACTGTAACTTTAGTGCATGATCGGTTAGATTTGATGTATAGGATTTTGAGCTGGAAAATGTAATTTGTTTTATTTTGGAAATTATTGTACTACTTTTCCGCTAAACTATTCTGCACTCTGATATTTTCTTTTGGGATGATATGACACTGATATTTTGAAATGTATTAAATGTTTATTATTATTTTTCAAAGATAAGTACTTAGTGATAACTATGACGAAATTATTTAATTACGTTCATCGATAAAAACTATGACGTACCATTTTATGAGATGAATTAAAGGAAATTTTATTTCAATTCTTTTGAAATAATAAATTGGAAAATCATTTCAATTATTTATTTTAAAAAAAAATATACACTCGCGCTGTATTTTAAACTCGGGGTGTAACAATTATCCTCAAGTTGAGGATGATCATCGCGATATGTTGCATCTCAATCACACATAAAATCTCTTGGAACAACTCAAGAAAAAACTATGGGTCAAAATGTGTCTATATGAAAATTAGAGGATGAAGAATCCAGATCCGATGATGAATATTTTTCACAATCTTGTAAAGGATCAACTCGATGATGGACATTTATCACAATCTCAAGTTCGAGGATGAATATTTTTCACAATCTCAATTCTGAGGATAAATATTTATCAAAGTTTTCATCTCACAATTATTGAAAAAATAATTGTCATAAAAGTACAACAAGAAAAAAGTTGACAAGTTGTTCACACTATTTAAGGTTTACCAAAAGTAAACGTAGAAGTGACATCCCATCAATCATTACTTAACATAACCTAAGGATGGACTCTCGAAAAAATCATCCTGTCATATATAAAAATAAGGTCTTATGTGAACAGTGCAAAAACACTACGTCAACATTGTTCAATTTTGTACAAAAGCCTTTGAAGTAAGACAAGCGCATCAATCATGATTTTCAAGGTATTGGAAACAAGAAGGAATCTTCTCATCCATAATAGATCAAGAGAATAATAAGAATGTCTTTTGCAAATCACATTCTAGAAGGTTACCTAACAAGTAAAAAATGTGTCAATATGTATACACCAAATTCCAACAATAACATATTCGAAAGAAAGACATAAATCATCTCTCAAATAATTACATGGATACGAGGATGATCATCCATGAACATCCTTAAAATAAGTTACGTCAGAGGATGAATACAATCTCAAGATGAGGATAGATGCAGATGATATCCTCATAACAAATTTGACACATACAAAAAAGTACAAATGTACAAAAAGGTGAAATACTTGACATGAAGGGTACACTAGTCAAAGTGATTGGAAAAGCAAAAGCAAAAAGCAACAATCACATTAAGACTCAATAAAATAGAAACCACATCCTCGTACTTAAAATCATATATGAGGACAAACACAGAGAATAAACAAAGAAGATGATGAATTTATGTCATCTATGTCAAAGGATAAATAATACAAAAAAGATGATGAATTTATGTCCTTTATGTCATAGGATAAACAATATTGAAGAGATGATGAATTTATGTCCTCTATGTCAGATGATATACAATACTGAAGAGAGCATGAATTTATGTTCTCCATGTCATAGGATAAAAAACGCAGAAAAGAAGATGAACTTATGTTGTCTATTCATCATGGCACATGGGAAAATGAGAAAAAGTATCAAAGTATAAAAAGTGATGTCTTTGACTCATAAAGCAAGACACTATAGTGTTGGGAAAGAAAAAAAGTCAAAAAACCCAAGTCACATTAGAATTAATGGAAGTTTCGTCCTCCTACCTGAGGATAGACTACAACACTCATTATCTCAGCATACTTAACATGAGGATAAAGGCTAAATGACAGTTTTGCAAATAAAGACAAGTCCAAGGAAACTTAGCAAAGTCTCTAACAACTATATTTTGCTAACCCACATGTTTGAAGCTTCAAAGGAAACTACAAATAGAGAAGTATTAATCTTCAAACATCAAGAGAATCATCTACAAGAAAATATCTAAGTTATTCAAGCTTATCATCATTCTCTTCATTCTACACACTATTCCAAACTTAAAAAGATCTGAGGATCATTTTTATTGTGTTTTATATACAACTTCACATCACTATATTATCTTAGAAAGTTGTAATTTGATCCCCAAACAAATCAAACGTATTACTACTTGTATATCCTCAAGTTGATATATACTTGAGTTATTCTGTAAGTCTGTCGAGACTAATAAAAATACAGTGTTGTAAGTCTGGTGAAGCTAAGAAAATACATAGTTGAAAAGGTGCAGATCAAAGGACGAATTTATGAACACTAGTGAAAATCTCACAAAGCTGTGAGGATTGGAGTAGCTTATATTAGATGAATCAATATAAATTTTGTGTGTGAAACTTCTTAAACTTTACTCTCTTTATATTTATTTTATTCACACAATTAACACACTTATCACACATATTTCAAACTTATTTATTCTTCTTTTCATCATCCTCGATAAGAGGAGGATTATTTTTTATCTAACCATCCTCACTCCAAAGACAACTTGAGAGGATAATATTAGTGCAGGAACTAAATTTTAAAAGGGTAACAATTCAACCCCTCTTCTCGTGACATTCACTTTTAATTCACATCTAACATTCTAACTTAAGGGACCAAAATGTTTAATTTCTATAATTTAAGATACCAAAATATTTTTCAATAAAAAACAGAGACTTTCATGTAAAATATTTATTAATATATACTTTTATTTATCTTTAAAATTAATATGTATATATATATATATATATATTAGTGTATAAAAATTAAATTTATTTATAATCAAAATAGTTTTATATTATTTATTTTTTTGTTACAAAAGATTTAAAATTTAATTTAATATATAGTATGATACAATACAATTATTTCTTTCTGAAATGTTTTTTTTTACTAGAACTTTACTGCTATCTTTTAGTTAACAAAATATAAATGGAGCTTGGGAAAATAAATGTGAAAGATAAATAGATGTTTTTTCAGGTAATCTTCTTTTTCTTCCATATTTTAAAAACAATTTTTCATGTTATGCATGGGGACAAACATCTATCTAGTTTATAATTTATATAGTAAATTATAATGATTATATTATATTTTTTTGCACTTGTGTATCTAGAAGATATTCAACAGAAAATACTAATGAATAGACATTTTTTTACTAATTGATTCATGAAAGACTGTTTTTAAACAAATTTTCTAATAAAAAATATTTATCTTGTGTATGGTTTATACAATAAATTAAAATTAATTTGTGTATTATAATTTTTCTCAAATTTGTATCTAATGATATTTAAGGCACATACTACTAATTAATGAAACACATGTATCATTTTCAACTAATTTACCCTCTAAAGAAGATATTTTAACTAACTAACCATTAAAAAAATATTTATCTCATATTTATTTTATCATTCTCATTTTCGATATAAATTATTAGACAATTATTGTATCATTATCACCTCATTCAAAAGGTGAGTTTATTAGAGTATTGTATTGAGTTTATAAGTTTTATAATGAAAATTATATATGTGTATATAAAAAATTGTCACATTTGTTCTTTTGTTAGTGATGTGGCCCAATGAAACAAAGAATTCTCATTTTATGCAAACTTGATAATTCGCGTATTATAATTTTATTCATACTCTTATTTAAAAAATATACAATTAGGGGTGGTAAAAAATATCTTATTCTTACATATTCCACCATCAATATATCTACAGTGAAGCGGATGAAGTCAATTTAGTTGAGTGAGTGGAAGCTCTCACCTTGTCCCGTCCTTCAAAGAGTGGACGAATCGCAAGTCAATTTGTAACAAAACAATTAAAATGTATTAATTTTTAGGTAATTTGACTCGTCAAAAACAAAAACTTTATAATTATTCCACTAAAATTTAACTTAATGTAACAATCATTACACAAGCAATACAATTCTAATAAGTTTATTTGAATGTAGCAAATAAAAAGGATAATAATTAAAAAAAAATAACTAAGTAAATAAAAATAACAAGAAATGAAAGATAATTTTTTAAATCAAGTTGTTGGGTCGTCTCACTTCGCGGCACTATCCTAAGCGAGGTGAGCAAATTTTAGTAGTAGAGTCGAAAAACTTAAATCGCCCCATCTAAAATGATAAGTTTAATATATTAATCCAATAGACTCAACCCATTATACCACTTCTTTATATCTAAAAAACTATTCTAATCCAAATATACATTATTCTCTTAACAATTTGACACATGAATGATAATCTTTTAACTAAACAATAAGTGATAAATATTTCTCACATATAATTTATACATTAAATTATAATTAAGATAATATAATTTTTTCACATATGTTTATTTGAAAGATTTTCAAGATACACATTTTAAATACACATTTTAAATTAGCTAATTGATTCACGGACTATTTTTGAACAAATTGATTCATAAATGACTATTTTTTACTTTATATTTATCAATTATTCTACATAAACAATCTGAATCAATAAGTAAAATAAATTATATTCGCCACTTTGGTGTGACCATATTATATCCATATCTCATTCAGTTGTGTTGCCTTAGTCATTTACTCATGTTATATATTGACGAGGACTTAAACTGAGCTAATTAGGAGAAAAAACAAAGAAAAATTTCAAGTCAAGACTTTAAAATAGTTTTATTTATGTTTATGTTTAATTTGAATTGTAATGATTTTAGTTAACTTATGTAAACCCAATATAGGTCTAAAGAATTGGCTTTTGACCCATTTTTGGAATAAGGTAAATTCTTCTTTAAATATTTTGTTAGAGTCTCATTTTAAATAAGTTTGAAATGAATTAGCATTTCTCTAATGAGAATTTTGAGTGAGATGTGTCTCATCTTTGAGTTCTTGAGTTCGAACTTGCTTGAATCTTATCAATGGCTTCTTTACCATTGTGGTGATTCCACATTGGCTTATCAATCATCGTTTATCGTGGCGCCTTCTTCATCTTCTCCATCTAACCCATGTTTGTTTGTTTATTTTCCCTTTTATTTTACCACTTTATCTCAAGAAATCATTTGGTCAAATATTCAATCTCATGTGGAAGCACTCAAATCCACGTTATATATGCATGACAAAACATGTCTATGTTTACACTACTCAACATCATTCATTGAAGGCTCCAGTTTTTTATTTTATGAATATTACATATAATCTTTAATAGCATTAGAGTCTACAACTTTTAATTTACAAATGAGGAAGCTTAAGACACTTACATAATATTATGCAACATATGTCATAATTTGATATTGCATATCTATGATATTTCAGACATAGTCATATATGTAATATTGTTGTCCTATTAATGGTAACATTTGAATATGCATATTCAAGAATAGTGTTTGATAATTTTGTTGAGAAAAAATCTCTTTCAATTATTTTAATGATAACAAAATTATCTCAAAAGATTATGATTATACTAATGTGTGCATTTAAGTATTTTACTAAGAAAGGAATAGGATTCAAATCAAAAGATTCAAGAACAAAGATCTCAACCTCCTAGCAAGAGGACAGACTATTGTCTACAACATATCAACCTCCTGTCCAGAGGATGAACGTTTATAAGAGACAAAATAATTTTCACATATCCAAGTCAAAATTAAGTGAAAACAAAGTGCTGGACAAATAGCACAAAGAAACAAAGTCATCAGCTCCAGAGGATGAACACTAGGTGCCTCTTTATCCTTCTACATTGAAAATAACTAAAAGTACCAAAGTACAAAAGGCTGCACTATTCACGAAAAGAAAGAGCACATATCCTGGAAAAGGAAAAAGCACTTTCCATTTGTCAAAACGTATAGAAAGATGTAACCTTCTGGAAAGCTTTGTGAAGATCAAACCTCCTAAGTACTAGGCTGAATGAGGACAGATTCAATGGCAATTATGTAATTCAAGACAAAACTCAAGGATAATTATAACTTGAGAAAACAATCATAAAGGACAACTTTCTTGAAGAAAAAGTTTCATTTTCTCTATAAAATGAAGGTTGCTCTTCTTCATTCAACACACAACAATACACACTAAAAGAAAAATCAAAATGCTATCAAGAGCATTCCATCCTCCCCTCATACTTTCTATAATCTTACACTAGATCTTTGAAATATTTTTGTAGAAAGTAATACAACCTAAAATACTTCATATCATCTTGTAAATTTCAAGTGAGTAACACTTGAGAGAAGTTGAAATCAAAAAGAAAGAATTGTAAGTTTGATGAAGCTCTAAAATACACAATTTGTAATCAACCTAAATAAGAGGTTGATAGCTTTTGATACTTAGTAAAATCTCACAAGTGTGTAAGGACTGGACGTAACCTTCATTGGGTGAACCAGTATAAAATTGTGTGTGTCATTATCCTCTCTCTATCTCTTTATCTTTTGGTAATCTACTAAACCTCTAAGCTTTCAACTTATGATATTCATCCTCTCGAAGAGGATAGAGCTTTAAAACTAAACAGAATTTTTAAAACCTCAAATATCTCTATTCAACCCCCCTTCTAGTGATATTCTAGCTACTTCAAATTTAGCTAGGTCTCACGTAAGTTATGTACTTTTTGTTGCATAAAACAAATAGAATATTATGAAGATTTTATTATTTAATTAAATAAAGGGTTAATATATATTTTTAGTCTCTATACAATTTCAATCTATCAATTTTAGTCTTTGTAAAATGAAAATACAACTTTTAGTTTCTACAAAAAATTTCAGTAATTAGTTTTAATCTTTGCTGAAATGAAATATGTGTAATTGATCCTCAAATTTAAAATTTTTGAATAATTTTTTGTAAACATATTTAGAATGTTATAAAAAAATTCTCCACAAAAATTGAAATTCTTTTAACTTGAGATGAATTAAATATGAATTTTTTAAACATAAAAACCTAAAGATAAAAATAACAAAAATATAAATTTAGAAATTGAATTTTGAGCTTATTTTTTGTGGATGAAGTTTTTATATTTTTGTAAACATGTTGGAAAAAAATTATTCAAAATTATATGCTAACTTAACATAAAGGATTAAAATTGCATTTATGCTGATTTTGTAGGATTAAAAAGTGTATTTTTATTTTACATGGACTAAAATTAAAAGATTAAAATTTTGTAGAGACTAAAAACTTATTTAACTCTTAAATAAACAACATAATACATAAATGTCTCACATACATATATATCTAGTCATGATACAAGATATCAATCAAAAATTGACCGATCAATAGATCTTACACCGACAATATTTATATAAAATATGATTCTCTTAATTGTTAAAAGATTTTACAAATTTTAATTCATGAAAAAAAATTTGAAATTAAAGTATACAACTTAGGCTAAACTCCTTTGGAACAAGTTTATTCCTCCATCTAAATCCTTTATATTTTTTTAGGTTAATTGATATTGAGATGTTTGTTCCTGGAAAACTTTAGATTAAGGTTATGTTTGTATTGATAGAATGGAATGGAACATAATGGTAAGCATTTCATTTTGTTCTATTATTTAGCTTCACTTTTCTTCTCCTTTTGGGATGTATGAGGTGAAATAATTTATTTATTTCTCTTTGTCGTAAAATATTCAAATAATAGAATAGAAAATTCATTCCGTTGAACTTCATTTCATTTTATTTTAATATTATTTGTAAGTTGAGATAACTTTTATACTTTAAAAAAGGCTTAGAATAGAATCCTATATTTTTTTAAAAGTTTTAAAAACAAAGTTTGTCAAAAACACGATGGTTTAGTCTAAGTGTATTGGAATATTCTCTTAATTAGCTTGTGCTTAAAATTTAAACCAACACCAAGCAATTCCAGCTATGTTTTAGAAAAATCTACACAATAGAAAACTTCGATTCAAAGACCCTTCAAGATAATTGAATCATTTCTATAAATAGATTTTTACAATATATTTAATATCATGAACAAAAATTTTACAATATAGTCATAAACAAAATTTTCCAATAGTTATATTTTATATAAAAACATAAAACAGTTTCTAATCACCTCAAAACTCCAAAATCAAATAAATATGAACCAACATATACAAAAAAAAGTAAAGATTTGAGAGAAAGGAAAAATCACACTAATATTTATATTGGATTATGTACTAGCCCTTACTATGTAGAGTATATTTAGTCTTTATTCAACATGGATGAGAGCTCTTCTTCTTCTTCTTATTAATATATGAGCATTTTCAACATCCTTCATAATTCTTTATATCCTCTCAAGAATAATTTGAACCTTTGTCTTTAAGTGATAAACCCTTCAAGTGTTATTTGCCTATTTTTAAAATTCAGAGGGTTAATGCTCGACCCATACAATTTTAGAGGACATTTAGTTATTTACTCAAAATATAAATTACACCAATACATAATACAATTAAAAATACTAAATTTTCTTTCATTTCAAGAGCCAAAAAGCCCATTTTTTTGAAACAAATTTCCAAATTCACAAGTTTGTGAGGAAGAAAAGGAACTGAATTTGTTCACCATGTTCACCTATATTGCACAAACAACAAGAAATTTTTGGAAAAATTGACTTTTAATGAACCCTAATTAATTAATTTGGGGAAGAAGAAATGAAGGGGAGCAAACATTCAAGGGCTATTTCGAAGAAACAACAAGAAATTTTGAGAAATATTGATTTTTGGTGAACCCTATATTGATTTGGGGAAGAAGAATTAAAGTAGAAAACACTCTCAACTAGGGGTGAGTAAAGTTCAGTTCTGAAGTAGAACGACTTGAAAACTGAACCGAACTAGTTTTAAGTTCGAAAAAACCAAACCAAACTGATTTTCAGTTCGAAAAACCAAACCGAATTGGTTCTATGAATCGGTTTATTTCTCTGAACTGAACCGAACTGGTTTTAACTTCTTTTTTTGTTCCTATAGGCCAAATTTTACATAATAACCCTAATTACTTCTAAAAAAACACTATACAATCATTTTTCCACATTCTCAAACTCATATTCACGAGAAAAAGAAATGTCATGTTAACTTTTAAGCAAATCTAAACATACTCCTCATGCTTCTAAAATCATGAAGCTAATAACTTAAAATGAGAACCAAATTGAAACTAACACATCAACCATATATTTGTTTAATTGCAACTTTGCCTTTACTGCACAATAAAATAAATAATCAATAATTAAAATAAAAGTTGCAATTCAAAATTGTTTATACAACAAAATTGTTATCTTAAGATTTGCTATTAGAAATATTACTCAAAGAGATTATATCATGCAGATGACTAGTATCAAATTATTGACCAAAACTCCATTCCATTTACAAACAATCACAATTCAGTAACCCACCAATACAAAAAGTGTAAAGCAGAATATCTTATTAGCAAAGGAAATCAACATCCAAATGAACTTATATATTATAAAATAGATGACACACATTGCATATATTATTATCATATATCATATAAATCACAAATAACATATAATAATCAAGCAAAAGAGACGTTTACCCTATTCTTTTAGAACTTATATACAATAAAAAAGTAAATCTAAACCAGGACAAGTTTTTTCACCTCATCTAAACAGAACTGAGGAAGTTCCACAACCCCACGACCACAACATTAATTCAAACGGAATCTCAAAACATTGATTAATCTTATTAGTATTACCTTTCTTCACCACCATCATCTCCACCAAATATTCAAATTAGGAAACCAAAAAACCAAAATTACAATCTTCTAAGAAAGAAGAATTAGAATGAGAAACTTTTTCAATGCATATTATGTTTTGCAAAGACAAAAAAAAGAAATAACAAACAACACCAACCTTAAAAAGTACAAATGTATTTTAAAGAACCTATTCCTAACTCATAGCAGAACAAAACTAATGCTATTGATTACACAAATACAGAGGAAAAAAAAAATCAACAAGCGTGAATACAAATACAGAGAAAAAACTCAGCAAGAATGAATACAAAGTTTAAGCAATTATTAATTTATAACTTTAAAAAACAGAGCTAAATAAAGACAAATTACACAAAATTTCAAAAAATATAGCCAAACAATCAAAAGCAAGATTACCAATCATGTTTGGAATAAAATGCACAAACTCAAATTTTCAACACATAACTAGTTATTCATTTCAAAAATTTGGGATGGTAAAAGCATGAACTCGTCTCAAAAGGGTATGAGAAAAGCAAAATCATCAAGCAAAATAATGAAGAGAGAAGAAATGGATTTTCTATTTGTGGCGGCGGCCATGGGACACCATAGCTTCATTTCAGTTCATTTCAATTTTAGGGTTTTGGAACGTATGAAACATTGATTTTGATTTTAAGGTTTTGGAGTTTTGAGGTTTTGTTAGAATTAAAATTTAAAACTAAATTATGGTTACAGTTCACCTGTATTTTTTAAAACTAGTTCAGTTAAAAAAATTGATTTTAAAATAAAGTTTGGTTTTCAATTTTTTTGAACCGGTTTAGTTTTAAAACAGTTTGGTGCGATTCAGTTTTCTAAACTAGTTCACTTTTTGGTTTTTTTTGTCCACCGCTACTCTCAACAACTTAATATTGCCTATATTTCATATCACAAAGGTTTAACACCGTTTACCACTAACTTAACGAAAGTGACATGAGTTAAGGGACACTGATTTTAAAGTTAAGGAATCAAATTGAACTTTTAAAATAAGTTAAGGGACCAAAAAAGTATTTAAGCCTAATTATAATTTATTGATACAAACCACATATAAGATAAATATTTATCATTGATATTTAAATAATTGTATTTCACATGTCGCTTTTTTTTCTTGTTCAAACAACTCATTTTAAATTTGAATAATCGAAACCTCTCTTGCTTTATTTTTCACTTTTTTATTTATTTCACTTTCATCTACATAAATAATAGCTAAAAGATTAATGTGTATTTGATTATTAATACAAGAAAAATTATAATACTAATTATAATTATGTATAGATACTATAAATGTGACAAATATTTATTACTAATCAATTAAATAAAAGATAGTTATTTACGTATCAATTAGTTCATGTACAAAAAGTAACTTTTTTAGAGTATGGGAGTGTTACTTAAAAAAATCTTCATTTATTATTGTATTTCTTGAACGGTTTCTAGATAAAAATATAAAAAATATTATACTAATTATAACTTATTGACCAGGCCGTATAAGATAAATAATTATCCTTAATCAATTAATTAAAAAAAAAATTTTATAGGTCAATTAATTAAAAAAATGTATATTTGATTATCTAACACCTCTCTTAAATATCTTCTTAATATAAGTGACATAAAAGTTGCAAGGAGTTAATTATAACTTTATGTAATAATTTCACATATAATTTAATAATAATAATAATAATAATAATAATATATTACATATTATAACACAATGTTTTAGTTATATATAAAAAATCAATGTTTTAGTTCTATATTGTCAGAAAAAAAAAACAAGTTTTGTTTTTGATAAAAGAAAATTTATTCAACATATATTAATTAATTAATTTTTTGATACTTTTACGTGATCCACGTGGTAGACTCTGATTGGGGTAGCTACCACAAAGCCCAATGGGTCAGTTTTTGAGTTTAAAATCACACGCACCCCATTCATCTTGACTCCGTCTCAACCCCTAACAAACGACTTGGCTCTGCGGCATTTGCATCTGCATTTGCGAAATTCTCCAACAAACTCGCGCAGCCACCAACACTCCTTTTCTTATTCCTAGGTTAATCAATAATAAAACCTAATACTTCCTTTTCTCTTCTCTTGTTCTTCTATTTTCTCCTTTACACACTACCAGGTTTTTTTTTGTTTTGTTTTTGTTTTTCCTTTTGTTGTTGTTATTGTTGTTTTCGAGTTTGATCTTCATACTGTTCAATTGAATTGCCTTGATCTGTAAGCTAAATCTGTCACTCTTATTGTTTTGTGAACTGGGGTTGTGAAAAGTTCTTTTCTTTTTCAAAAATTTAATAACTTGGTGTTTTTTATGTGTTTTTTAATATACAAATTAGATCCTCTGTATATCATTCTCAGTTGTTTGGATTTCGTTTGTGAGATCAGATCAGAACCTGTAAATAATGATAATCGAAAAAAACTTACTTTTTCGTTATTTTGTTTTCTTCAGGTTTTGTTTCCTTTGAAATTGTGTTGTTAATAGGTAAAAATTAATTTATTGTTTTTGATCTATGATTATACTGTTCAGTGTTCATTAGTTCAATGAGTAGAATCATGAATGGATGTCATGTTTGGATTGATTCATTCGTTTTTGGACTGAATTCTGTCTGAGTTAAGAGTGCTTATGTAATATAACTATATCTGACACATAATCTTTTCACATGCAAGTGATTTGATTTTTGATTTGATCATTTAGGAGATTGGACATGATTTATTTTATTAGGTCCTGGAAAAATGAATTTTGTTATTACATATTCCAATTCACTCATTTGGAGTTCGAACTTGTCAATGATGACCTGATTTGAGTTTTATGTTTTTCAGTTTATATATGTTGTTTGTCTTGCTAAGCCATATGCTTGTATCTAATGTTGATAGGTTTGTGTCAATGTTGTCAATCGCAGATTACATAAAATAGTTGTGTGTTCAAATTCTGCTGTGCAACAGAAATTTGTACTAAATTGTGATTTGTTTAAATTCTGCTACACTATAGTGCCGCTATTTAACAACACTGGTTTGTGTTTATTGTTGATGAACTAAATAATGGGATCATACATTACTGCAAAGGACTGTTTTCAGTGTTGTCAAATGCTGCTACAGCACTATAGCTTAGCTGAATTTTAAAAAACTACTATTGTTTTGTGATACATGATTTTGTAAAAATTGTTGTCAAATAGTGGCTATAACTATGCTATAACATTGTAGCTTAGCGGAATTTGAATGGATTGTTATTTTATGAGATCTGCAATTGACAACACTAATTGTTTTGCCGGATACATAAATCAGTAAAATTCCACTTATCTTGCTTGTTCAAATATTAACCATGTTTTTCTGTCTGTTCTGTTAGGGTCACATTCCTTAATTTATATGAACCTTATTTAACATTGTGTAACTTGAATTTGTTCAGGAAAGGCACCATGGTTGATCAGGTTCAGCGCCCTAAAATCATCGAGAATGTTGCTCGCCAGACTGGTCTTTCAATGTACCAAAGGAGGTCATTTGGGAATTACTCCAACCCTGCATTCCAGTATCCTATGATGCCAGCATGTAGAGCTACAACAGCTTCCCCTATCTTTGTTGCAGCTCCTGCCGAGAAAGGAAACTTTCTTGTCGACTTTCTCATGGGTGGAGTTTCAGCTGCTGTGTCTAAAACTGCCGCTGCTCCAATTGAACGAATTAAGCTTTTGATCCAGAACCAAGACGAGATGATTAAGGCCGGTAGACTTTCTGAGCCCTATAAGGGAATCGGTGACTGTTTTAAGCGAACAATGGCTGATGAAGGTGTTGTTGCCCTATGGAGAGGTAACACCGCAAATGTCATCCGTTATTTCCCGACTCAGGTTAGTTCTATTGTTTCTCCATTTTTTTTAATACTCTTCATTTGGCCTGTACAACTGTTTTGGTTTGTTTTATGTGATGCTAAATTTGCAATTTCAAATTCTACTAGGCTTTGAACTTTGCATTCAAGGACTACTTCAAGAGGCTTTTCAATTTCAAGAAGGACAGGGATGGTTACTGGAAATGGTTTGCTGGTAATTTGGCCTCAGGAGGTGCTGCCGGTGCATCATCCCTTTTCTTTGTCTACTCTCTTGATTATGCTCGTACCCGTCTGGCAAATGATGCAAAGGCTGCCAAGAAAGGTGCAGGAGGAAGACAATTCGATGGTCTTGTTGATGTCTACAAGAAGACATTGGCATCTGATGGTATTGCTGGCCTTTACCGTGGTTTCAACATTTCTTGTGTTGGAATCATTGTGTATCGCGGTCTCTACTTTGGAATGTACGATTCCTTGAAGCCAGTTCTCCTAACCGGATCTTTGCAGGTTTGCATCCTTATCTTTATCTCGTGTTATATTTTTTGGACTAAATTCTTTTAGGTGACTAGACTAACTTAAGTGTGTTAATATGTATTATTGTTCACATTAATATTGGTCGGTGTTGTCAATCGTAGATTTCGGAAAATAGTGGTTTGTTCAAATTCTGACACGCTATAGCAGCTATTTGACAATACTGATATTGATCTTGTTATTTTAACCGAAATTAGGCGAAGAGAAGTTGCTTCTGATTTTTCAATCAAGGCTGTGTTCAATCATTTGCTGATAGCTATTTCCATTTGTTTCGACTCTTGATCATTGCAGGATAGTTTCTTTGCTAGCTTTGGACTTGGATGGCTCATCACCAATGGTGCAGGTCTAGCATCTTACCCGATCGACACTGTTAGAAGAAGAATGATGATGACATCTGGCGAAGCAGTCAAGTACAAGAGCTCCATGGATGCATTCTCACAGATCCTCAAGAACGAGGGTGCCAAGTCCTTGTTTAAGGGAGCCGGTGCTAACATCCTCCGTGCTGTTGCGGGTGCTGGTGTGCTTGCTGGTTATGACAAGTTGCAGGTGATCATGCTCGGAAAGAAGTACGGATCCGGTGGTGCTTAATTTTATTCGGCATTTAGACGGTGATGAAAAAACCATTTAGTTTTGAGAATTGACCAAGTATTGCGGAAAATTTTGTTGAATAATTAGTACTCAATGATCCCATGCCCTTATCATTGAATCAGAACATTTGATTTGATATTTCTATTTGTAGGATGATTTATTTTGAGTGGCAGGCAAGCATCTGTCATATTGAATTCCATTTTGTTTTCTAATTTGAATTTGTGAGAGATACTCTATTTATTGTTTAGTAGTTACTTTTACTAAAATTGCATATGCACCTTTTGATTTTCATGTGTTGGAATAAAATATCTTGCTAGTGATTAATTTATTAAGGTTGAAAGTTTATTAGTAGCAAAGATTGAAGTTTGAATAAGTGTGAACCCGCCTAAAGGCACCTGCCAAACTAAAGACCTGATTTGACCCGTCCGTTTGCATGCCTTTGTCCACGACAGTTTGAAAAATTCAATCACTGTTCGTTTGTGTTGCACGCCTTTTGAATACCCAAGTTTGAAGAATGCAATCACTTTGTATTCAATATAACATCATGCTATACCAATTTTTTCAACTAACATTTTTACATATATATATATATATATATATTTCATTTTTACAGATATGATTTTAACTTAATATGATTTTTATGTATATTTATGTATATTAATCATGCTATACATGATTTTTGTTTATCTTAATATGATTTTTATGTATATTAATATATTAAAATATATGTACATATTTACATAATGCAAATACAACACAATAATGTTAGCAAAATTATGAATTTTATCCTGACTAATAATTTAGTTTACCAATCTAAATATTCAAACAATATCACAACATGAGTTGATCAAACTCCCTTTATTTTTTTGGGGTTTCAAAAAATATTTTATAACTAAGAAATATGTAAAGGTAAGAATTATTTTCTAAACTATGTAAATTATTTTCTATATTTTATTTTATTATTTTATTCAAATAAATTTATGTTTCTTCTAACGATCAATTATATACAAATGTTTTGCATTCTTTTCAATTCTTTAATCATTATGACCATAAAATAATGTGATAATTTGCGTTATAAATTGTAATACTATAACTACACTCAGCTAATGATGTAAAAAAGAAATCTATATTAGTTGGTATGAAATTGTTTCAAATCTACAAAGTCGTGAGTTTTTTTAGTAGGTGATATGTAATTACTTTTGCTAACGTTCTTTGAATCTTGAAATATGTTTTAACTCTGTTGAGTCTCAAAATCTAACTCAGCTAGACTTTAATATTAGCACAAAATAAAAAACTATAATTAATTAGTACGATGTATCTATTTATATAAATTTTGGAGGATACTAGACTTGCAAGTTAATGAGTTATTATTTGGATTTTTATAATATGTTAAATACACTATTTGTTTAAAGTTTATCCAATTCCTACTTAGATTTTTTAATTTTTTTCTTCAGATTTAACCTTTTATGTTACATCTTATTTGCAACTTTAACTTTTAAGTTATGACATGTTTATAAAAATGCCATTTTCTTTTAATATCATAAAAAAAATTTCATGTGACTGTTAGAATGCTAACGTGTGCATAACAATGCTGATGTGTCAAAAATAATTTTTTTTAATTAATATTAAAAAAATTAATTTTGAAAAAGTTATTCGAATCCTTCCGACCCAAAAAAATGAAACTCATTGAAATCATCAAGTTTGACTTATTTCTCAAATTGATCTTTTATGTTTTTTAATTTTTTCGAATTGATCATTTAAGTTATATGTTGTTTGAATTGCCAGCTCTTCTTTCTCTTCATAATCTTTCACGGTAAACCTATTGTTCTAAGCTGAAATTCATATTTAGATTTCTAGGTATTTTAGATTTTAGCTTCAAGTTTGCTTTGTTTTTGAATTGGGATTTTTGGGCTATTTTTAAGTTTATGATGAAGATGATGAAAATTTTAATTTGTGTTATTAGAAAAAGGAAGAACATGTTGCTTGGAATCCTAAACCCCTTTCCGCTGTGATTGGAGATAGACGAAGAAATTCTTCTTCAAACCCATAAACACAAAATCAACGACTAATTTGTACAACCTATAAAAAAATCCTTCTTGAAAAAAAATCATTTTTGAAACTTCCATGGTATTGAAGACGATAAAAAATATTCTTGAAAGCCATAAAACAAAAACAAAAACAAACCCTACAACTAGTTTGTGAAAAAAAAAAACACATTGAAATAATATTAAAAATGGACTGAACAACTTATTTATTTATAGTTGGTTTATAGTCTGTTTCTCTTTATTTGCAACAATTCATTTTTAATTTTTGTTGGAATCGTGTATTTCATATTTTGATTTTTTTCTAATTCACATGATGGATGTTTTGGGTTTTTATGTTGTAATTATAAATTTTTGCATTTTAGATTTTTTAAAGATAGAGTGGAAGATGATGAAGACCGAGAAGATAAAAATTGAGCCTAAACAAAAACTGATTTAAATTTAGATGATCATAAATGTATTTTTTCAAAATTGAAAGGACCGATACGAGAATTGTTTACTTTTATAATTTATCATGTCACATCATTATGCACATGTCAACATCATAATGAACACATGTTTTTTTTTTAACGGAATTACTAAAAAATGGATATTTTTGCAAATGTGCAATAAAATCAAGTATAATGTTGCAAACATGGGGTCATTTAAATGATCAAATCAAGAAAAAAACTTGAAGGACCTAAATAGAAATTAAATAAAATTAAAGGATTAAAAATATATTTAAACAATTATAAAATTATCTCATTTAAAATGTTGTGAATGTTTATAATTTTTGATAAATTAAATACTTTAATTTATTATTTTCATGATTCAAAATTAAATAATATTAAATATATTTTTAAATGTGTTAAATTGATTGTTAAATTGATATTATATTTTGTGTTTTATTAATTTATTTCGGTTCAAGTACGTTTAACGGGTGCATGTATTAATTAAGATTGTTTCCCAAGTAGAAATAGATACAAGTACGGGCGAAGGCTAGTGGTAGTATAAGGTAGCCTTGGCTACTCGTTGTTTTTAATAAGTTGGTGTGTTGTTATATTTAGTTACTTTAAATTAGTTTGTTTGTAAAAAATTAGTAGGAAAAAGACAGTTAAAAATTATTTATTGATCGATAATTTATGTGTATAATTTTGAATTTAAATATGTTGGAGGAAAAAATAAGAGTTAATTATATTTTTGATTCTTATAATTGAAAAGACAGAATGAATTTTGAGAAAGAATTTTGAGAAAAAAATTACAGGTTCAAATCTAAAAAATTAACATAACTATTAATTTATTAGCATTGGTCTATAAAAAAAGAAAATTGCGAATTTATAACATCAAAAATATATTTAACCTCCCTAAATAAATACTTAACCTAAAAATACTACTACTAAACAAATATTTGTTTGAAAATTTCAAATGATTAATTTCATTTAAAATTTAATTTATATATACCAATACGTTGACAATACATGAAATCCCTATATTTTCACAGTTAAAAATTTTTGATCGCACAATCAAGATTGAACTGACTTATATTTAAAATCTTGATAAAACTAAAATTTAAATTATATATTTTAGGAACATTTGATTTCGAACGACGGTCCATAATGATTTGAGTGTGTGAATTTGCAACAAATGCGAATTCATTTCAATGTGACTATGCTAAGAAGTCACGAAATTACCCCTATTTATGATTTAATATTATAGTTTATGTAAGTTGGGGGACCTAATTCCAGTTTGCAGATTTTAGGTCAACAATCGGGATTGTAGATAGATAGTACTTAAAGAATTCATTCATAAAGACTTTGAAAGCTGAAACACACAGCTGTACGGTTACATATTGTAGTGGTGTCACATGCAGCACAGATTTCCCTCTCATAAATGCACCCATTCAATTCATTTGTACACTATTTATTGTTACCATTATATGTACATCTTTAATGTCTCGGTATATTTGTTCTTTCTAGTTTATTGTTAATGCTTTGCTTTCCCTTTTCCTTTCTAATGTTAGTGCATTTATTTGTTATCAAGGTTCAAGGAAACTTAAAGCAACTATTTTAAGTCACACTGGATTTTATGTGTTGAAGGGATGCATTTATAATGTTGCATTGCATACAGACTGTAAAACAACTGAAAGAAGTTAGTTACACCATAATATCTCCAATTATAAACAAAATAACAATAATTCAAAATTATTGATTATAATAAGTAATTTTGTTGGTACGATAAAAATTATTTTTCAAAATACCCTTTAGAAAACTTTGTTTTTTAAAATATTATTTTTCAAAGTACCCTTAAAAAAATTTGAAAATCATATTATTGAATAGAATCAAATCAATTGAGTTTTGAACATAAATTTAAAGATGTGACTTTTAATAATATTATTAAAATTACTAAATTTTGAGCTATGGTAAAAGTATAATCTTATGGTAAAATTACTAAGTTTATGCTCAAAATTTATTTTTTACAGAATGCAAAATCGTTTATTAAATTAAAGTAATACTTTAACTAAAAATATTTAACAAAATAGTTTTTGTGTAATAGTTATTTTTCAAATTATAATAAAGTCAATCATGTAATAGTTCTTTAAACTATTTATATTTTGTTTATAACTTGTTTGTTGTTATATGAATTTTCAAATTATCATAGTTTTCTTTTCTTTGAAATAAGGATTTTTGCCTAAATTTTTGTGTCACTTGATCTATTGGTGGTAAATTAATTGTCACACATTTCATTATTTTATATAAATTAAAATAAATAATAAATAAATAAATAATAATTTTATTAAATTATCCTTGTTATTACCGAAATTCTTTGATGCTACCTTTTTAAATATTTTATATCATAACAAGTAAAATTACATCTAATCTTGTCCAAAAAAAAAAGAAAAGAAAATTACAAGCTAATTCTATAAACAAAAAAGCAAGCTCAAATTTATGTAGTATTATTAACAAGTAAAAAAAAAAACTAAATTTATAAAAATGTACACAACTAAAACGAAGAATTGAAGATATTATAAAACAAATAAAAAAATAAAACAATTAATAATTAATGTGAAACTTTATTGTTGTTTTTAAAGTGTGTATTGTTGAGCACAGTGCAAAGAAAAAGTAAAAGAGAGAACCAAATCTGTGGTGGTGTGGTTGGTTTCTGCTACTCCAACCATTTTCTGAATGAGAACAACAACAAGGTGAAATGACTTTCCTTTCCTTTCTTCTATTTTCTTCCTGTTTCCCGAGAAAATCTCATACCACTGCATTCCTGCTAAATTTCACCATTTTCTCTTCACTCACACCAACCAACATCAAAGGTTTTTCAAAATAACAAACTTTTTGTTATTTCACAAAAATTAAACTAACTGTTCATATTTCGAACCAAACATTTGTTGGGTCTTACATTGCTTCTTTTGGGGCTTTATTTTATTTTTTTGTTAAGATTTGGTTTTTGTGTTTTGTTTTTTTGTTTGTTGCATTATTTTTTGCTATGAATTTGTTATTTAATGTGTTTTTTTTTTTTTTTTATATTTATAATTTTTTGTGTAGTTGTTATTTTTGAAAGGGTATAGTGATTTTTATTTGAGAAATTGCAAAGATGAATGATGGTAGACAAATGGGGGTGCATTACTTGGATGGTGGTGGATTTCCTTATGGTGTTAATGAAAGCTTTGTGGATTTCTTTCAAGGCATCAATCATGTTCCTGTCAATTATGCCTTTCCTGGCTCAATGCCTGATCAGGTTTTTATTTTATTTTTTATTGTAATTTTTTTAAACATTTTTAGTCATTTTGTTTCAATTTTTGAATTTGTGGATGTTAATAGTTTTGGCTACAAGGTTTAGTTGATTCATTTAGTTGTAAATTGCGGTTGTGATTACTGGACGTTGATATTGCGGCAAAATGCAGACAAATGCGACTGTAATTGTGGTTGCAATGTCACTATAGAAACCTTTATATTGTGTATGCGATTGCAGTTGTGGACTGCAAATTTGTTATTGCGGAAAAATGCAGGAAAATGCGACTGTGATGGTAGTTGGATGCCATTGCAGAAACCTTTAAAATTTTTATATTGTGGCTGCAGTTGTTGTTGTGGGCTGCAATGTTGAACTCCATGAATTTGAATCTGAAAATGTGTGTTGCTGCAGGAATTTGTTATGTTTTTATCATAAAAAAATTGAATAATATCCCAGAATATGGGAACAAAAGCATAAATTTGTACCCCTTATTATTGTTGTTGCTTCCCAACAGTTTTGTAATAGAACTAGAGTGTTACTAATGGCGGTTGAATGACATTGACGACAATGATGAATTGTTAATTACTTTTCTTTGAGTTGAATAGCAACAGTGGATGGGTAGTTTCGTGACGAAGCAACTATATGCCACCGACATGTCTCCCTCCCACCCATTTTATTCAAAGTCATCATAAAAAAACTCTCATAGTTTTGTTTTATTAACCGATAGTTTTCTATTTGCTCTATGGTTTGTATAATCTGATACTGTGTTATTATCAAACATGTTTGTGACTATGTTATAATCTGAATAGCAACAGTGGATGGGTAGTTTCGTGACGAAGCAACTATATGCCACCGACATGTCTCCCTCCCACCCATTTTATTCAAAGTCATCATAAAAAAACTCTCATAGTTTTGTTTTATTAACCGATAGTTTTCTATTTGCTCTATGGTTTGTATAATCTGATACTGTGTTATTATCAAACATGTTTGTGACTATGTAATCGCATGTTATTTCCAGGACGGTGTCTACTGGTCAATGAACATGAATCCCTATAAGTTTGGAATGTCCGGCCCTGGAAGTGCATCTTATTATAGTTCTTATGAGGTAAACGATCATTTGCCGAGAATGGAGAACAATCGGGTCGAGTGGGAATACCCTTCTGAAATGATCTCGGAGGAACCGGCTACATCAGATTCTCCACTTAGAAGAGATGGAGTTAGCATGCAGACTATCCCCGAAGAATGTTAGTAGAAATTTTATTTTCTTTTACTGTAAGCTTAAGTCTATAATCACATATTGTTTTTTACTATTTAGTTTTTGTTTCCTAATCAACATTATCATGCCAGCTGCAAATTAAGACCTGTTTGGATTGGTTTATTTGAATTTATTTGTTGGCATAATCACTTGTAAGATTGTTGGAAAGAGAATACGAAAATAACTTATGATATGTCTATTAGCTATTTCATCATTTTTCATAAGTCCTCCGTGATAGCTTTTGAAAACAACTTATAGCTTATATGAAGAAAAAAAATTGAATTTACATAAGCTCTTATATGATGAACGTTTATGTTATAAGCGGTTAATTAAGTTGTTTATCCAAACCTTAATGTCTATGAAGATAGGGCGGGTCTTTTTGTCTTGTTGGATTAAGCTCTTTCTGATTGTTATCATTGTTGTTGCTGTATTGTTGTTGGGGTTGAAGGGAAATTGAGGTTTTAAACTACAACTGTTCAGAAAACATGAAAATGATAAGATAGCATCTTTATCTTTTAGATTTCTTTTTTAGACAGTCCAAATCATGCTAACCTTTTATGTGATGCTTTTTTAGATGTTAATCATTTAGCAAATCTATCAGAATCAAATATGTTATAATAATTTTTTTTCTTTTTAATTTCTTCTGCAGGTAGTCCGAATCATCACGAGTCCAGTAGTAGCCAGGTAGGAAGCCTTGTTACTAACAGGGTCTAAATTTTAGTCCTTAACTAAATCCTTTTTGGCTTAATAATCAGTCATTTGTTCCTATTTAGGAACACTGGGTCCCCTATGCTTGAAATTGGGGGGAACATTATTTCAACTATAGTTGGCTGAAAATAGCATACTTTCACTTTAAATTTTAATCTAGTCACCCTACACATTTTTGGATACAATAACCTTCTATGCTTAAATGTTAATTAAAATGAGTAGTTGAGAAGTACTTGGCTAATAGTCCCCTTCTTTCAATTTTGGAAATTAACTTGCTTGTTCTTTCAATATGTGACAAGTAACCTCTGTAGTTATTGATTTGGAAAATTGACAAATTCATATTCCCTGTGGTAAGGGATACCGCATTCACACAGTCACATTGATGGCCATTCGATCAAGATTAGACAGTCCAAAAAATGCATATTTTTTTGATAATTCAAAATATCAAACTTCGATCTGGACCATACGATCTTGATCGAATGGTCACTAATGTCCGATCTTGATCGAACAGCCACCGATGGCTCGTGTGCGTGAATGCGGAGAATCCCTGCTTGCAGGGAAGCTGGATCCCAAATAGACACTGCTTATGGTTTTGATTTGAGGCAAACAACCCCTTTGAAAACACATAATGCTGTTTTCTTAAAGGTCATAGTTTAGCTTTTGCTAAACAAAGATCATAATTTAACATGCAATTTGACCATAATTGTTCATTCCCTAACTTATGGTCCTTAAAAATAACCATGTCATTCAATGTTTGCTGAACAAAGGATTTGATATAGAACTACATCTTTTCAGCTTGTAGGCTTGGTTTTGTTGTACGGTATAATTCCAATTACTATGGAACATCAGGATTATCTCCTTGTATTGCAATTTCTGTCTTTTCAGTAACATCCTTGACTTGTGTCATCTATAAAACCGACAAAATGACTTATTTTCATTAATTTTTCCTTGCAACTTAGAGTTTTATGCCTGATTGCAATGAAAAAAAAGGAGTTTTGAAGATAGACATCAATTATTTAATGATATCATTTCCCGTCGTCCTTTGCTTGTGGTCCCTGTCTCATCTTCCTCCAACTCGAAGGGTTTTCCCTAACACTTGAGCAGCCACTGCACTGTTTCCTTAATGCTAATAATTGTCAATGCCACTCCTTTTTGTGGTTCTTGTTTCTCAGATGTCGAACATGAACTAAAAAATTGAGGCTGAGTCGCGGGCTAAGTTGCTATCTTTACGACATTCCTCGACTCTGCCTCAATTTTTCTGTTCATGTTCGACATCTGCAGCAACAGTTCCACCCCTCTCCTATTTATGCTAAGCTGAACCCCTGTCCTTCTTGTGGCTCCACATATTGTTTTTCTGTTCCTCTAGATCTCATTATATTAGGTCAAAATATAAGTCACAGATTTATTTTAATACTCTAATTTGTTTTCATATATGCTTATTTCAAATTACTGTTTTTTTTTTCCTTATAAACTCTTATACCGGGAATCATCTTATTTAAAATGAAGACTTAAAAAACAGTGTTGGGACTTGTGAATACACTGTGTTTAATTGCTTAATTTCAACAAGTTGACCCTTAGCTTCTATATGCTGTTTTCAACATGTAACTTGATGATCAGAAGCAGCAAAAAATGTATCCTCTGAATTTTCTAATCCGCGTTGCATTGCTGCAGGTTATATGGCAAGACAGCATTGATCCTGACAATATGACTTATGAGGTGTGTTCAAGTGTAGTATGCATGCATAATTTTAGTTTTTAAATCACTGATTATTATATTAGTTATAATTTAATAAACATCAGATGCAGTTAATTCATGTTGAGAGCATGTAAGATTATTAATTTAAGATATTAACTATTAAGATGGTTAGTAGGCAAGTTAACATGTTGCCAAATTCAAGTTTTTGTTTAGAGAGATTAAAGATTGTTTTGCAGGTTTGTGCATTTTTATAGTATCTTGCAAATGTTCAATATTTTTTTGGTCAAGGACCAACTTTTCCAAAGGTTTAAGTTGTTTGGTGAAGGCTCATGAGTATTTTATATCCAATAGTTTCAAAAGCATCGCAAGAATAACACAGAAAAACTGCTTATTATGACATCAAATTGGATTTCGAATGGTTGCGTTTGCAAAGAAGTGCTTTGTTGAGGAAGTTGCTAGTTTATTATTATGATATTTTTCACCTTTCAGAATTTAAAATAAGAAGCAAAATTAGAAATTAAAAGATCAATAGCCATTGATATGTTTTATAAGTTACAGGAACTATTGGACCTAGGGGAGGCAGTTGGAACTCAAAGCCGAGGTCTTTCACAAGAACTTATTGATATGCTTCCGACCTCGAAGTACAAATTTGGTAGCTTATTCAAAAGAAAAAATTCCGGGAAAAGGTAGTAAGTATCCTTGTTCTCAATACTTTTCTCAAATATATGATGATGTGGATAATAAATATTTAGTAAATGAAGGCTAAAAGCATCTTACATTATATTTGATAATGAGATTAGTGTACAAGAGGAACGAAAACTTAATCGCAACAAAACTTAATCTAATCTTGATCTCATCAAAATTAATCTAATGAAAATTAGCGGTTATATGTAGGGAAATTAATATATCTTGTTATGTTTATAAAGTGTAGATTCATCCACATGTAATTTATTGTATTTTCATTCTGATTTTTCTATTTTAATTTCTTATAATTTGTTTCCTCTTTTCTTCTTCCCAAATGCCCTTGAAATAGAATGATAAATTTATTTCTTCCCAAATACTCATAATCAAATTTGCATTGTGAACAGGTGTGTAATTTGTCAGATGACATATAGAAGAGGTGACCAGCAAATGAAATTGCCATGCAGTCATGTTTATCATGGTGAATGCATTACCAAATGGCTTAGCATTAACAAGGTAATTAAACGTGTTATTCTCAATTCCACATTGAATCATGTTTCTATACAGTTTGCTTCTTTGCGATCCATTATTCGGTCATCTCATTTATTTTATCTTTTTTCTTTCAGAAATGTCCGGTTTGCAACACCGAGGTTTTTGGCGAGGAATCAACGCAGTAGTATCGGCATGGCGAAAAGGAGCTCTCGTGCTCTTTTAATTTTTGCTTCACATCCATATCTCTCTCACTCTCTCTCTCTTCTTTTAAGTTTTAGTTTCTTACACGTAGGTAGGTGTAGTATGAAAAACTGTAGCACTTTTCACATGATACATGTTTTGTTTGATAGAAACATTTCAACAACATAACAATGGTTAATGTGTGATATTCTCTTAGCTTTGTGTCTACTCACTCCCCTTTGGTACTTGGTATTGACAAATCTGCTTCATACCCATTGCTTTTCAAAGATGGATATGAGAATGAAAAATCTTATAAGCATGCATATGATGGATTGAAAAATGAAATATGTATGGAAGAGGGGTGATTTTAGAGTTTGATATTGTTCCTAATATTCTCCTATGTTGGATGTCTTCTTTGTTTATTTTTTTTGTTTAGATGAAATGTAAAGAAATTCGCACATGATATTTAATTTAACAATATTAACATTTGTCAGTTAAATTATGCATACCATAATAACATTGCGTTAACTCGAGTATAATGTTTTTATCAAATATAACATAGCCAAAACAAGGTTTTATGAAAGAAAGTGACAACAATTATTTTCAGACTAGATCAGAACTATGTTATTATTCTCTAAGAATAAGATTGATTGAGTCGAAAAGAAAAAAGATTTCCTTAAGATAAAGGTTGCTTTATTTAGATTAAGAGTTATCTTTGTTTTATTTTTTAAAAAAGTTACCTTTACTTTAGCTTATTCTATGATATCCTCCTAGATATACAGTTTATTTTGTTTCTATTTTTATAAAAAGATAAAGAATGCTTTATTTATAATATAGTATAAGGGTTGTTTTAATGATTTAATTTAAAATATATTGTTAGTGTAAATATTTTTTATATTGTTAATCAAACATAACATTAATTAAAATTTTGATTTTTACTATAATTTTTTTTGAAGACGTGACGAGAATTCGATGAATAATAATAATGTATTGATAGTGTAAAACATTTTACAAAGTGCATAATAATTAAACTTTTATTTTAATATTATATGTATTTTTAATTGGCCCTGTATTAGGTTATTAGTTTTTTTTATAAAATACTATTAAGCCAACTTTGTAATTGTAATAATAATAACAGAAAAATAAAAAAGGTTAGTTGGTGTTGATGTTGAGTCTTTTGAGTGTGTTAACCAATGATATGTAATAAGGTGAATCTATGGGTCAATTTGTCGCTTGTAAAATCAAAATCTGTGTTCTGGAGCCGCAATTTGCAAGCTTCAAGGAAAATAATGTTCTATCTTCCAAAGATACGGCCAAGCCCAACACCTCTCTCCAA
This sequence comes from Cicer cuneatum, assembly GCA_037974295.1. Lineage (NCBI taxonomy): Eukaryota > Viridiplantae > Streptophyta > Magnoliopsida > Fabales > Fabaceae > Cicer > Cicer cuneatum. The sequence goes on along the minus strand of JBBPBO010001985.1, from coordinate 59,909,091 downwards.
ATCGGGATTATGCATGCTGTCCTTAAAGAACAAGATATAAATATAAATCTAAAATTTACTCTATTAATTTTTTTTTTCTGGTACATAAATATATTGATTTTAGAAATTAATCTGTACTATGTAATATGGAGTAAAATAGTTTAATCACATCTCGTTATTTAAATATACCTGTATATATATTTTAATAAAAGTTTAAATATGCTTTTAATTCTATAGATATAAGTCATTTAATTTTAATTTCATAATCTTTTTATTTATATTTCTACCATTTCAAAAAGATTTTAAAAAGGTCTTTAATATATATTTTTAATTAAAAATGGTTGATTTGACGAATTATTGTTGATGTGTCATGACATGACAAACAATGATTCATTTATAAATAAAAATAAAGAACAATAAAATACTCAAATATGAACAAAATTAAATCAAATTCATCTACTTGTACAATAGAAAAACTCAATTGCATCCACAACTCAAACTCATCCCACAAATCTGGAAAAATAATTTTATTAAATCAAAGAATCCACCAGCCACAAACTCCTATCATCTTCTTCACAAAAAAAAAAAAATACAAAAATTCATGTTGCTTTGACCAACCCAGGAAATTAAAGAGAAATAGAAAAATCTCTGAATAAAATGGAATTAACGAAAAATAGAAGAGAATTTCTAGTTTATGGTTGGTTTGTTTCTATGTTAAAATTGTAGTTTTCAAGGGACATGAGTGGATAAATGAAGTGAATTATTTATCGGGGGTAATTAATCATCCAAATCTGGTGAGGTTAGTTGGTTGTTGCGCTGAAGATGATGAAAGAGGGATTCAAAGGCTTTTTAGCGTACGAGTTTATGCAGAATAAGATTTGGAAGATAATCTTTTGGTTCGTGTTCCTTCATCGATTCTTCCTTGGATGATCATTTTCAAAATAGCTCAAGATGCAATTTTTTTAATTTGAGTTTGAGTTTGAAAGTCATAGATTTGATGATATTTTGTAGGTTTTTGTATTGAACAAGACCATGAATTTCTGGACTTACAGTTGAATTTTATTAAATTAAATAATTAAATAAATTTTTATTTTGTTTTTAATAAAAAATATCAAAGATTTTCTTTTATATCTTCTTTCAATTCAAAATTCTCCAAGACAAATATTTATTTTTTTCTGTGCCATCTTGTGATGCGACCATACAGTGCTATTTATTATTATTTTTTCTAAAACAAATAAGTAATTGTTAATTTAATAAGTAAAATATAATAAAAATAATTAAAAAATTAAATTATATTAATAAAGTCAAACAAAATACATTTAATGAAAAAAATACATCAAAATTAGTGAGAGTAGAAGTGCCAAAACAACTCTCTTATTTTGCAGCCTATTTGTTAACAACTCCCTCTTATTTTTTCTCCTAACGATATGTACGTATTATCATATCATTGAAAAACATCATAGATAGAGTTGTTAACAAAATAGGAGAAAAATTGGAGGGGATTTGTTAACAAAATAGAATAAAATTGCTAAAATAGATGGTCGCATCCCATGATGCGATCTAGGAGGACATCAGTATTTTTAATTAAAAAAATATAATAAGGACATCTTTAAAACTATTTTGAAATTATAGGGGTATAAATAAATAAAAATTTACAGATACTAAAATAAAAACAACTCATATTCGCAGGGGCCAAAAATATATTTAAGCCTTTAATAAATAATATTTTGATACATCGAAATTGCAAGTGATTCAAACTAGACCGAGGGAGATGATTAGATTTGATCTTTGAGAGATTCTTTGTTCCCCACAATGAAATAGTACTTGCAAATACTATGATGCTCAAGTAAGTAACTACTTGAGGAGAGTGAGAGGTATAGAGAAGAAAAATTGTGTACCTTTTGTCACGTCAGATATAATGTGAGAAAATAGTCTTTTGAGGATGAAAACATTTTTGCTTAATGGATATCGCGATGTGATTCTCACCTTTGTCTGCTCATAACCGTTGGAGTTAGGGTCGGCTGTTGCTCTAAGGTTATATTTGAGTGTAGCTATAAATTGTACCACCTCGGGCCTATGCATGTTGGTTAAGATAGATTGGGCCTTGGGTTAATTCGAAACAAATTCCCTTAATTATTTTCTTGAGTGAGGAAGGCGATGACTAATAAGGTCACAAAAGGCCTTGCCATAGAAGTCTTGTGATGGTCGAGAACAATGTCCGATTTTGGAAGGATTATCGTCTTTGAGGCTGATGTCGCAGTCGAAGACTGTGTGCTAAGGCATTTGTGTGAGGTTGATTGTTGTCCTCGTTCTGTCTTTCTTGGATATGGAGTTATTGGTACGTCAATCTAGAGGTTTGTCTTCGACGATGAATACGTTTGGTGTTTGGGTTGCATCACCTCAACCTAAGATATGAGTTTCTCCTGGTTTCGTTATTGGCGCAAGTTATGTTGTAATTTAAAATTGTATGCTATCCCCAAAGTCTTTTTCTTGGATTCGTGTTTCATTACGTGTCAGTTGAAATGTTTTTTGACGAATTTTGAAATGACGTGAACTATTAGTTTTCCAACTAACACATGTAACCTACGATCATAGACACTAAAACATTTTGTCCCTTCGTTTCCTGTTTCGCGTTGTTTCAAGGCATGATTAGAGCAGTTGGAAATCATTCTTCATATTTCCACCATTTCATGAGATTGGTATAAATAATGTTTTTTTGCATTTGGAGGGATTTTTTCGCATCCCTTTCTTCTATCACACTTTACTTCTTCCTTGCTTCTATGATATTTCAATGTCCGTGCATTCTTGCATCATGGTGAAATAAGTATCTACTCTTTACAAACTGGTTTTCCTGACAAATGAAGCCAATTTTTAGTGGGTCGTCGAGGACCCGTTAGGAGTAGTTTCGTTTTCATGAAAGGGAGACAAACAAACACTTCAACATCAGTAATAAACCATGGATTGGGAAATTAAGGCTCTTGGGAATGGTAGCAAAATTTGCTCAGAGTACCTTATGGTATATATCTTGGCATATGAAGTTTTGTTTAGGAATTTGGGATATCTTATGTTATTCACTGATTTCGAGAAGGGCATGTTTCAACATCTCAACTTGTGTCCTTCCCAAATTCAGCCGAATTCACTAGCATATGTAATAACTTTTTGTTGGAACCAAGTTGGTTCTTGCAATTAAAGTTTTGATGTTAACAAATGTATTTTATGAAAATCGTATTTTGACTTAGAAGGAAAAGTCATAGTCTGTGCAAAATCAGAGGATGACACCATCCAGAGGAAACATCTAGAGGATACCAGAGGATGTCACCAAAGGGTACCAGAAGATACTTCTAGAAAATACCAGAGGATGTCATCAAAGGAAAACATCAGAGGATAACATCAATCAGAGGATATCATCAAAGGGAAGGAAAAATAACATCATCAGAGGATATCTTTCTTGGCCTAAATCAGAAAGAGGCTTGGTTCAGACCAGAAGAAAGCTTGTCAGAGGGAGACCTGTTCCAGACCAGAAGGAAACATAAGTCAGACTTGGTCCAGACTTATTCCAGACCAGAAGATAGCATGGTCGTGAATATAAGACTTAGTCCAGACTTGGTTCAGACTTAATCCAGACGTGGTCCAGACTTAATCCAGATTTGGCCAAAATCAGAAGATATAATTGTCCAGAACATAAGATTTAGTCCAGACTTAGTCTAGACTTGATCCAGATCAGAGGATAAATGTCCAGATTAAAAGATCAATGGTCCATACTAGAAGATAAATGGTCCAGATTAAAAGATCAATGGTCCAGATTAAAATATCAATGGTCAAGATTAGAAGATCAATGGTCCAGATCAGAGGATCACATAATGGTACAAATCTGATCACATGGTCCAGAGATGACCGAGATCAGAGGATCACATAATGGTACAAATCATATCACATGGTCCAGAGTTGGTCGAGATCAGAGGATCACAAAATTGGTACAGATCAGATTACATGGTCCAGAGTTGGTCGAGATCAGAAGATCATACGGTCCAGAATTTAAATCATGATGCAAATCAGTGAAGACTTGATTAAATTTCGAAGAAGACTTGATTAAATTTTGATAGAAATTTGATCAAAGTATTAAGGGAATTTGATTCAAAAAATCACTGAAGACTTGAAGAAATTCGAATGCAATCTGAAGCTTAAAAAGATATGGTTTGAAATTAAAAGAATCAAGATTGGTCAACATAATTTTCAAGTGCAATCTGAAGCTAAAAAGAAACTTTGAGTATTTAGAGATGTTTTTGTTATTCCCAATAATAAAGCTCGGTAACAAATGGCTTCTTCCAATGCACGCCCCGTTCGTTCTGCTCGCAATAATACGATTTTAATTTAAGAGAAACAGGATTGGCCAACAAAATTTTCAAAGGAAATCTGAGCAAGATTTATTTCGAATTTAAGCTTGGACAAAGCCGTATTTGCAGCTATAAAAGGAGGCTTCAGGCAGCAACATCAAGCATCGAAAAACCCAAGAACTCAAGCTTCATATTCAACACAATCCGATAGTTCAAAAGAGAGAATCACTAGAGTGCAAAAGCAATATTTTCTAAGTGTTTTCGAGAGAGATATTCAGTGCAACAATCAGCTTTCCAGAAGCAACAAAAGTGTGCAAGAATTAGTGCAGCAATCAGCTTTCCATAAGTAAATTTGCAGAGTTCCAAATAGGAATGGCAATGGGTAGGGTATGGGTAGGGTAGTATAGTACCCGTCCCCGTACCCGCAGTTTAAAAAAATACCCGTGCCCGTGCCCATACCCTCGTGGGTATCAACTTTAATACCCGTACCCTTGCCCTTGCCCTTGCTCTTTGGGTACTTAAGTGCCCGTACCCATACCCATTACCCGCACTTTAACAACAATATATCGATAAATAATTTGTGATTAAATTTAAAAAATTCTCAAATATTTGAAGTCCAAATCATAAGTATTACAAACCAAAATATTGTCTAACTCAAAACATCCAAAATATATCATGATCCAACATTAGTACATTACTACAATAAATATCAAAACATCAGAAATAATGTTTTTTGAAAGAATATTTTATGAAGTTGCAAGTCCTTAGACAGTATTCTCCGAGATCTGTAAAAAAAATTGATATGTGTATTATATTAGTTATTTATAATTATAAATTTACGATTAATAATATAAAAAAACTCTTAAATATAAAATCACAATTATTTACCTCTTCATCAGAATCAGATTCTTGAAAAGTTTGCAAACGTTTATCTTTCAATTCTAAATATTGTAGTGGTCCAATGATACCAATAGTTGCTAAAACATAAAAGAAAATAAATAGTTAAACGAAACACAAATTTAATTGAATAAATACTATATTGCAACAATTGTTACCTTGTTTTTCATGTTTTATCCAACTTTGTGAACACATAATTGCCTCCAAAATATCCTCATGAAGTCTAGACCGTTGAGGACTCAACAACCTACCACCAGTACTAAAAGTAGATTCTGAAGCAACTGTGGAAATTGGGATGGCCAAAATATCTTTGGCAATTTTTTGCAAAATTGGATACTTGATTCCATTTGTTTTCCACCATCCAAGAATATCAAATTTATCACTCCTAGGCAATACCTTTTCCTCCAAATATAGATCTAACTCAGATTTTGATTGCACATCATTGGTATCATTGACATATGAATCATAACCGCTAAGAAAATTGGTACAATTACCATTTTCAAAATTTGACTCCTTCTCATTGAACTTTTGCGTTGAATTATCCACCAACCCATGGGCTTTAGCTTGATAATCTTCAAATAATAAGTAACATAACTTTTTGATATTGTTAATTTCAAATGAAGACAAACTTCCATAAAGTTTCTAATAAAAGTACTCTAACAACTTGAATTTAAATCTTGGATCCAAAACAATGGCAATCCCCATAATACCATGAATAACAGACCAATATTTCTCAAATTTATCGACCATTGTGGAAGCCATATTTCTAATAACCTCAATTGAACAAGTCTTCCATTCATTCAAAAAGAGTTTTATTTCAAAAATCAATGGAAAGAATATGTTTGTTGTGGGATATTGTGTACCTGAAAATATCTCATTTACACGATAAAGACTTCCAACCTATTACAAATTTCATTTGCTATTTCCCACTCTTTTGTTGTAGGCAAACATGTATACAAACGAACAATCAAGTTTGTTTAACAACGTATCAACCAGAGCGTCGTTAGTGCTACAATTATCCAAAGTGATGGTTGACAATTTTCTATCAATATTCCAATCTATCATGCACTCAACCAAAACCTTTGAAATAGCTTCAGCTGTGTGTGGACATTCTACATACACAAACCTGTCATGCAAAATAATTTTAAAATGTTAACATAATGAAAAAACTATATGCAATTAATAACTTTTACAAATATGTAAGTATTATACCTTAATATGCGACTTTGCATATTCCAATCATCATCTATGTAGTGACATGTAATGACCATATACCCTTTCTTTTGATTGCTAGCTGTCCACATGTCTGTTGTTAAAGCAATCCTACTCCCAATCTTTTCTAAAAGCCCCATGATCTTCCCTTTTCATGTTGAAATATCTTTAGAATATCATTTTTAATTGTGTTTCGACAAGGAATTTTGAACAAAGGTTGAAGACCTTCACAATATATTCTAAAGCCCAAATGATCTACCATTGAAAGGGGATACTCATGAAGTATTATCACATTAGAAAGATCTTCTTTTGACTTCTCTGGATCAAAATGATAGTTACTCAAATAATTAGATGACCCATCGACCTTCTTTTGCTCTTTCAACAAGATCGCTTGTCTTATATCCATATATGGCCTTCTTCTGTGAGATGTAAGATCGCTTTTTTTGCTATCGCTATTATTAGTCAATTCAATAGCATCACCATTTTCAACAACAGAAGATTGAGAATTAGCCTTCTCAGAGCTACCCACATGATCATCAGGAGGTGCATTTTGACTTTGAATTTGTGTGGGAGAAGAGCTAGTTCCAGATTCCTTTGATTGAAGCAATCCAAATTGGTTTTCCATCTAAAATGGAAAATGAAGAAAGAATAAATAAAGTTTAATATGATATAAATTTATAACCAAGTATGAAAATAATGAAACTCATATAATATAAGATTTAACGACAATATATAATCTTTCGTTGATATTACTTCCTAAATAATTGAATAAGTTTAAAATTTTTGACATTATAAATATAAAGAATAGCTTTCGGATTTATATGTTTTCTTCTGATTTTCAAAAAAGATTGGAATCATAGTATTAAGTTAACAAAGTTTTTAACTTTCGATTCCAAATGTTTATATTTAGACGTTGCAACCGGAATAACAAAAATAACAAATGTTTATATTTAGACGTTGCAACCGGAATAACAAAAATAAAAAATTTAAAGAGTTAGAAGAATATATTTAAAAAAATAAATGGAAAGATTTTTATTCTTTTAAACTGTCGCCGTTTATTTTTATTCTGATCAAAGACAAATATTTCTTTGTATTTTTTCTTCATTATATCTATTCATTGATATGAATAAGTGATGATCCAGCAGTTCTTATTCTTACTTAGGGAATTTTTGGACTTCGATGAATAAGTAGATGCACTATTAATATTATCTATCTTGTAGCAGTGTTCATGAAAACAAATTTGAATAACTTTAAATGGTAAAAAGCACTAGATTATACAAAAAAGAAATTAAATGTTTACTTAGGAAATTGAAAACGTGCTAAGGTAAGGTGAAAAGGTAAAAAAAAAAAAAAACCTTATAACAAGTTAACATTCCTGTTAACAACAACCATATAAATAAAAAACAAATAAAAAATTTACTTTAAACTAATAATAAAAAAACAAAAAATTTAGTATATAATAACAAAACATTAAAACAAATAATAACATATTAATTACCAAAAATAGAAAATTCATAATCTAAATATTATAAATATTATGATGTAGATATATATAATAATAGGTGTATGTTTATTTATTAGTTTTGGATGAGTAATCAATTATAATCAAATTTTAAAATGTGTGTACGAATGAATTAAACTTAAACTAATAAATTTGGAAATACTCTTCTTTATATATTGAAATTATGTGACAAATATTCTAGGAACTACTAACTAACTAGTGCTGATAATAGATAATGAAACCATGCTTGTGACTATGAAAATTTGGTTAAGGATAGGTTACTTTATGAACTATTTTTAATACGTGATTTAGTATTTTTGTTGACTTAAATATCAATTAGTATAACAACTAAAAAAGATGGGGAAAATTCTGATATAGGTAGAACATCATGTAAATTGGTATGGATATAGATTATAGGCATATAGCATGATGTAAATTGATTGGTATGGTAAAACATCATGTAAATTTGATATGGGTAGAGGATCATATAAATTGGTATGGATATAGCATCTTGATATGTGTATGTGTATAGGGACTAAAATTTATTTTTCCAATTTTTTTAATTATTAAAATTGTACTTTTTTTATTAAGGGTCCAATCTTTAAGATTAGAACAGGACCTCCAAAATCTATTACTATTTACTAAGAAATTATCGTGATGATTTACTTATATGTTTATTTTTCAGGAGGATCCAAAAATTATGAAATGAATGACCTAAATGAAATGAATGACCTAAATTCATTGATTTGTTTGGAATAAAAAGGAGAGTTAGACAGACATGAGATAATAGAGAGTGAGAGAAATAGTAGATAGAGATTGGAAGGGGAGATAGAGATGCATAAGATAGAAAGACATATGTGTATTTAGAAAAATCATGTATTTAAAAAATATTTTTTTAAAACAAACATGTTTTAATGAAAATCATTTTTATGTCTTTTATGGTAATTTTTTAGTTTAAAAAAATTATTTTTATAAAATTGTATACAAACAAGTTAAAAATTATTGTACAAAAAAATCATTTTTATAATAGTAAACAAACGGGAGTTAAAAAATCATATTTTGAAAAATCTCTAAAAAATAATCTCTAAATTATTTAAAACAAAAATCATTTTTATTTAAGCTCAAACAAACTTTCATAATAATAATAATAATAATAATAATAATAATAATAATATTATTATTATTATTATTATTATTATTATATGTGCGGGGCGGGGCGGGTTGGGTAGTATAGTACCCGTACCCGCAACCATACCCGTTCAATTTTGCGGGTAATTACCCGCCCCCATACCCATACCCATTATGCGGGTTTTTACCCTACCCATTACGGGTTTTTTTTGTGGGTACCCACTGGGTTTGGGTCTAATTGCCATCCCTAGTTCCAAACCTTGTAATCTAACCCGATAGTGGTGCAGATTCCTTCTTCAATCTGGGGTTGTCAGATTGGTAGGAGAAGACTTGACTTGTAGAGTCAATGTGTTGTTTTTGTTCGTCAAAAGTCTGGGGTTTTCAGGCTGTTTGAGAAGACTGGCTTGGAGGGTCAGGTGCTGTAATTCAAAGGTTTTGAATTAGTGGATTAAAGCCTTCAGGATGAAGGGGATAGATGTAGCCAAGTTAATGGTGAACCATGATAAATTGTTGTGTTCTTATGCTGTTATTTTCCGCTGCTAAGTCTGATTATTTATTCATCAAGTACATCACATCAACATTCAACAAAACAACAAAAAGATTCAAAGTTTGGCAAACACAATTCAACCCCCCTTCTCGTGTTTGCACCTTCACTTTTCAGTTAGTATGCTCGAATTTAGAGGCTACTCCATCCGTCCCTTATCCTTTTTGATTTTCAGGCTCCAATTTGGAACAAGGAAACCACTAGCCAAAATTTTGTGTTCTTTAAGTAGTCCAAAATACTTTTTGCGTGCGTATACAGATTCCCTATGAAGATTCAAATATCTTAGGCCTTTAAAGAAATTTTCAAAGGTGAGTGTCACTATAAGGCATGAGCTGCATGAGACGGATGAGACCGTGACAATTGATGGGAAAATATATATCATCAAAAACATTGTCCATCACTTCCCATTCTTCTGACCAGATCGAAATTTCTAGAGGAACAAAAAGGAGATGACCTCCAAGGTTTATGAACTATCTATTTCAGAGGCCCTTGATCGAAAGGTTGTACAACGATTCATAAACAATTTGGACAAAATCCCTTATAAACGATAAAGATGGCAACATTATCTCGCTCTTTAATCACAAGAGCAAGCAAATAGTATACTCAGTAGGTCTTTTTATAAATTTTCCTTTGGGTATTTGCTTGTATAGTTTTCTTATGTTGCTTTGTTTTGTTTGCAAGTATTTCTTCCTCTACTATTTGTCTTCTTCTATGACGACTCCTACATCGACTAATGTTCCAATGGTATTATCCCTAATGAATACAACCCCTTCTCAAATAACGAGGATGAAATAGTTATGTTTGAGGATGGCCATTACTCGACTTTAACTATTGGTGAATGAGGTTGGCGAGCTGACCAAAGACAAAAAGGTGTCAGCTCTCCTTCAGGAGAGTATTTTGAAAAAAAAATGGAGAGCTCGCAAAAGAGCTCCAAGAGAAAAAGCATGAGTTGTTGACTATTATATAGGAGCTCAAGAAGTTGAAGAAGTCTGAAGTGACCGATAGTGACCGATAAGGCTATAATTGATCTTTTTGAAGAAGACATTTTGAAGGTTGGTGCTGAGTCTTTCGACAATGTAGTGTCGCAAATCTGAAATTTTAAACCCGATGTACAGATGAACTCTTAGGGTATAACCTAGCTACTTGTTTTCGAAGATGGAAAAATTAATAAAGTTGAAGCTCCAACCTTCTCAAGATGATGCTTGATGTTTTTATGCTATTTTAGTTTAATTGCAAAAGCCATTTTTGTGATGTAAGAATGATCTTCAGGCAGTTATGCATTTATGTCGAGATTGTAAAATTTTCCTCCTTTCGTGTTCACATATTTGTATACTTGTATTTTTTTCAAGTGTTAAACCCTAATCGATATGCGATTGGGTGTTTTTAAAAACTAGTTGGATAACTTTGCACAACACGATAAGTGACTAGTCAAAGGTCACTAATCAATTGAACATCGGCTAATTGATAGGATTAAAATACATAATCGATTAGTTCAACAAATATATGAACCTAATTAGTTAGCATTACAATCTAATCAATAATCATATTAGAAATTGGAATATGAGTTTTCAAAATAATAATATTTAGGTGATTGACTAATTGGGTAATCCAATTTGCATAGAATTAATGTTTTCTACGCAAATTGAGGTTTACACTTTACAAGTCCAAGAGCCTTATCTAAGGGTTTTTCAATTGAGTTTATTAATTAATAGAGTGCGTCTAATTCGCAAAACAATAAGTCCTGGATAAATCAGTGTAGGACAATACATAACTGTATATGACAACTTTTTGTACTCCATTGTGTTTGATTACAAATATTAATAATAAAGAAAAATGATGTAGTGAGAGAAAGGAGATAGAAAAGAGAGAGAAGAGGGAGAGAGACATGATAAAGGACAAATAGAGATATGATAAAGGGGGAGGGAGAGAGAGACTTGAGTGTAGATAGAGAGATAAAAGGGATAATAAAGAGAATAATAGGAGATATTGTATTTTAATTTTAATTATATTTTATTTATGAAAATATGTTTTAATAAATTATTTATATATAATTTCTTACTAAGTTTTTAATTTTATTTAATTTATGAAAATATATTTTAATAAATTATTTTTATGCAATTTAAATTGAAAAATTAATTAAGTCCATTTTCCATGTGTTCAACAGATTGTTTAAAAAGTTCATGATGTGCCGTAGGGGACTAAAATACCTATTAAAATTTGATCAAAAGGCACTAAATTAAAAGATGTTAATTTTATAGAGACTATAAATATATTTAATGTAAGATTTTAAACGAAAATCTTACTAAATAAAATAAATCACAATTATTTATGATTAATATTTATGACTTTGAAATAGTTAAACAGTTATAAAAGTAATTTTTTAGCTGTTGGTTTTCGATTTTAATAGAGTTCATTTAAGGATGGGAATAGGTCAGACCGACCGGGAGCCTACGACCTAACCTACGTCAGACTAGACTTTTTTCTTAAATATATAAGGTCAAAGCTTCTAAAACAGCTTATTTAGTTAAAAAGGTCAGGCTACATGTTACACAATAAGCCTTTTAGGCATATTTAAATAAATAAATAATATTTTTTTACCACTATAATTATTATATTAAATTTTGATTTTTTTTGTTATATATTCAACTTTTAGTAATTTATGCATATTAACCTAATTTAGTTTTTGACATATTAAAATGTATTATTATGAAATATAATTTAAGTAGGATGTATATAAAGTCATATTCTTTAAAATGTGATGTTAAATATCAAAATAGAACTTAATTTCATTGACATATTAACTTGTTAATCTATTTAATGATATGTTTGATTACTTATTCAAAAATGTTAAAATGAAATAGGCTTTTAAGTATCCTAACAGGTCATACCAGACTTCTATCAAGGTCAGACTCAGACCTAAAAAGTAAGCCTATGACAGGCCACAAACCAGGCTTATGCCTTAATATTTTTGACAGACCAAGCTCAGGCCTAGCAAAGTCTAGCTCGACCCAGCTTATTTTCACCCCGAAGCCCATTCTAATTCTTTAAGTATATTTTTTTAGATAAAAAAACATTATTAAAAGAAGCATACAAAGTATTTCAAATGATTTAATTTATAAAGATCAGATCCAACATCATAGTAGAAAAAGATTATCCTTAATAAAAAAAATCAAATTACATTTTTATCCTTTATTTTATTTATTTATTTATAATAGTTTGGTTTTTTTACCTCTTTTTTTCTTGAATAGATCATTTATGTCTTGAAAAACTTACAATTTAACCTTTTTTTGGAATTTCAGTTTAAAAAAAGGTGATGTGTCCATTACGTGAATGATGTATCACAAACACCATTAATGACCAATTGAAGTAGTCCCTCAAACTTGACTTATTTGTATCGCCCAAAACCTATAAACGCACAAAACTAAAACGCATCTTTGGTAATTGTTCTTACAACATATTTCATTGTACAATAGAATTTGGTGCAAATTCTTCAACCTTCCACTTGAAATGAACATAGGTTTGTTATGGTTTCTTGAATTTGAAAAACCTGCGATGAGGAAAAACATTGCGGCATAAATTTGATTGATTTCGTTTATAGGGTTTACAATTTGGTGAAAACTAAAAACAAAGTTTTAAAGAGGGGAAGATGTAATCTAGGTGAAAGATCAATTCCACGTTGAAAACTAAACTTTTTTTTGTAAAATTGGTTTTGTAATAGAGAACAATAGAAGAGTTAAGTTGTATAATTTTCAAGACATAAATTATCTATTTGGGTAAAAAGGAGATAAAGAACTAACTTGTTACAAATAAATAAGATCAATCACCAATAATATAATTTTATCAAAATTTTTTTTCCACCTTCCATAAAGTTTTATAGAACTCCCACCAATTCATAAATTTGAACCACACAAATATATGCATTTTTTTTATTATTATTAAAAAAATTAAAATGAGAGCATGGTGCCTAATTCAAGTTAAAGAAAGATTTTAAAGTTTATTGAATATTTATAAAGAAATTCATATTTGCCTACTTTCAGGAGATCAAACCACACATTTTAGTCAAATACCTGATTTTTTATTAGAAGAAACCATGGACCGTTGGCAATCAATATTTTAGGTAGAACTATGATTTTAGTCTATACCTTGGACGTGTATATACACTCCACCACGTTCACACAAAATACGCGACTCATGTTTTGTGTCGGTCATTGCTCCACATAACTATATATATATTAGTTGGTATGGAGTTGTTCCATACTCTACAAGGTGTGAGTTTAATTTTTGGGGTTAAATATGAGTAGATAAGTCTCACGTCGACTATGAATAAATTAAATGTTGAATATATAATATAAGTGATTTATATACCTATGATTTTAAGGTTTTGAGTGAAGATGTGATGTCAAAAGTTTGTGGTCCTAAAGCATTTGGTAGTGGTGGTTCATTGTTGCTTCCATGCTCTTGGACTCCCCAACAAGTGTAGATGTGGTCTCAAGTGGTTAAGTCTCATATCGACTATGTATAATGTTGGATATATAATAGAGATACTCAATGGTGACCACAAAGTCTTTTGAGAGTCCTGGAACATTTGATGGTCCATTGTTGCTGTTACGCATAAAGATGTGGTCTCGGAGCATTTGGTGGTCCATTGTTGCTCTTGCACCCTCAGACTCCCAAACATAATTTCTACAATTAACATAAGATATTCATTCATGAGCAACCTATAAGTACTTCTATTCGTGTTCTCTAAGTCTTGAGATGCCTTCACCCTAGAGAGCTTCTGAGACACAACTCACCTAAACTTTTTCTTTTTTTAATAAAAAAAGATTTGTCAAAATGAACTCAACTAAGAGTTAAACCTCATTCGTAGGATAGTCAATTATGTTTGAAAGTTAGGTTTTGAAATATTTTAAAGGAAATATTTTGGAGGGTTAAGTCTGTATCGTCGACAAATTTTGATATTTACATAATAATGATCATATAATATTTTAATTACTATTTTTTTTAATAATTTTTATTTTATTTTTATAATTTAAAAATAAAAAATAATTATTTCTTTCTCGCTTTTTCTTCAAAACTCATCTCCCAAATATAACCCCTACTTGAGTTAGAAAAGTAGAAACACAATATACTTCTTCTATGGTGCACAAGAAAAATAAAATACTGTTGCACCATACTCACTTTTTTTCCTGCATTGAATCAATATGTCCAACTATATCTTAGGTAATTCAATGGTGATATTTACTAATCCAACAATAACAATAATTTTGTGCATAATAAAACACATTTCACTTTTTTTTATTTACAAAACAAACACTTCATTTATAGACCATAAAACTAAAAAGAGCCTAATACAAAACATTCTAATGATCAAAATCGCCAAACTTGCGGATTGAAGTGGGTTGCCACCATATTGAGTCAGGCCAACCCAATTTATGATAGCAATTCAATCACATTTTGGGAGGTTTTAGATAGAAAGGAATCAAATTGTCAATTACTTAATTACTCAATTGAAGTCTTCTATTAATATATCCATCTTTGTTTATCTACATTCATCCAAACACATATTCAACAATACACCCACTCTATAAAAAAAAAGTAATTAATGAATTAGATTCAATCTTCCATTTTATATATGCTCTAAAATTCAAATATAATATGTTTTAATATTTTCTTCAAGTTTAGTAAAATAAGTTATCTCTTTTTTCTAATTATTACATTTTCTAATACATTCACAAAAATCTTAAAATGAGATTAATTATAAGACCAAAAAAATATCAAAATAGAATTTAATTTTGTAAAACTATTACCTTAAAAGTGTATTTAAAAGAGTCTTCACCACTTTTAAATTTATGGTGTAAACCTTTGAAAAACAAATTATAAAACCTTTTAAAATAGCCAAAGAAAATACTTAT
Source organism: Cicer cuneatum (assembly GCA_037974295.1). Taxonomy (NCBI): domain Eukaryota; kingdom Viridiplantae; phylum Streptophyta; class Magnoliopsida; order Fabales; family Fabaceae; genus Cicer; species Cicer cuneatum. The sequence goes on along the minus strand of JBBPBO010001985.1, from coordinate 59,893,584 downwards.
AAGTGTCCTAAATACATTTGTTAAATATTTAAAGATAAAAATATTATATAATTAAGAAGTACATTGAAAATTGTGTATCAAATTATAAAAGTCCAAAATTTATTTTTTCTAATATAAAAATTTTACTTTTATATTCATAAGAGATACCTTTAAAATATTATGACCTATATACACAATAGAGCTTAAGAATAATCTAAGAAATAGCTTAAACCTATTTTCAACTATAACTACTACCACGTACCGTTGACTACAAGCCACCAATCACCACCTTTAGCTGCCACCATCGACCATCAGCAACAGCAACTACAATTGGTTGGCATCCACCCAATCACAATCATCAGCCACCATCGCCAAATTCATCACAAGTGACTTCATCGCCTACCACCGATGAAATCGCCTATTATATAAATTATTTGAATAATTCTACCACCCATATTTTAGCATATATTTTTTAATACACATTTTTTAATCAAATTACCATTTCATCAAATTTATATGAGATTGTATATTTTAGTGTGATTAATGTAAATTTAATCAATCAAATATAATAGATTAAAAAATGTGTATTAAAAAATATATTATTAATACTTATCAAATTTTGAATTAATAATTCATCATACTTAATTTTTTATTATAATTTTATAAATGGTTTGACATTTTTTCATTAAAAATTAGTGAATATATTAGATGATTTTTATTAAATGAGTTATACATAAACAAGATATGTTTAGAAATATCAATATTAGTTAGGTTGAATGTTTTATTCTGAGTTTGAATATGAGACCTCACAATTGTGTGAATTAATTATAATGACATTTATCATTTCTTTTAAGACAAAAATCTTGTTTATGTATTTCTCTTTCCCAAATTAAGTTTTATTTTTCTTTTTAGGATTTAAATTATCTCCTTTTCATGTCTCCATTTCTTCCTCACATTAGGAGAGAGATAAACATAAAACTAATTTTAATGATTTTATATACAAAAACAAAAATAAGTAAATAGTTATTTGTGTACCTATCTCACCAGGGAGAAAAATGAGAAGATCGACTTCATTTCTTTTAAGATATAATCCCTCCAAAATAAAATAAAAGGAAAATTAATATTTTTGCATTTTTAATGATTAAATTTATTAGTCATTTATCATAATTTAGATATTAAAAATTAATTAATTTTATTAGAATTGTATAGATTAATGAAAAAATTATATTAATTCGCTAAAAAAATTATATTAAACATCTTTTTTTATCACATTTACATCTATTTCTCATTTGTTACGAGATAATTAAAAATTTTGCTTTTAACTTAATGACACAAGTGAAATATATATTATAATTTTTTTTTTTATATAAATGACCATAAAAATTGTAAGTGTAACGATTTTTTTTTAATAAATATAATAGGATAAATGAATTGTGAAAACTAGCTTGTACAATTTTTAGTAGTACGATGCGTTTATAAAATGACAACAATTCAAAAAAAAATTGTAAGACGTCTGTAAAATCACGATGACAAGTGTGATTTGAGACCAAACGTATTCTTTAAGAACTTCAATTGGAGAAACTCTTCTGACTCTAGGTGTTGCCGTGGCTTTACGAGAGTTAATCTTTAAGAGAAAAAATAAAAATTGCAATAAAACTGTTAAATCGCAATTTCAATAAACCACCAAAAAACCGACATATGATGTGTGAACAAGAGCCTATAATTTTTGTGCTCCAAATCTTGTATTCAAAGTAGGATCAAATTACCAAATCATAAACAAATTGATAAGAACAAAACCCAAAAAAAATACAAAATTGTCAACAATCCGATGAACCACGTAAAATTTTATTTATTATATATAAAGTTACATTGGACAATTGATCGAGGAATCACTTAATCAAATCACCTCAAAAAGTCAATAATTTCAGAAAATTACAACAACCTCACCATTAACATCATACATGATGGGTTGGACAATTTGTAAGTAAATCAAAAAGAAAAAAGGACAAAATAAAATAAAAGGGCTCTAAATCTTACTCCAAGAATGAAAAAAGAAAAGGTAAAAAGTATTTAATTTAATTTACAATAATACATGGTTCATAATAAACATTGAAAATCTGAAATCTACCTTGTGTTGTTGCAGAGTAAGCAATTCAAAATCCTAGACCAAGCTACCCTTAAACGAGGATAAATTCTATTGCTGTGTATTGTTGATTCCCTAACCATAGATTCAAAGGTTTCTACAAAAAGATTCAAGCTTCTTATTGGTGGAATATAAAGGGTTAAAGGAACAACAGAAAAAGCCACTGTGAAGAACAATTGCAGCATATTTTTTCACCTTGTATGAAATAATTAGAAACAAAGTTGAATTCTTTATGATAAAGGGTGTTTGTGTTTGGATTTGAATTTGAGGATGTGAGAGAAAAGTCAAGGAGATGAAAGAGGAGTAGCAAGTTGTGGAAAGAGAAAGAAAGAGTTTGTTTGGTATGATAAAACAGAGGCGGCACATTGGTAGAGAGAGATAAAGAAACTTGGCAAGTAGCAAGTCCTAGAAACTCAAAAGAAGATATCCTTTCTTTATACATACATACTTATCCAAAAATGCAAAGAAACATATTAATATTTGCCAAATATCGATATGATAAATAAAATTAAAACATAATATAATTTTATTAAATTATTTCCTTTATTTTTTTATTGTTTTTTCCGTTTTTAATCTTTGATCTTGAATAAAAGATTAAACCAATTTAAATTTATTATCTTTTTAAATATATATATAAAGTTAAAAACATCAAAATCTAGAAACGGATGAAATATAACATTTTCCAATATAAGAGTATAAAAAAAGTAGTTGTAGTAGTAAATTTGTTAAAAAGGTACTTTTACAGAGTTATATTTATAGTTATTTATATTATAAAAGATAGAGAAAAAATGTTACTTTTTTCAATGACAAATTAATTAGAGAAATTTATGTAAAGAAATCATCATTGCGAGTTGAATTTTGTGAATTGTTTTATATTAAAAGATAACGAAAAAGTGAAAATGGGTTTTTATAATTAAAGTGAATAATTCAAATAATATTAATTAAATGGTTAAAAGTGATTAAAATTATATTAAAAATTAAAATTGATAATTATTTTGAAATAAAAATTTCTAAAAAATGTGACAATTATTATAAAATAGAGTCAATATATAATACATGGTAAATTAATACTTAAAAGTCAATTGAATCTTTAGTGAAGATTAATAATATTTTTCAAAAATATAAATTGATGGATCTCTTCATAATTATAGTTGACATAGTGATTTTACTGTTGTTGATTTAATAATTTAAATTTTAATGAAAATATTAAAGTCTTTTAACTAAGGAATGGGAAATCCCCTATTTCTATCTATTGATAAAACAATTATTCTTGATCCATCTTACACATATCAATATGTATCTTTATTGGTCCAGTGCCCTAGGCTTGTAACAATTCAATCTTTAATTTTTAAGGACACGTTAGTCTTTAAAAAAAAAACAACTCATTTTAGTTTTTGATAAAAATAAATCAAGACAATTTAATTCTTAAATCATAATATATCATTGATATGTATGAAAAATCGATGATATGTACCATTAAGTCATTAACAACATAAATAAATTTTTTATGTGACATTTAACAAAAACATAAAAGAATAGTTTAGTCCCTAATTTGAAAATCAAATAAAAAAATTAAAAAAAAAAAGGAAAACAACCCAGGCTTATAGCTACAAGTGAAAACAAAAGTGGCGAGAACAAAAACCCTTGAAACGAAAAATTAAGGTTTCTTTTCGTGTTTATGTTTCCAAATCATGGTTTCTTTCCATTCTGCGATGATGTCGTTTCCTTTTCACGGACCATTATATGACATGTGGAGAATAATATAATCTAGTCACAATTCAAAAACGAATAAAAAATCGATTAGAAAAAAATTGATAAAAAAACTAATTTATCTCAATTTATTTTTTTTTTTACAAACGAAAAAGAATTTTCTGTTAGGGATTAATCTATTCCATATGTTTTATGCGAAAAACCAAAATGTCCATTGATTCTATATTTAATAAGTATGTGCTCAAATTGTTTTAGAAGTAATTATATTATACTTAAATGAGTGGTACAATTAGAACTTTACGGATTTTTCCAATGAATCCAACATTACCAAACTCACCCAAACTAGGATAACAACAAAACCAAATTAGGAAAACAAACACACATATTACATGAGCACACACACGGACATACACACTTAAATAAAGTATGCTTTTTCTTCTCATTTTCTTCATTTCACTGACACCCACAACACTCACCCATCTCAAACATCTTCATCATACAACAACTCCATTCCGGCTTTACTATCAACTCCTCCCCATCATCATTCTTACAATCAATGAAAATATGAAGCAAAACCCCAAATCATGCTACCAAAATCTATCTATTTCACCTCAAAACCCCTCATCCAAGTCCAGAAATTCCGTGCATGCAACGTCATTGATAGCGTTTCAATAAGTGTAGTGAATCGTTGCAAATAATAATTAAAATGGCAGTACCAAGTGTCAAATTCAAAGATTGCATTTTACTATCGAATTGTGTTTAATTCCTAAAATTGTACACAAAGTTTCCGAATTGATTGAAATAATCTTTGAAATTAACAAGAGTAATAGAATTGAACTTTTATAATAAGAAAAATGTCAAGGATGAGTTTCACTTCGAATCCAACATTGGTTTCTAATTCGATCGTAGTTACTAAATTCCATTATTTAACTATTACCGAATTCTCTTTATTATTGTTGCTCTAATGTCTTAGTGACAAAATCTTTAATTCCAAAGTAACCTCTAATTCCTTAGTGAATTTAAGATTAGAATTAAGTTTTACTGTACAAGAATTCTCTTATTAAACTATTGCCTCTACAAATAATTCAATTGGTTTCATGACCTACATCTATCCCTAAACTACAATATCATGAATTCCTCATCTTAAGCATTCGTAAAGTCCACTTCCGTACCAAAATACGAATAGTAAAACAGTTTAAAGTTGATAAAGCAATAAAAAGCATTAAGCATAGAGATGAGAAAAATAATTCAATAAACTAATTCAATAACTAGAAATCAAATAAGACAAATAAGAAATTCATCTTATTTCGCTCATCCCTAACAAATAAGGTTTAGTTACTCATGACAGAGATACAAAAGATAGAGATTAGAGAAGAATTACATGAAAGATTCATGAATAATTCTTGATAAAACTTCTCCAATGGTGTTAGAAACACCCGTCTCTGAGTTTCTTTGCTAGGGCACTTGTCTTCAAACATCCAAATAGCTAAAAAGATCCCTAGAAAGTGAGAAAAACACGTTTTTATATATTCTGCAGCGCGCCACATGCTCCAGGCGCATGATTTGCTCTTCATGTGCATTTGGAAAGATTCAGGAATGCAAAAATGCGCTCGAGGCGTGGGATTTGCGCTTCAGACGTATATCATATGTTGTCTGATATTTATTGCATTTTTATCCTATTTTGAGTCTGAATTTGGTTCTAGTGCCTTCATGAAAGTTGTAGCTATGGATGTTAGCTTTCATTTGTACTTGGTTTGACTCCAATTGGACATCTACAACTCCAGATATGGCAGAAATACTCCATGTATGTCATGTTGATTTCTCACCAAAATTAAGCATTACACTAAAACAAAGAAACAACACAAAACTACGAAAAATATCTACTTAATCAAGGCAATATGAACACAAACATTTTATTAAATCCAAGAACTAAAATCAACAAAATATATCAAATAAGTCCTTAAATTAACTAATGATTGAAGATAAATAAGACTAAAAACAGTGAAAAATATGCATATGATGAAGAGTTTTCACAACCCCAAACTTAGTCTGCTTCTTGTCCCCAAGCAACAATTAATTTCAGATTTGGTATAGTTAAAATGAGCTTAAACTCAATTTCTCAAATCAAATCACTCTCAATTCTCAAAGTTCTAGCTACTACAAAACATTTCTCATGCTCCATGGTTGCTTACTTAAAAAAAAACTCTAGTTGTACGCTTAGCATTAACTCCTCAAGTTCAACTCTTTCTTCAAAAATCTCACTAAAATTACTCTCAAGTGTTTTGCAAGGGTTATGAATTTATCACTTAAATCCTAGAACATGCATCACGCTACCATAGGCTTGAAAAATTCTAGTTAGCAATCACAATGCAACCCACACATACACTTTTGGAAGACTTTCGGGTTGTAATGGGGCTTAGGTTAGGGTATAACATTTTGGGATACTAGGATTTACTACTTGAAGTTAGGTACACATTTTCAAATTATTCTACCTTTTTTTTTTCTTTTCACATTTTCATTGTGGAGATTCCCAATCATTGACAAAAGAACCAAGAAGATGTTATTCATCAAAGTACACAAACTAATTTTTTTTTAATTTTTTTTTATTTTTCTTGATACTTTTATTTTTTAGAACTACCATCCCAAATTTAAAAGGTTGCTATCCTATGAGCAACCCCAAAGTAAGAAATTTACCAAGACGAGACAAAAGTTTTCGTACCTAACTCCAAGTAAGGTGATTTAATTAAAATCAGGTTTTTGGCTTGTAATGTGGCTAGTAACCGAAAAAAAAATGGCAAGGCTCAAATAGACTAGCAAAGGATAAAATTGCACATGGTAGTTAGAAAAGCTCGAACGACCAAACAAATTTGTCTCAGAGTAATCATAAATCACATGTTTGGATAATCACACAACAAAGAGTTAAAGTGTTTAGGCTCAAAAGCTCATAGCTAAGATAATAAGAGAGAGTATGAACTATCAAAATTATGTCAACCATACCACTGCAAAATTTATTTATTTTTTTTAAAAAAATGGCAAATGAGACTTCCATAACCAAAGAGTAATCAACAATGCATGCATTAGTGAAACTCGTCGAATTAAGCAATGATATGAGCAAAGAAATAGAGTTTAAATTTCAAAATCTGAAACAGATAGCTTAAGACCAACTTCAAGTTGTTAAAAATTCTTCATCATAGTGCACATTCTCACACAATAAAAAATAAACAAATTCAAATAACAAAAATAAAATTGCAAAAATAAAAGTTACCTCTACTTATGGGTGAAGGTGCAAACACGAGAAGGGGGGTTGAATTGTGTTTGACTTAACTTGAATACTTTTCCTGTTTTAACACTTTCAAAACAAAACTTGATGTATAATTAAAACAGAGTTAGCAGCGGATAAAAATAAAAATAAAAACTCACAGATTTTATACTGGTTCACCGTTAACGAGGCTACGTCCAGTCCCTTCGCGTGAAGGATTTCACTAATTCAACCTTGAATTACAACCTTGCTACTGACCCTCCAAGTCAGTCTTCTCAAATAGTCTAACAATCCTAGACTTCTTTGAGGAAAAACAACTCCTGTTCTTCAGCCAATCTGACACCCCAGATTGTAGAAGAATTCACAACACTATGAATCTAATTGCTAAGTACCTTGCTACCCTTTCTGAATCCCTCAGTTTGTAGACTCTACTTCAACAACCTAGATACAACCCTATCTAATTGCCAAGTAACCTACTACCTCTACTGACTCCCTCAGATTGTAGACTCTACTTCAACAACTTAGATTTGCCATAGTGGAAAGAAAATAACCGAGTACTTGCTTCTTGAAAGCTGAAACTCACAATTGACTTATATGAAAATTTGGGAGCGATTGCTTTGGAAATGTATGACTCTTTTGTGATTTTTCGATTCTTGAGTATTCTGCCTTGAGCCTCCTTTTATAGATGCATATTTGGGCCTTTTCCAATGCTTAAATTCGAGCTAAATCTTGCTGGATTCTCTGTAAAAATAACTTGACCAATTGGGCTTCATATAAATAAAAAACATATCTTCAGATTTCCTTTCAAAATAATTGGCCAATTAAATTTGTTGGTTCCTTCCCGCCACAGCTCCTGAATTCCACAACACCTCACTTTATTTTTGTAACAAATCTTTTTAATCCTTTGATCAAAATAAATTAAATTTTCTCCATCGTATAATTTTCCTGATTAAATATGGACCATTGGATCTTCATGCGCTAGCCCACATCTGGACCATGCTGATTGTTATGCTGTGATCCTCTGATTTCGGCCTTCCCTGGACCACACTTCCTGACCCTTTGATCTTCTGATTTCGGCCAGCCTAGATGCGCGCCTGATATGCTGAAATCTTCTGGACTCGGTCATTTCTGGACTTGCACATCCTGTTCCTCTGATTTCGGCCAACACTGGGCCATGGTCTGATTTTCTGATCTGGACCATCACTGGACCAAATAATTATTTCTGAACCATTGATCTGGAAGTCTTTACTCTGATTTGGACAGATTCTGGAATTTGGTATGGAACAAACTGAAATTAACTTGAAAAAAAAATATTTCAGTCTGGACATTTTACCTTTGATTTTGGACCAGGTCTGGATTGATTCTGGAACTCATTTCTTTTAGTCTGGACTTAGTTCCATGCCCTGAATCATGCTATGTTATGGTCTGGGCCAAATCTGGATTGATCCTCTTGTTCTGGACTCATAAACATACCTTCTGGTCAAGTCTGGAACAAGTCTGGACTGTGTAATTTTTCACTGTCAGGCCATCTTCTGGTCAGAATAACTTCTGGAATAAAATTGATATTTGATTCCTGTTTGTCTGGAAACACTCTCCTTCTGGCAGGCTTTCCAATGGTATGATCCATGTTTCATTCTGATTTTTATTCCTTCTGATATGGGCAATCAAAGATATCTTCTGGTCATGTTTTGACATTCCTGGAGTATCTTCTGGTTATTCCAGAATTCATTTATCTGGAATCCTTTGATCACTGCTTCTGATTCCTTCAGTTTCTGGGGCATTTAACTTAATAATTCAAAGTACAAAATAAGTTTACATAGAGTACATTTGTAAGCATCAAAATCCTAAGTACTTAGAACCAACTTGGTTCCAATAATGGGTTGCCTCCCACGATAAAAATAAAAGTCAATAGCTTGACGCCTCAACTATTGTCAAGGTGGCATATAGGATAGAAAGAACACATCATCCTGTTGGAACCAAGTTGGTTCTAAGTACTTAGGATTTTGATGTTTACAATAGCACTCCATGTAATCTTATTTTGTACCTTGAATTATTAAATTAAAAGCCACCAGAAGATGAAGTTATCAGAGGAAGAAGCTGAAGTCACCAGAGGAAGAAGATGAGTATTCAAAAGATAAAATCAGACCAGAGGATATACCTCCAAAAGTCACCAGATAATGCATCCTAAAATTACTAGAGGATACACCAGGATGTCAAAACACCACCAGAGGATATCTTTATTGGCCTAGAACAGAAGAAAGCAAAGTCCAGAAGGAGACATGGACCAGACCAGAAGGAAGCCTGCCAGAGGGAGACTTGTTCCAGACCAGAAGATATCATAAGTCAGATATAGTCCAGAAGTTATTCTGACCAGAAGATAGCCTGACAGTGAAATGATAAACAGTCCAGACTTGATCCAGAATTAATCAAAGGATAAATTAATGGGTCCAGAACAAGAGATTTAATCCAGATTTGACCCAGACCAGAAGATAACATGGTTTAGAGTATGAAACTCAGTAAATATCAGAAGAAATGATGTCCAGATTTAATCCAGACCTGATCCAGATCAAGAGGTAAATGTCCAGAATTAAATATCCTTTGTCCAGATCAAGCGCTATGGATATTAGCTTTCATTTGCGTTTGGTTTGACTCCAATTGGGCAACTACAACTCCATATATGGCACAAATACTCCACGTAGGTCAATGAAATTTCTCATTAAAATTCAGCACTACACTAAAACAAAGAAATAACGTAAAACTACGAAAAATCTCTACTTAATCAAAGAAATAAGAACATAAACATTTTATTAAATCCAAGAACTAAAATCAACAAAATATATTAAATAACTCGTTAAATTAACTAATGATTGAAGATAAATAAGAATAAAAACTTTGAAAAATATGCATATGATGAATAGTTGAATGTTGCGTTGCTAATTCCTCTTTTGTTTGAGCTAAATATGTGTGATAAATGCATGTGTGTTATGTTGTCTTATACTTGATGATTTTGAGTTGATATTGTTGTTGATGAGTGTTTGGGAGCTGGATTGTAAAAACAAAGGAAAAATCCTTGAATTTGCATAAATTTGCTAAGTGAAAATGATTTTGCTGAGAAAATTCTGCCACAGGACTAACTTGTTTACTTTTGACTTGGTTTCACTGAGCAAATTTAACAATATTTGACTAGTAGTAGTGAATTGGATGCAATTTTTTGTGTGTTTCCTTTTGCTTTCACAACTGATGTTACTTATGTGTATTTATTTAGTAGTATTCTTCAGTATTAATTTGAATATTGTTGTTACCCTAATGACCGTATTTAAATTGTCACAACATACATTATATATGGAGATTTATAGTGTTTTTCGAATTGTAACACTAAGTGAGGGAACATTCTTTAGGATGTTAAAGACGATCATAGCCGACAATCTACTTCACTCAAAGGTCATAATTACATTGGTGACTCATACCAACGTGGTTCTGATTCACAGCCATGATAAGATTCACAGCCAAAACAATAAATCTAGGTGTGTTGTTGTTATTCACCGTCATGGTATATTACCTTCTCTCTCCGACATTGTCCCACAAAGAAAGAAAGAGCGCATAGCCCCGATGTGTAGGTCTGCTAATGTAAAGCAAGGAGTTGATCCTTAATTGGCAAACCAAAGTCACTATCAAAACCATCATGTTGAAAGTGGTACTCAATTAAGAAGACTTAGGATGGTTACTTACAAGCCAATCTAACTTGGGGCTGTCAGTTTTCAGTTAATAAGTTGTAACTAGTTTTTGTAACAAACTTGTATATAAGTAGTTGGACAACAACTAAAAAAGAGAGTGAATTTTCAGTTTTGCACAAAAATAGAAAACTGAAAGAAAACAGAGCATTTTTGTACATTGTAATCATTTCATCTCATATAGTGATAATTCGAAGTCGGATCCAGTCTCTCAGACGTAGGAATTTTATCTCTGAACAGGGTTAACAATTGTGTGTGGTCATTTTAGCAAGATTCAATTCTGTTTAGATTAAAAGAAACGAAACCAGAAAACGGAGAACGATAAACAATATTCATTTTCAAAACTGATCCATCTCCGTTTTTAATTCAATCAGTCTCCGCTGCGAAACTCATTGATCTTTGGTTTTTTAAAACCCACTCAAAGACATGATCAGTTATGCATTACATGCTGCTGAAGAAATAAACCAAGAAAATCCCAAGAACTACAATGAAGCTGTCAGGTCTTAAGACAAGGACAAATGGATTGTAGCTATGACTGAGGAGCTGAAATCACTGGAGAAGAACAATACTTGGGAACTCATACCTAAGCCTGCCAACTCCAGGATTGTAGGTAGCAAGTGGATTTTCAAGAGGAAGGAGGAAATTTCAGGAATTGAACCACCCAGATTCAAAGCAAGGCTAATAGCAAAGAGATTCACTCAAAGGGAAGGTGTAAACTACAATGAAATCTTCTCTCCTGTAGTCAAGCATCCATCTATAAGAATAATTCTAGCCATGGTAGCACACTTTGACATGGAGTTAGAGCAAATGGATGTCAAAACAACATTTCTCCATGGTGATCTAAACGAAATAATTTTAATTTAACAACCAGATGGTTTTAGGACTCAAGGGAAGGAAGATTGGGTTTGCCTACTAAAGAGGTCACTCTATGGGCTAAAGCAATCACCAAAACAATGGTGATTATTTATGGATGACATGCTAATAGCATCTAAAAGTATGAAAGAAATTGGAAAGTTGAAAGGCCAGCTAAAGAAAGAATTCGAGATGAAGGATTTGGGGTCAGCCAAGAGGATACTAGGAATGGAAATCATCATAATTAGAGAACAAGGAAAATTGATAATTTCCCAAGAGAGCTACATTGGGAAGGTTCTAAATAGATTCAATATGAGTGAATCAAAGGCAGTTAGCTCCCCACTAGCAGCTCACTTCAAGCTTTCTTTAGCCATGTCACCAAACACAAATCTGGAAGCAGAATATATGAAGACTATTCCTTACGCAAGTGCTATAGGAAGCATCATGTATGTTATGGTCTGCTCAAGACCAAATATTTCTCATGCTGTAAGTATCACCAGCAAGTGCCATTCATTTGAGTAAAAATCAAATGTATCATGAAAGAACCAAGCATATAGACATCATACTGCATTTCATGAAGGATGTCATTGAAAGGGGTGAGATAAATGTGGCAAAGGTGCATACAAATGACAATCCAGCTGACATGTTCACAAAACCTGTCACACTTAGCAAATTCAAACACTATTTGGATATGCTGCAGATCAAGTCCAGAAACTGAGATCAAGGACAAAGAGGATCTAATTTGAAGAATCACAGGTTGAAGCTTCTCATTTGGTACCAAGGTGGAGAATTGTTGAAAGTGGTACTCAATTAAGATGACTTAGGATGGTTACTTACAAGCCAATCTAACTTGGGGCTGTTAGTTTTCAGTTAATAAGTTGTAACTACTTTTTGTAACAAACTTGTATATAAGTAGTTGGACAGCAACTAGAAAAGAGAGTGAATTTTCAGTATTGCACAAAAATAGAAAACTCAAAGAAAATAGAGCATTTTTGTACATTGTAATCATTTCATCTCATATAGTGATAACTCGAAGTCGGATCCGGTTCCCCAGACGTAGGAGTTTTATCTTTGAACTGGGTTAACAATTGTGTGTGTTCACTTTAGAAAGATTCAATTCTGTTTAGATTAAAAGAAACAAAACCAGAAAACGAAGAACGATAAACAATCTCCTTTTTCAAAACTGATCAATCTCCATTTTTAATTCAATCAATCTCCGCTGCGAAACTCATTGATCTTTGGTTTTTTACAACACATCACTACGCCAAAAATTGTCTTTTACAGTGCGCATTTGACAGCGCTTTATAACTAAAAGCGCTGTTGTCTAATATTTTAAAATTAATTGAGAATACAACAACGCTTTTCTGATAAGCGCTTTTGCAAAAGCGCTGTGGTATGGTCACATAGCGCTTTCACATAATGTTTACAGCGCTTTGTATACAAGCGCTGTAAACTATGGCGCTCCCACACTATGTTTACAACGCTTTTTAGAGCGTTTTGTATATAAGCGCTGTAAACGTTTTAAATGTTTTGAAATTTAATTTTTAAAAGCCTTTTACAGCGCTTATGTTACAGAGTTTATGGACAAAAGCGCTATAAAATTACAAGTTCAGTTCAAGTTATATATTATTGATAAATAAATAAATAAAAACGTATTTAAAATGTTCTCTCCCTACGAACCCTCCCTTTCTCTACTGTGCGCCATCTTCTCGCTGAACCATCCTCTACTGTGCGCCCATTTCTACTGAGTGATTGTCGTCTCAGGTACTGTATTTATTAATTTGTTGTTGTCTCTAAAATTGATAAAATGTTACCTGATAAATCATATAAAATGTTACATGATAGTAGTTGGCATAACCTTGACAAATCATATAAATTGTTACCTGATAAATCAGATAAATTGTTACATGATAAATCAAATAAAATCTGTTCTGTTTTGAAATCAGACTTGTATGCATGACCTTGGACCTTGGTTTCCATTTTCCAATATTAGACTATATATACTATAGATTGGTATAATGTTATAGATTGATAAATTTGTGTAACACTGCATTCATTATCTAATTTGATTCAAAAAATAAACCCGTCGCACCGCAAATGCAGGTTCGTGGTAAAATATTTATTCATTCACTAATTTATTTACCTGGTTCTCCAAAAATAATCTGCTTCTCCTAATACTAAATATGTTTCTCCTAAATTTTCCAGAAATCCGCCGCACCTCAAATGCAGATTCGTGGTAAAAATAAACCTGCCAAAATTCAAAAGCTAGATCGTAGAAAATCAGCTGCTGCTCCTAAAATAAGTCAGTCACGCCTTTCTCGATTTGGGCCGTGTCTTGACATAACAACAAAAATGAATATGGAGAGCAATGATGCATGTATCATACACATGGATAAAGGTATTTTTGGAGAAGATGATGAAGAAATGTTTGGTAAAGAGAACATATATGAACTTCTAAATCATGATGACTACTATCATCAGTATATATATTAAGTAATGTAAAATACTTTATTTAAGATAAAAATTTATTTTAATTGCATCATTGTCACATTTATTGGTAATTAATCTAATTTTATATTTTCATTGAAGGTTTTTGTATGAAAAGATGGTGTGCGTGCACAAATTGACAAATAAATTTTCATTCTTATCTCCGCATAAGCTATCCATGTTTAAACTTGATCCAGTTAACGTAGAAAAGTATGTCGTTGATATACTTTTGCAAAATAAAGAGAAGGATAAGTTGTTTCTTGCGCCATATAATTCAGGGTAATTAGATACTTTATCTATATCTTTTTAAATTTATGATACTTTATTTGTTGTGTAAACAAATTTGACAACCAAATTTTTGTTGTTGTAGGCGACCTTGGATTTTGTTTGCCATCAATGCCACCGCTGAAATTATATACTATTTAGATCAATTGCACGGTCATTATAACAATTACACGGATATAAAGAATATTTTCGACACGTAAGTAACATTCATGTATTTCTTACATATATAAATAATGTATTTGGTCATTGAATAATAATCACATTTATTTGATAGTGCTTTACAAATTTTCCGCGCTCAAAGGGGTGCTACAATGTCGAAACATAAGGCAAACAACATCACATGGATTTCAATAAAGGTTTGAAATTTTTGTTATAGAACTTAATTATATGCCTTTAAATTTTCATTTAAAATCAATGCATAAATATTTATTGGTGTACATGTTTTATTTTATAGTGCCTGTGTCAAACTAACAACATACATTGCGAATACTATGTTGCTACTGTCAATATTGTTATATTTGTTGCTACTGTCATGAACTTGTAATTTGTTGTTGGAAATATATATGTAATTGATATTGTGAATTTGTAATTGATATTGTGAATTTGTAATTGATATTGTTGATATTTGTTGCTGTGAAGATGAATCTGAATCTGATAAGAATATGAATTTGATATGAATCTAAATTTGATATGTAATTGATATTTGATATTGATAAGAATCTGAATTTGGAAAAAAAATTGAAATCTCATTTTAAAGACAACGCTTTTTTTTTTTGAAAAAGCGTTGTAAAACTAGTTGATAATACAAGCGCGCTATATATATGTATCTATTACAGCGCTTTTTTGAAAAAAACGTTGTAAATCTAGTCTAAGAGAAGCGCGCTATATATATGTACTTATTACAACGGTTTTTTGAAAAATCGTTGTAAAACTAGTCTAAGAGAAGCGCGCTATATATTTACACCTATTACAGCGCTTTTTTATTTTTAATAGCGCTGTTGTATCTTTTAACAACACAAGATATTACCGCACTTAAAAGCGCTGTAAAAAGAACTTTAAAAGGCTTAGTGCATATTTCCAACAAGTAACATGTGTCTAGTCCTTTAGGAACGCGCAATGCAAAAAAACATAAGTTGTGTTATACCAAATCCCTCGCAAGCCATCGGGGACCTAGTGGCAAGGGCATGATCTGTAGAGGAATGGATTACTCATTCTTCCACTGGAGACATGTACGCAAACGACAACTCCAAACGTCACACATTTGTCGCCTACTTACCATTTCGGTGGCACTAGCGAGATCCAACTAAAGTAAGGAACTTCGTTTCGGTGCTGCTAATAGAACCTTAGAACAGAAACTTTAAACATGGATGGTATGTGGAGGACCTCGGCCTCATACGAGTAGTAAATTTAATGCAGTGAAGGATATCTATGACACGGAAGGTGGAATAAAAGGTTTGACATTTTTTAGTCCTATTTGTACATCGACAATCAACATGCCTCTTGTTGGCCTTATCGAATTATCAAAGGGTGATGATGTACATGGGAGAAGGAGCCAGTGAGTTCTTAGTCGTAAAAACCAAAAGTATTGTTAATTAACTTATATTTCTAAACAACATTGTTGTTCATTATTTGAGTTTCAGATGACTACTAAATATTGATTTACAATGGACAATATATAATTGTGCCTACGATAGCCTCCACCTTAAAATTCTGCTAGTAAACTATATATAAACTTTTATTAAAAATAATAAATTATATTGAAAAACCTGTTCTATTATTGATCAATGGTTAGAACCTTCATCAATGCATCAAAATGGTTTCGAATTATTAATGCAAATCAACTTATTTCTATTTATCTGTATTAATAAAAAGAACTGTTGAGAAATGTCAACATCTTAAATTAGCTATTCTTATTTTATTGGATTAATCTAAATTTGTTTCTTTCTTCAATTTGCTCAAGTCCATAAAATTTCTTTTAAGAATTAGATGTAAAATTGTACGAAAGATAAACGGTTAAATGTTTATTTATATGGAGAGACATTGGTATTTTGACTTATTTTTAGAATATGAAAAATCGCAAAAACAAATATGATGTAATTTTATAATTTTTTTAAAATAAATTTTAATATATAATTAATATGGAAAATTTATATATGTTGGTTCAAGTGTCAGCGCTTAAGTCTCACATAAACATTTGAGTTTAGATGCGGTGTCAAAGTCTCTTATAAATTCTAAAACATTTGACCCGTTGTTGCTTCAACACCCCAAACTCCCCAACAATTCTGGAGCATTTGAGTCCACTAAATAAATTTTTGAATATTTCCTATGAAAATACAAGAATTGAAAAACATAGTTCAACAAATGAATTTTTTAGTTGAGTGAAATGGAAAATGATGCAAACAATTTAAACTTAAAGCTTCTAATCTCCCATATGCAAAATTATTCTGAGATGAAAACAGAACAAAAATGAAGTACTTTTAAAGTAACACTCATCATTAGTTAGCCCAAAAGATCTTTGCATATTAAATTTCGCATCTAATTGATTGATCATATTTCTAAGCAAAGCATAGATATAATAAAAGTATCCAATGAAACAAAAAGATGTATTATTCATAAATTTTATATTACTAAAATCTTTTCTCTTAGAAATGAAAAGATTAAAAAAAAAGTTAATACAAAGTGAAATCATCGTCATAAGAAACATGCCAACCCTTTCTACATGGAGGGGAATTCTCATCATACTCAGCACAACAACTCCATCTTTTCTTCCAATTTGCACGGCCAGTATTTGGTCTATTATTCTTCTCATTCCATTTGTATACAGTTACTCCTGATTTATCACTCCAATATCCATCAATTCCTTGGTGAGGTGGAGCAAATGAAAATAGACCTCTCTCTCCTACAAAATTCAAAAGTGTTTAATTGCTTTGCACAATAGTTTTGCTTTAAATATGATCATGTTGTATAGTTCATTAAAAAACAACAAATGCAATTAAAAATCCTCTATAGCCCTATCATAAAAGCATGGTAGAGGATAATTATGTTTGATTATCAAACAAAGCAAAGTCCCTTACTTGTAAGCATATTATTATGTGAATTTAATTACTATGCACTCTCACTCATAAAATGAAGTTCACCATATTTGACAACATCATCTTCAACCTCGTGAACCCAAAAAACCAAAAAGTAGATGCATTGAAACCTCAACAACAACACACACCCTAATGCTGAGTTGATCCTTAAAAAACACCAATTTTTATCATTTTATAAAAAAATGTCTATATTTAAACATATTAAATAAAAATAAATAATAAACTTAAATAATTTAATTAGAAAAAAAATGACATGGATATGCCAAAGATGGAAAAGAAGGAGAACCAAAACTCAATTTTAGAAATTGCCAAACTAAAAATTAATTTTGTGGAAATTAGAGGGATCCAAAGTATATTTAAATCAAAAATATTTATACAAATACTTAATTACATTTGACTAAAAAAATAATTGTACATATAATTTTTTTATACAATATATGCACATCTCCATACAAGGTCATTATTTGAAGAACTATAATAGGAAACACTATAAAGTGTGTTTAATTTTAATTGAATTTAATTGAATTGATTTTTAATTAAAAATGAGTTGAAAGTAAAATTATTTATTTTTTAATATATATTTACGTAAAAGTGAATTGAACAATAAATTTAAATGTAAAAATTACATTTTGAATCCAAAGATACACATTCTAACTTCAAGATAATATCAATTTTGGAGACACAATAAATTATAGTTAAAGAACAATCAACACCTCTATGATCAATTCCAAATCCTCCAAAATGGAACCAAATATACATATAGTGCATAGTTAGTAAACTCTTATCCTATACTACGTACTAGTTAAGTACCCGTGCGAATGAGTTGTATTATTTATGATATTTTGATAAGATTAATGGTATGCTTTTGTTAGAATGTAATAGGTTTCTTTTGAAATTTTACTTCGAAATATAAATAGTCTTATTTCATAAATAAAAAAAATGAATAGTCTTAATTAATTATGCATTTGTTAGAGTATAAATGTGTACCTATTTCTAAATATGAACAGCAAAATTGTACTAATAAATTTAAATGTTCAATCTCATCACTTATAAGTGACACACTTGTTTCATATATGATAATTATTTTAAAATTTTTGTCAGTAAGAGATTGTCTCATGTATAATAGCTCAATCTTATAAGTGACAACTTGTCTCATGTATGATAATTATTTTAAAATTTTTGTTTTGTCCCGTGTATGATAGTTATTTCAAAAAAAAATTATTAGCAAGAATTTGTCTCGTATATAATAGTTCAATCTCTTTAGTGATGATTTGTCTTATATATGATAATTCAATCTCATCAGTGACAACTTATCTCATGTATGATGGTGATTTTGAAAAGTTTAGCGGTGAAAACTTGTCTCATGTATAACAATTCAATCTAATGAATGACAATTTATTTCAGGTATAATTATTTAAAAATTTTTATCAATGAGATCTTATCTTATATATGATAATTATTTAATATTTTAAATCAATGATAACTTTTTTTATGTATGATAGTTCGATTTTGTAAATGACATTTTCTCATAAATAATAAATGGTAAAAAAAATTGACTTAACTTTTCTTTTTTAGCTTATTGATATTTTAAAAAAAAAGCACAAAAATGCTTGACCACAAAGATCGTAATACCTTGTCAATAATGATTGGTGAGAAATTGACTCAAGGGCAGTTTGGAGATTTCAAGAGTATATTATTTTTTGAAATAATAATATATAGATTATTATTATTATTAGGGTTTAATAAATATATCATTAATTAAATATGAGTTATTTAATTGTTTATGTTATACTTGTACCTTTAAAATGGGAAATGAATATTAGTTGAAAATTACTTTATAGTGACAATACATTTTTTTTTTCAGTCGTAGAGATTAATTTTTAAGGATTGACAAAGTAAATTTTTTTATACATGTATCGCATCAAATCCATACCAAACACATATATGTATAAAGATGTTTTAAATCTAACCCACAAAAATGGCATTATAAAATGATTTAATTGAAGGCATTTCTAAAAACGTTTTATACTATTTTTTTTTTTCAAAAAAGTTCTGCACTTTTGTTTTCAACAAATCAAAATATTGTCATTTTTGTTAATATTATTATTAATAACTTTTTTATTCTTATTAAACCCATTCTAGAAACTATTGTTTACCTTTTCTTTGTTTTTTTTCTTTCTCCATACTCTTTTCTCTGTTAACTTGCAGACAAGTCACATTTTTCTTCTCTTAGGAAACTACCGCCACACCAACTTTCTGACTAAGCTATATCGCCATATGAGCACCAATGGCCAGGGGCGGATCATTGTAGGGACCGGGGAGGCGGCCACCCAAAAAAAAAAAATATATTTAATTTACGGTTGTACCAAAATCTTAATTTTCTCCCCTCTGACTCGCAACAGCCAACAGATAGCCTCCCTCCTCATCGTCGACGGCCCGCAACACTGTGCAACAGACAGCCTGTCTGGTCTCGCCTCCGCCTCCCCTCGCCTCGCCAGTGGCAGTCGCCTCTTCGTCGCGCTTTCGGCCCGTCGCGTCGCGCCGTCGCCTCGCCTCTGGTATCACCGTAGCCTTCAAGTTTGTTTCCAGGTTTGTTACCACCACCCCTTTTGGCTCTATGTGACAACTGAAGTGTTGTAGTTATTTTTTGATGTATTTTAGTTAGTAATTTATTATTGGATAAAAAAGACAAAAAATCAAGAAGAGAATTCTGCTCCATTTCAATTTGTTGACGGGTACCATGCTAAGTTGCTTTGGATTTTTAATGGTATTAGAAGCTATTGTTCCACCATGGCATTTCTGTTTTTTAGAGCAGTTGTTTGTTTAGTTTTAGGGCGGTTTTTGATTTGGTTGTTCTTTGGTGTGATTCTGTTTCCAGTGTAGTTTGACTTAGACTTATTGCAAGTTTTGTTTATTGTAATTTTGATTTCTACTATTGTGAAATTCTTCTCTTTACGACTTGTTTGCTATGGCTAATAATAGTGTGGAGTTGATTAGATTTGTTTTGGTTCAATTGCTTCTATTTGGTTCTACTCTTGATTATGATAGTTTGATATGGTTGAAGCTACTCCTTTGATTGCTCTTTCTCTGCTGATTTTTCTCCATTGGTTCCTCTCTCCCACTAGTGCTTCTCCCTCTATTTACTCTTCAGTTTTGTTGTTCTTCTATTTGATTGTTTCTCTCTTTTATTTAGTTTGGTTTGACTTGTTTGATTTGGTTTGGTTTGGTTATTCTCTCTAATGGTCCACCTGTTTGCTGTTGCTACTTATTCGGTTGTTTTTCTTTATTGATTTTGATATTAGTTGATTTGTTTTGGTTTGGTTTGAACTTTAGCTTGAACATATGTTTCAATATTTAAAAATATATTTAGGATTGAGTCTTTTGTATGACTAACAAACTCTCAATAATCCATGTTAATCTATCATGAGTTTGAGAGGAGATGTTAGATAATAGTGTATTGGATTTATATGTTATTGAACTTTTATATTATATTAAGAGTAATTTAGTCTTTTTGAGTCTTTAGTATTTATATCTTACTATTACATTGTACTATTATATAATCTTGCTGTTGGAATGGAACTCTAGCCTCCTTCTTCTGTATTCATATTTTTAACTCAACTATTACTTTGAGTGTTTGACCATGTGCTGCTATAGTGTTGTGCTTAGTCCAAACTTTGTTTTTTATCAGCAACAGACAACAGTCACCTTATTTTTAACGATTTTTTACACCCATTCTGCATATAGATGCATACCTCTTTCACTTAAAAAACAGAAACACAACAAAAAATAATATACGATCCTCTTTAAAAAATTATGGGTTTTTCATCTTCCTAATACATAAAATTATTCTTGTGAGTAATATATCCTCAATTTTAACCGAGAAAGGTTTGTTAAATCTTAGGAGCTAGAGTACTACGCAGAAAATCCTTGAGGATAGTGTGATCAACATGTCTGAGACTATTTCATCGATTGTTTATTTTGTTGGTCTTCAATGGATTAGTAATGATTTGATCTATGTCTACTACTCATACAAGGAAGCAAAGGAGATATGAGATTCAATGAACTCGAAGTATACTGCTGAAGATTCAAGAGATATGGGATTCTTGTAGTGGTTGGGGTGCAAATTAATTGTTTTTTAATTCTCGCGTCGCGCCGTCGCCTCGCCTCTGGTATCACCGTATCAGTTACCTTCCTTCAGCCTTCAAGTTTGTTTCCAGGTTTGTTACCACCACCCCCTTTGGCTCTCTGTGACTGTAAGTTTATAAATTGATATGTTGAATGAATTGAGTTTTTTTGCTGCATATAAAATGTTTGACTTTGGTTTCCATTTAATTTTCACTAAAAATATGTTATATGTTTTCTAAATTTGTTGATTTAGAGAAGTATGTGAGAATGAAGAAGAGTAAAAGAATTGATTCTTTTTTCAAGAGGAAAATTTGTGAGAGTGAAAGAGATAAATAAATTATAACTTCTACATCTGAAACTATCTCTGAGAATCCAAGGATTGAAGAAAATGAGAATCATCTTTCCAAGGTTCCTAGAGTTTTCGAAGATGACTTTGAGAAATGTTTCTAACGTGACCCCGGAAAGCGCCCTCAAATTTGGGAATATCCATCAAATCAATTGGATGCAATACGTAGAGCCTATCTAAAATTTGGTCCTTATCAAATAAATTTAAAAGAATATCCTTTATCTGACAACGAGCTTCATCCAAGACAGTTTCAAGGTGGTTTAACATCTTTTCTTCATGGCTAGAATATTCACATTCTAAAGATGCTGCATATTGCTTACCATGCTATCTATTTAGCAAAAGACCAAGTGGACATCCCGGATCAGATGTCTTCATTGGTACGGGTTTTAGAAATTGGAAGAAAATTAAAGATGGAAAACATTGCGCCTTTCTCAAACACATAGGGATGTATCCTTGCTCACCACACAACAATGCAATGAACTCTTGTCGAGGTTGTTGAATCAGGATGTACATATTATGAATGTTTTTCAAGTGCAAAGCTCGGAACAAATTTTGAAGAATCGAACACGTCTCAAGACATCAATTGACACTGTTCGTTGGTTAACACTTCAAGCTTGTGCTTTTAGGGGACATGATGAAACTAGCGAGTCAAAAAATCAAGGTAATTTTCTTCAATTGATAAAACTCTTGGCAACTTACAATAATGAATTTGCAAAAGTTGTGTTGGAAAATGCTCCATATAATTCCAAGTATACTTCACATCAAATTCGAAAAGAGCTCTTGCATATTCTTTCTAGTAGGGTGAGAAAACATATCTGTGAAGAAATTGGTGATTCTAAATTTTGCATTGTTGTAGATGAAGCTCGTGATGAATCAAAAAAGGAACAAATGTCTCTTGTGTTAAGATTTGTTGACAAAGTTGGTTTAATACAAGAGCGGTTTTTTTTGTGGCACATGTTAAAAACACTACACCTTTAACTCTAAAAGAAGAAGTATGTGATATACTTTCTCGACATAATCTTAATGTTTCTAACATGCGTGGTCAAGGGTATGATAGTGCTAGTAATATGAGAGGAGAATGGAACGGTTTACAAGCATTATTTATGAAAGATTGTCCTTATTCATACTATGTCCATTGTTTTGTTCATCGATTGCAACTTGCTTTGGTTACTGCATCAAGAGAAGTTGTTCCAATTCATAAATTTTTTGAGAAGCTAATTTTTGTTATTAATGTTGTTTGTTCTTCTACTAAGCGTCATGATGAGTTACAAGCTGCTCAATTAGAGGAAATTGCACATTTATTAGAAATTGATGAGATTGTAACTGGTAAAGGTACAAATCAAATTGGCACTTTGAAACGAGCTGGGGATACTCGTTGGGGATCACATTTCTCTTCTATTTGTAGCTTGATAAATATGTATGAGGTAACTTGTACTGTTTTAAAAAAAATTACAAATGAAATAGCAAGTTATTCTACACGTGGGGATGCTGATAGTGCCTATAATTATTTGAAGGCGTTTGATTTTATATTTATCTTGCATTTGATGAAAGAGATTATGGGGATAATTGATATACTTTGTCAAGCCTTACAACAACAATCTCAAGATATAGTTAATGCCATGTGTTTGGTTGGAACAACAAAGTCTCTTATTCAAGCTTTGAGAGAAAATGGTTGGGATGCATTATTTACTGAAGTGAAGACTTTTTGTGAAAAACATAATATTGAGATTCCTGATCTCAACGATGTTCATTCAACAACAAGGTTTGGACGCTCTCGTCTTCAACAAGGTCAGGTTACAATAGAGCATTATTTTAAAGTTGAAATATTTTTTATTACCATTGATCAACAATTACAAGAGTTGAATAATAGATTTAGTGAGCAAGCAATGGATTTGTTAACTCTAAGTTGTGCTTTGACTCTTAAGGATAATTATAAAGCTTTTAACATTGAAAAAATTTGCACTCTAGTTGAAAAATATTATCCCGTGGATTTCAATATGCAAGAAAAGATTATTTTAAAATTTCAATTCCAACATTTCTTAATTGATGCTCGCTAAGATTTTAATTTGAAGAATTTATCAACTATCCAAGAATTGTGTTCATATTTGGTTGCAGCTAAAAATGCGCAAAATTTCTACTTGATTGATAGACTACTTCGTCTTATCATGACTCTTTCGGTTTTTACTACTACAACTGAAAGATCTTTTTCAGCAATGAAAATTATTAAGTCTAGATTAAGAAACAAGATGGAAGCTGACTTTTTGAGAGATAGCATGGTGGTTTATATTGAAAGAGAAATTGCTGCAACTATCAGTTCTGAGTATATTATTGATGATTTCAAGTTAATTAAAGAGCGTAGAGCATTACTTTAAGGTATTATTTAGTCATGTAGTTAAATTATTTGATACTTCACTTTATATTTATTACAACTTAATTTTTTGATATATAATATTATTTGCATATTTAATTAATACATTTTTTTTTGTCGGCCACCCGAAATTTTTTAGTCAAACTCCGCCACTGACAATGCCATACCACTGCCACCATTAAATTTCTCTCTTTATACTCTACATTCTACAAAATCTACAAAATCACCGTCTCTCTTAATTTTTAATGTTATTTGATTTAGCTAGAATATGGAAAAAGATGAGATGAATTTGGAAAGACAGTGTGGTCTCCTGCACGTGGAATATAGATTCACAAAGTAGTTGTGAATGTCATGCGACCTTGCATTGGAAAATGTATTAGGGGTATTAATTGGCTAACTAAAATTACCAAAAAAGACTTATGCATGAGCTTCATTTTCCCGCAGGCTGGAAAAAGGTCGTTATTGTCAAATTGAAGACTCAGTTATGTCAGTTTACTTGTATGACGTGGCAACATTTCATATTAGGGTGGTTTTGTAAAATCAAAAGTAATTAGGTATATAAAGTTTATATGTAGTGTGTGACATGTGGCAGATCCAATATGTTTTTTTTTTATAATACTATTATTTTAAGCCTTTCTAGTTCTAAGTATCTTAAGACTCACTCCCTTAACTTTTTATCTGCCAGACACCCGCACAAGTTAAAATTATATACTTTTTCTATCTTTTCACCTTTTTAATGTTAATAGTTGATTAAAATGTTACGGTTGTTGTCTTATTGAGAAGTTAGTAAGTTACTACAGTAGTTATTATACTATTTCTTTATAATTGAATGTAGCCTCTTTCAGAGTTATTATTTAAAACATATAAACAATTTGTAATGTAAAACAGATGTGAGAATAGACTAGACTAAGTCAAGTTTTGAAAGGCTTCTTACATATAATTAATTTTTTAGGTTTAAGTCTAACTTACGAATTATTATAGGTTTTTTTTTCGGTCTGGCATGACCTTTTTAAATTTCTAGCCTGACTTGAAAGTATATATAAAAGTATTATTCACATTAAAACATTTTAACGTTATATTTTACATTTTCTTAAATAAACTAAATTAGACATTTATATACAAATAAAACTAATAAAATTATAAAATCAAATCTAATATAATATTAAAATAGTCTAATTGATAAGCTTTAAAATAGGAAACAATAATATTAATAAATAAATAATAATAAAAAATAATACTAATAAATAATATATATATATATATATATATATATATCGGCTTGTTAGACCTAATAAACATTTTTATACGTCTGAACTTAACTTTCTTATTAAATAAGTTAGACTATAAGTAAGTCAGACCATAGACTCATGACGAATGATCTATCCTATTCCGATTCCTAAATGTGATTCAATTGATAATGAGAATAATTTTCATTTTCATATGACTATTTTATTCTTTTTAAATTGTTATCTAGTCTAACAACTCCGTCATCAATCATAGAATAATTTTGCTGAATCTTGTTTATAACATCTAACTTTCTTCATTTGATAGTGTTACAATGAGAAAAAAATTTGTATATGAAAATTATAATTTGTAAAAAGTCTTATTTATTGAGTTTATTAAATCATTATAATTATATATTTTGTAAGAAATAGTTATATTTTTTGAGTTAAAATATATATACTATTTTATTGTCCTATAAAAAAAATCTAAATTTACCACTATGTGTGGCTATTGAAAAAGTAAAATAAGCAAACACAAACATACCATTTGTATGACCGTGGAAAGAGCAAGAAACTGCAGAATTATGTTGATCGGAGTAAAGGGTGTTGCATCTCAAACACCTTTTCTTTGTTTCAATATTAGATATGATTGATTTGCTTTGTGATTGTGAGCAACACTTGACCTCTAAAGTACGATGAACATTGGATGAATATGGCTTCAAAAAAAGAAGGTTTTGAGAGAAACTAATTGCAAAAACCATTTAGATTCTCCTTTAAAAAATGGGAATGGGTTTTGAGAGAAACTAACCACAAAAACCATTATGAGAAAAAACGATGATAATGTTGAATTTTTGTTGATAGCAACGGAAAATGACATCACAATTGATAAATGAATACAGGTAAGTGTTAAAATGCTCCGAGCATATTGTACCAAACAAAAATCAGACCTTAAATTAAAATAACACATTTTGTAATACACATATTCTTTACATTTTATTTATTTATTAAAATCACATATACTTCAATAAATAAAGTGGGCTCTCTAAATTTGTTGACACCTTTACAAATTTTAATAATAAAATAGAATATATTATAAAATAGGTTTTAAAGAGTATGTTACGTCTAACATTATTCTAAATTAACATTTACCACACGTAAGTAATCATGGTATACCTTTTTTTTTTGGTAAGTTTAACCTTTAGAAAAATATCATTTTCTTTTAACCTTCTAAAGATTGACAAGTCACATTGATAATTGCCATCAAATTAAAGGAAAGAAATTGTTATGTTTTCTTTTAACTTAAAATTGAGATACATTTTAGTGATTGTGTTGGAATTTTTTTTTAAAAAACAAAAGAAAAATATATGAACAAAACCCAACACTTAATCACAATACGTGTTATGAAATGTATAAAAAATACAAAAGAGTCACAAACCCCTTCCAACCAACTACAAATTCAAAAAAAAAAAACTTCCACTAAAAGAAGGTAAAACATCCATAAACCCCTTACACCTTACATCCCAAACAAAGAGGTTGATTACACCACTATTGATATAATTTCACATTGAAATTTTTCCCCTTTTTTTTACTTTCATATCCTACTAAGATAAAATTTTAATACGTTCAATCACTGCTTCTAAATTAAAATCAATATGATTAAAGAGATAATCTTATTTCGAGCTCGCCATATAGACCAAATACACAATCCAAATAACTAAAAGCCTATCTTGCATCACCTTGCATTCCAAAACTAAACCAAAGAAGAGTTGTATGTGCTGATGAATTTGCATTTGGAACGCCACATGTGTTGGGAAAAATCAGAGATAATTATCTCAATAATGCGGAATATTTTCTCCACCTATGCAGATAAATGACAAAACAGAAAATACAATTTCACATAACAATAACAATTGGCAAAAAATTTAATAGGAGACAAACATAATTTTTAAAGTAAAAAACCTCCCTCAAATTGAGATAATAAAAACCACGAGACCTAATCTAGTAAAACCTTCCACTATAATAATTAATGGGTAGTCTTCCTAGTAACACTAGGGAACATCAATCAACAATAGCCATCACCAAATGGTGAAAATCAAACAAATAAAAAACAACTTTTCTCTAAAGTGAGTATTCCAAACTTATTCTCAGAGAAGGTAAAAGCTATAACATTGTATATTAAAAGAACAAACTCAGTGGTAGAAATAACATACTAAAATTATAGATCAAACAGAGAAAGCTTGCTACAAATCCATTACCAGTGGAACCAAGGTTTTTTCTTCTCCTCTTGTTCTTGTTTGTGCACAACGCTACCTCCTTTCTCTTCTACTGTGCAGCGCTGTTCAGTTTTATTTTATTAGGGATTTCAAAATCCTTTTTTCTTCCTTCACATGGGCCAAGCCCAATAAATCACCATATTCCTTTTATTTTTCTTCTTTTCTTTCTTTAATAATAATACTATTAATAATAATCATAATAGTAAAATTGGTGGGTTCCACTTGAGAAGTGAACTCACCCAATCAAATCTCTCCCTCACGACTCAAGTGGGAAGGTACTACTCAACCATGTCGACCTTCTTTCTACAATATATCATCTTTGACACAGACAAGATCTTCGTCATCATATCTAAACCATTCTCATCAGTATGAATTGTCTCAATTGAAAATGAATTCATTTCAAGTGCATCTTGTATCCAATGATATTGCACCTTAATATGTTTCGACTTTGCATGAAAAGTCGAATTCTTGCGGAGATGGATCGCACTCTGAATGTCGCAGAATAACAGAAACTTGTCTTGCTTGAGACCTAACTCATGTAGGAATTTCTTCATCTATAAGAGTTCTTCGGAAGCTTTAGTTGCTACAACATACTCAACTTCAATAGTGGATAAAGCAACACACTTTTGTAATCTTGATTGCTAAGACACAACTCCGCTGCAAATGTCATCATATAATGAGAAGTAGATTTTCTAGAATCAAGATCACCTGCCACATTTGCATTTGTGTAGCCATCAAACACAAGTTCACCACCTCCATAGCATAAACACACTTTGGAAGTGCCTCTTGAGGTATCTAATAATCCATTTCACTGCTTGCCAATGATCTATACTAGGTTTAGAGAAAAACCGACTGACAAGTCCAACTGCATGAACAATATTTGGCCTTGTGCATACCATAACATACATCAAACTACCAATTGCGGATACATAAGGAACACTCTTCATCTCTTATTTATCTTTCTCACTTGTAGGATATTAATCAGAATTCAATTTGAAATGAGTAGCAAGTAGGGTACTAGTAGATTTGCAATTGCTCAAGTTAAACCTCTCTAACACCTTCTCAATGTAATTGTGTTGAGAAAAACCATAATTTTCTTTGTAGGACCCAAGTCTTTCATTGTAAAAGACTTGTTCAATTCTTTCTTTAGAGATTGAATTTTCTTAGTGTCATGACCAACAATCAACATGTCATCTACATATAACAAGAGAATAATATAATCACCATCAGAGAATTTCTTGACAAACACACAATGGTCAGAAGTAGTTTTACCGTACCCACGTTTCTCCATCAAAGAATCAAAATTCTTTTACCATTTTCGAGGTGGTTGCTTGAGCCCATACAAGCTTTTCTTCAATTTGCACACAAGTTGCTTTTTACCTTTGACTTCAAAACCATCTGGTTGCTTTATATAGATCTCTTCCTCCAAATCACCATGAAGGAATGTAGTTTTCAAATCAAGTTGTTCAACTTCTAGGTTCAAACTAGCTGCTAACCCAAGCACAACTCAGATATAGGACATCTTCACCACAGGTGAAAAAATTTCTTCAAAGTCAATAACTTTTCTCTGATTAAAATATTTCACAATCAATCTTGCTTTGTATCTTGATTTAGAACCGTTCTCTTATGCCTTTATCTTGTATACCTATTTGTCCTTGAGTGTTTTTCTTCCCTTAGGCAACTTTACCAAATCAAATGTATTATTTGTTGAGGAAAAAGCCTTTTTGATATATGTTTTACTCACAACAAACCTTGTTGAGGAATAAATGATTAAGTTTTATGAATGGTGATCTACTAATGATATCACTTGAGTTTTATTTAAGGAACATGAATTGCAAGAAGCCATTCACATCATCAAAGTGCATAAGTATCTACTTAATATTGTAAGAATTTCAAAAAGAATATATATCATATATCAATCATTCAACAGAATGATTATTACATCTTCAAGATA
The DNA here is from genome assembly GCA_037974295.1 of Cicer cuneatum. Taxonomy (NCBI): domain Eukaryota; kingdom Viridiplantae; phylum Streptophyta; class Magnoliopsida; order Fabales; family Fabaceae; genus Cicer; species Cicer cuneatum. The sequence goes on along the minus strand of JBBPBO010001985.1, from coordinate 59,863,757 downwards.
ACATTTTCACGAAGAAGGTGATCAAATACATTCGTACAACAAAGATCAAAACATAAAAGCTTGGCACGCAACAGCTGTCAAAAGTTCAAAATCCAGCAAATCACTCAAAACATAAACGAAGATCGTTCTGGTTTTCACAACTTTAATCCAAGGACGTTTTAGTTTACAAAGAACAAAATCTGTTGTAATTTAAGATCGATCTGGGCTACAAAAGTACATCTATCTACACTACAAATCATCAGTATTCATTATAGAGGAATTTAATAATCTACTCAAGATCATTTTGGACAGATTCGTCAAAAGAATCAACAAAACCAAAGCAATGTACAAAGAGTAACTTGCAAGATTGATCTTCAAGATTGATGGCATACATAAAGCAAGTACAACTTGGACAAATGACGCATTACATCAGTGATACAAGTACATTATAGCTGGTCTATAAATAGCTGTCAAAAAGTAATAAATTCTTCAAAAGAATCAACAAAACCAAAGCAATATACAAAGAGTTACTTGCAACATTGATGGCATAGATAAAGCAAATACATCTTGGACAAATGAGACTACATCAGTGATACAAGTATGGTATAACTATTCTACAAACAGCTGTCAAAAAGAACAAATTCGTCAAAAGATTAACAAAGGCAAAAGCTAAGCATCATGAACTAACAAGCAAGATCAATCTCCAGATTTATAAAGCAACAAGTACAGCTATGACAGACATGATAAGACACTACAACTGCACCCCTGAATAGTCTGCGCACAAAACAAAAAAAAAAGGCATGATACATAACAGACGTCAAAGTTGTAAGTCCAGCACTTACTAATACAAAACAGAAACGAAGAATGTTCGAGTGCTACAAAAGAATATTCAGATTATTCTCTTTTAAAGACAAAATTAAAATAGATCATTTTCCACATTCCAAACCACAAATTAAAGAGTATCAAGACTGCTCAAATCAATAGTGAAGCCAGAACTCGAGCGAATACCCAAAGGAGGAAAACAGCCTCAAGATTGATCTCCAAATTGTTGAGTTGTGAGCAAGGATGCAAGTACATTGTACTTACATTATTCCGAAGAAAAGTCATGCATAAATATGACCTGAAATAGTGCTAACTGTGACACCCTAAACCCCAAAACAACATATATAGTAATTTATACTAGATTTATTTTTGAAACAAAATTCGCAGCGGATAAAGAAAATATGTTTCCAACAAAATAAGAATTTTTATAACTAATTTAGGATATCACGTTCCTCTAAATACACATGTAAAAAAAATCAACTTTGTTCCTAAATTAAAATAGTACAATACCAACAAACTTGACTTAGCTATAATTTTTTTTAATTTAATTTCAAAAACTAACTAGTACTTATAAGATTTTTCATACCAAAAAGTCGTTTCTAATAAAAAGTAAAAGTAAAATACAATTTACACCTATCAGAGCGGAGTTTCTCCCAAACTTAAACTTCAAGACTCATTAACATGTAATAACTGCGATTTCGCAAACGCAGGGCCAAGCCAGTCGAACACAAACAACGAATGATGTGAGTTCGAGATCATGCTTATAGTATAATATAAGTAAGAAGAACCCGCAATTGATCATAACAAACCGTATCATTATATAAACATTCTTCAAGAAAAAAAATATCACATTATAAACTCAAGATCACTCAAGAGAAATCAATACATTTCACTATAACGTCAAATCATTTGAGAGAAGTTATTATCGCGATACAATATTAATCACAACAAAACAATCACAAGGAGACACAATGCTATGCATGAGCTTAGACTCTACTTCACAATGTGGTACCATTCTAACTCTGAAGTACTTGGTTAGGAGGCTTGATACTATGCCACCATCCCAGTGAACGGACAATTCAAATTGGCCTTGTCCTCAAAGATCCCCTATACTCAACCCGAGACACATATACGCGACAGTCGAGGTAAACGTGTGTTGCGTGGTAACTCCCGACATTTGGAGTGCTACCTCCAAGTCACCTAGGAATTCCCCACCCGAATACCTCTAAGGTCTAACAATCTTGCCTTAGGGCTCGATAGTAGACTACCACGATCAGGCTCAATTCAATTGTACTTCCACGGAATCACCAGGCTTGTCAGGCCCTACCTATATGATGACCAAATAATCTTCACTTCAAAAATTCTCAATATTTATTTTCTCCCCTCGTTGGCCTATGATACTCCATTAAGACCATCATCTCAAACACAAATTGGAATCATCACTATTTCATCAATTATAGGGTTACTTCAGTATCCTCATCACAAGTTTATAACATCATTATTATTAATCATACATCATCATCACATAAACTCATCGCAATGTATCCATCTTTTATTATCACATCACAAAAACTCCTCTAATCAAACATACATAAAATTCATCTGACATCCAATATCACAATAATATCAAATATCACACATTTAACAAAAATAAATCAAACATCACGATGATATCAAATACCACACATTTAACAAAATTAATTCAATCAACACTTTATAAATATTTTTATTCCAAATTTTAGTCTCACAATTTCCATATTTTCACATTAATCAATTTATCACTCAAAGGACTACTGCCGTACATAGCAAGCCCCGGATGAATCGTTGGGAAATACGGTTTTCCCGTTCATCTCACAATATATTATACTCATGAATTCAAACGCTCTCTCACCCCTTACCTTACTAAGACGCTTTCTGAAATCACAGAAATCAATGGAAGTTTTCAACAGCAACCGTAGATCGATGACGTACAGCGAGCGAAAATAAACGGCGAGTTCACAAAATCTCTTAGACGTGACTGATAAATTATGCGGAGCATAAAAATCAATGTTAAATAATTAATAATAATTTTTGAAGGAAAAATAGAGTCAAAACGACGAGAAAAAAACTGCATAAAAAGTCTCACCGACTCGTCGGAGACCCGGAAGGGTCCGACGTCAACTTCATCGAAAAATGCAAATGAGTAGTGCTTCTTGAAGGTTTCGACGAGAGGAATTCAAAAACGATGTCAGTTTTTTGATCCAACAAACGTGTTGATCGGGATCGGCCAAAAACAGCTCGCCCAAGGAAAGTAACACAACTGTTTCTGATGAAACCGAGCCACGATCGATAAAATTGATGCTAAAAATGGATTCAGTGGCCGATTTTGTATGGAATAGAAGTTGTGATCGGTTTAATGACAAAGAATTGATTGGATGAATTTGAGGGGAAGAGGATCTTATGCGTTTTGATCTGTGCTACTCCTTCCTTTCTTTTCTTTTTTTTTTTTCAATAATTTTTTTTTTTGGTTATTATGATTTAATTAGGTTTACTTTTGAATATGGCCATAACCCATAAAACACATTTTAATTACTCCTTTCTTTTATTATTATTATTTTTTAAAATAAAATCAACAATTATCAAAACTAATTTTTATTAATATTGTTTTTAAAACACAATTTAATTCATAAAATATTACTACTATTTTAAAAATAATAATATATAAAATAAAATAATTAAAGTAATTAATCTTTTATAATATATTAATAATCAAAATTCTCATATTCAAATTAATCTCTAAAATTATACTTATTTTTCCAAATACTCACATTAAATTACTAGCATCGTTAAAAAATATTTAAAATTATAAAATAAATAAATATAATATCAATATTTTATATTAATTAATGAATCAAAATAAATATATATAAAATCACAATGTCATAACAAGTATATAAAAATCAAGAAAATCAAATACAATATTTTCACTATCTCAAGATAATTATTTATGAAATATATAACTTAAAATAGAAGATAGTTATAAATAATTGAAATATAACTACTTGCACACTTAACATCAGTCAAACGCATTGTAAAATATCACATTAATTGTGTACGGGTATATACACATAAAATCGCTTAAAATCTTATTGTTTAAAATATTACACTAAAATACTATTTAGAAAAATATATAAAATAATAAAATATAATATTTGTTATTTATATTACTCATTTAGTCCAATATGTATAAAAGTAGCACATATCTAAAGCACCCATATAACAAAAACTAATCACGAAATTTATTAACATGTATTTAAAATCATCAAATTAATTATTTAAAATCATATTTCATTAATAAAATAGTTTATTATAAAATTTGGGGTGTTACACTAACTGTCATTTGACAGCCCATTCACTCACTCATTCAGGTTTTCCATCAAACCCAAAAGCAATAACGTTCTTCGTTTGTCAAGAACGTTCTGGACAACAATTGAAACACATGTTTAAATTGTTTTAAAATATATCTAACACTTGAGAAGGGTGTTCAACGGCTATATTCATTTTAAAACTGAATATTCAAAGCCTTCTATCATCTATAAATTGAAGATCAATTAGAAGATGAAGACAAGAGCTCAATTTACAAATCTACCAATACTAGTTCAAGTAAGAACAAGTCAAAAACTCTTCAAGCAAACTTCAGCTCTCTTCACTATATTTGTGGATCACCATTTACTAAGTTTGTCTTTATTTATCTCAAACAAGTGTTGAGAAGTTTCAAGATCCTAAACACTTTTATCATACACATCATTTGTAACTCAAGTCTATCTTTTATGTTAGATTGAATGTGTTTGTAAAAATTCTTTCAAGGGTGAAAGGTGTTGGAACCAAGTTGGTTCTAAGTACTTAGGATTTTGATGTTTACAAAAGCACTCCATGTAATCTTATTTTGTACCTTGAATTATTACATTAAATACCACCAGAAAATGAAGTTTGCAGAGGCAGAAAATGCATCCAGAATGCATCCTGGAATTACTAGAGGATACACAAGGATGTCAAAACACTATCAGAGGATATCTTTGCTGGCCCAGATTAGAAGGAAGCAAAGTCAGAAGGAGACCTGGACCATACCAGAGGGAAGCATGCCAGAGGGAGAGTTGTTCCAGACTAGAAGATGTCAAATGTCAGATTTATTCCAGAAGTTATTCTAACCAGAAGATGGTCTGGCAGTGAAATGATAAATAGCCCAGACTCTATCCAGACTTCATTAGAGGATAAGTTAAAGGGTCCAGAATAAGATATTCAACCCAGATTTGATCCAGACCAGAAGATAGCATGGTTCAGGGTATGAAACTAAGTCCAGACCAGAAGAAATGATCTCCAGAATTGATCCAGAACAGAAGGTAAAATGTCCAAACTTAAATATTATTTGTCCAGATTTAATTTCAGTTTAATCCAGACCAAGTCCAGAATTGGTCCAGATCAGAGGGAAGATATTCGGATCAGTGGTTCAGATTTAAGTATTTGGCCCAGTGTTGGCCGAGATCAGAAGATCAGACCATGGCCCAGTGTTGGCCGAAATCAGAAGGTCAGGATGTGTGGTTCAGCAGTGGTCGAGATTAGAGGATCACAACATATCAGTTTGCAAGTCCAGGATGGCCGAGATTAGAAGATCAGAAAGTGTGGTCTAGGGTTGGCCGAAATGAGAGGATCACAACATATCACTTAGTGTGGTCCAGATGTGGACTAGCGCAGAAGATCAAATGGTCCAGATTTAATCATGAGGATTAACGGTGGAGATTTTAATTTTTTTTTATCAAAGTATTAAAAAGATTTGTTACAAAAATAAAGTGAAGTATTGTGGAACTCAAGAGCTGTTGGCGGGAAGAAACTAAAGACATGATTGGCTAGTTATTTTTGAAAGAAAATCTAAAGCTTAAAAAAGATATGTTTTTTTATTTAAATGAAGCCCAATTGGTCAAGATATTTTTGCAAGAGAATCCAGCAAGATTCAGCTCGAAATTAAGGTTGGAAGAGGCCCTAATCTGCATCTATAAAAGGAGGCTCAAGGCAGAATACTTAGTATCGAAAATTACAAAAGAGCCATACACTTCCAAAGAAAACACTCAAGTTTTCAGTGTGGTTAATTGTGAGTTTCAGCTTTCAAGAAGCAAGCACTTGTGTTATTTTCTTTCCCTTGTGTTAGATCTAAGTTGTTGAAGTAGAGTCTACATTCTGAGGGAGTCAGAAGGGGTAGCATATTTTTTGGCAATTAGATTCAAAGTGTTGTAATTCCTTCTACAATATGGGGTTGTCAGATTGGCAGGAGAAGACAGGTGTTGTATTCCTCAAGAGTCTAGGATTGTTAGACTGTTTGAGAAGACTGAATTGGAGGGTTAGTGGAACTGTTGTAATTAAAGGTTTGAATTAGTGAAATCCTTCAAGGTGAAGGGACTGGACATAGCCTCGTTAACGGTGAACCAGTATAAAAATTATGTGTTTTATTTTTTACTTTATATCCGCTGCTAACTCTGTTTTTATTCATCAAGTTTTGTTTTAAAAGTGTAAAAACAGAAAAAGTAATCAAGTTAGTCAAACACAATTCAACCACCCTTCTCGTGTTTGCACCTTCAATTGCACCTTCAAACACATCATTCGTAACTCAAGTCTATCTTTTATGTTAGATTGAATGTGTTTGTAAAAATTATTTCAAGGGTGAAAGGTGACTGTAAAAATCCTTTCTAGGTTGAATGGTGAAGATTGTAATTCATCAAGGTGTGATCAAGAGAAAAGGTGTGAAGGAGAACATTCTGGTTCTGAAGCACATAGTGAAAATCTCACAGTTGTGATGATTGGACTAGCCCAATTTGGGGGAACCAGTATACTTTTTGTGTGTGATCTTTCTATCCCTTATCTATAATTATTTGCACACACAAATTGAAGGTGCAAACACGAGAAGGGGGGGTTGAATTGTGTTTGACTTAACTTAATTACTTTTCTTGTTTTAATACTTTCACAACAAAACTTGATGTATAATTAAAACAGAGTTAGCAGCGGATAAAAATAAAAATAAAACTCACAGATTTTATACTGGTTCACCGTTAACGAGTCTACGTCCAGTCCCTTCGCCTTGAAGGATTTCACTAATTCAATCTTGAATTACAACCTTGCTACTGACCCTCCAAGTCAGTCTTCTCAATAGTCTAACAATCCTAGACTTCTTGAGGAAAACAACCTTGTCTTCAGCCAATCTGACAACCCCAAATTGTAGAAGAAATCACAACACTATGAATCTAATTGCTAAGTACCTTGCTACCCTTTCTGATTCCCTCAGTTTGTAGACTCTACTTCAACATTTTAGATACAACCTTATCTAATTGCCAAGTACCCTGCTACCTCTACTGACTCCCTCAGATTGTAGACTCTACTTCAACAACTTAGATTTTCCACAGTGGAAAGAAAATAACACGAGTACTTGCTTCTTGAAAGCTAAAACTCACAATTGACTTCTATGAAAATTTGGGTGTTTGTTGCTTTGGAAGTGTATGACTCTTTTGTGATTTTCGATTATTTATTCTTCAGCATTAAGTCTCTATTTATAGTTGAACTTTAGAACTTCACTGATGCTTTACTTCTGCAGTATATTTAGATTAATCTGTTTTGAAAATATTCTGGAGTATTTTGCTCAGATTCTGTTTTGAGCCTTTTGCTCACTGATCTGTTTTGAGCATTTTGCTCAGCTTCTGTTTTGAGCGTTTTTCTCAGATTCTTTAATTCTCATGATCAAATCTGCACCATTGGATCTTAATGCGATAGTCCACATCTGGACCAGCCTATTTCATATTTTGTGATCCTCTGATTTCGGCCATTCCTGTACCACACTTCCTAACCCTCTGATTTCGGCCACCACTGGGCCATGGTCTGATTTTCTGAATCTGGACCATCACTGGACCAAATAATTATTTCTAAACCATTGATCTGGAAGTTTTTACTCTGATCTGGACTTTGGTCTGGAACAAACTGAAATTAACTTGAACAAAAAATATTTCAGTCTGGACATTTTACCTTTAATTTTGGACCAGGTCTGGATTGATTCTGGAACTCATTTCTTTTGGTCTGGACTTAGTTTCATGTCTTGAATCATGCTATCTTATGGTCTTGGCCAAATCTGGATTAATCCTCTTGTTCTTGACTCATAAACATACCTTCTGGTCAAGTCTGGAACAAGTCTGGACTGTGTAATTTTTCACTGCCAGGCCATCTTCTGGTCAGAATAACTTCTGGAATAAAATTTATATTCGACTCCTGTTTGTCTGGAACAACTCTCCTTCTGGCAGGCTTTCCAATGGTATGATCCATGTTTCATTATGATTTTTATTCCTTCTGTTCTGGGCCACCAAACATATCCTCTGGTGATGTTTTGTCATCCTGGAACATCTTCTGGAAATTCCAGAATTCATTTTCCTTTGATCTCTGCTTCTGTTTCCTTCAGTTTCTGGGGAATTTAACTTAATAATTCAAAGTACAAAATAAGTTTACATTGAGTACATTTGTAAGCATCAAAATCCTAAGTACTTAGAACCAACTTGGTTCCAACACAAATCACACTTCATTATAAACTAATTTGTTTTATTTACTTCTAACATATCTAGAACATTCTGGACATTCTGTTTCAACCAAGATTGATCTTGAGTTAATTTAAATTCAGCACAGGAATCAAAATTTTAAAAAGATCACAATTCAAACCCCTCTTTTCTTGTGATAGACATTGCTACTTCATTATTCTCATGCAAGGAATTTTTCTTCTTGCATGGCATTCAACAAATTTTCTTTATCAATATTTGTAATAGCCTTTTGGTAGTACGTTGGCTCTCCACTATCAATGATCATCCTATACTCATGTGGAGGGTATCTTTGAGAAGGTTGACATTGAAGTAGCAAAATTGATTTACAAGGAAGGGGGTTTGAATTGTAAATCTCATTTTTTAAAATTTCCTGAAAAACTTAAGATTTGAACTTAAGAATGTTCTTGGTTAAGAGAGCAGAAAACGGAGAACGTTCTTGGTTTTATCAGAAAAACGGAGAACGTTCTTGATTAGTTATAAAACATAAAATAGTTTGTATTTTAATCTTGAAAAACAATCAAACTGAATAAAGAGATAAAGGATAAGAGATACCACACACGGATGTATCCTGGTTCACCCAACTTAGGCTACGTCTAGTCCTCACAATTGTGAGATTTTCCACCAAGTGTTTTAAACAAGAACCTTCTTGGTTTTACAGCACCTAGCTTAGATCAACCTTGATCTTTGTTACAGACTTTAATCTAACTCCACCCAGAAAGAGATTAATCAAATCACCTACCAACCTTGATAGGATTTCTTACAATCTACCCCAAACTATACTAAACTCTTATAGTTTGAGTTTTACAATAATGATGAGATTGTTTTGTTAGAATCTGAGATGTCTCAACTCTTGTTTGAGATTTGATTCTTTACAAAGAATTTAGTACAAATATATCAGAGTAAATAAGAACTTGATCAAACTGATTCTTTTAAGTGATAAGAGAGTTTCAAGTATGTAAATGTGAATGATATTGAGAGACTTGTTAGCACTTGAACTTTTGCGCTTTCCTTGAGCTTTGGCCTTCCTTTTATAGGATTGAGAGCAGTAAATGGAGGTCAATAGAGCCGTTGGCAGTTCCCTTGTCAGGCTTGACTAGAGGCAATATTTCTTATTAAAAATAATCCAACTTTTGACTATTTTTAATTTCTGTTTTGTCTGGGCTGAATTCTTTATTCTTGATCAGTAATTTTTGAACTTAATGATCATTCAATATTGCAGATATGTGATGATGCTTTGTAGCTTGAATTTGAGTCTTGAACTTGATTGAAACAGATTCGAAGAGATCATAGAAGGTTGTTGCAGAAAACTAAAATGTAGTTGTTGGAGATTGATGATCAATCTCGAGCTTTAGCTTTTGGGCTGGAGATTGATAATCAATCTAGACGAATTTCTAAACATACTGGAAGCTGTCCTGATGCCTTGTATATTGTCAAGATCGTTTATCAGTCTTGACAGCAAAACTGAAGAGTGTTCAGTCTTGCTTGAACAGCTTGATTCATGGCATTCTTTCTTTGTGATTCGAATGGTTTCTTTTGATTGTAATTGATTACATCTGTTCCTTGTCATGTACTCTTAATTTTGATGTTAATTTTAGAGGCAATAACTTCAATTAAGTGGTGGAGATTGATTGGTCTTTATGTTATCATGGCCTGGAGAATATTCTCCGTTTTCCATATTATGTCAAGAATGTTCTCTGTTCTTTATTATGCTTATTTATTGGCTTTGCTTGAATCCTATCTTTGAATAAATACACTCAAAAGCACATGTTAAATTAACATAACATTTTAGAATCATAATTAACGTTCTTAATTAACTTTTGTTTATTATCATAAAAACCTTAAAAATGAGAGTTTTTCTTAACAGACGTTCTCTAGTAGATCTTATCAACTCAAATTCAACTGGTGGCTCAGCTAGAACCTGTTCATCATCGTGAGGTACATGATCAACAGTTACATTCTAATCATCTACGTTAACATCTCCCTCATCAACAAAAGTTTATGCATGAGGCTTAGGCGTAACATCAATGTAACTTATAGAATTAGATTTCTGATTCTCAACTTTATCAAAATCTTTAATAGTTTGGTCTTCAAGAAATATCACATCTCCGCTTTTGATCATTTTCTTGTCAATCGGATCCCACAATCTATAACCAGATCATTCACCACCATAACCGACGAACACACATTGTTTGGATTTATTATCAATCTTCGACATTTCGTCTCTTGGAACGTGAACAAAACATCTGCAATCAAACACTCTCAATGACGATAAAAGACATTTTTCCTTGTCCATATTGTATGTGGAACATCACTATCAAGTGGAATATAAGGAGAAAAATTGATCAAATCTATTGCAGTTTTCATTGCTTTACCCCAAAAAGATTTCAATAATTTTGCATGAGAGAGCATACATCTGATTCCATCATTAACTGTACGATGTTGGAACCAAGTTGGTTTTACATTTAGAGTTTTGATATTAAACAAAAGTATTTTATGAGAACAATATATTTGACTTCAAAGAGTATGAAAGAAAATATGGCCAAGAATTGTAGAAGATTTGAAGAAGATTTTATCAAGATTTATCTACAACAAATTACGAACAAAATCAATCTGAAGAATTTATAATCTCAATCTAAAAAAAAAAGGAACAAAATCAATTTGAAGAATTTACAAACTCAATCTGAACAAAATACAATTTGGAATTAAATAAGGATCAAATTGGAGCACAAATTTTAACTATAAATAGACACTCAAGGCTAAAGAAGAAAAGAGAGAAACACTTGTTCAAAAATTTCAAATTCATCTTGGAGTTTAAAGAGAGAAACACTTGTTCAAGTTAAAAATATTTTCTTAGTGCTCTTTTCTTAAAGTGTGAGAGTTATTATTATTATCAGCTTTGTTAGAAGCAACTACTCAAGTTCCAATCTTTTTTATACAACCCAATAGTGGTTTAGTTCCTTCTTCAATCTAGGGTTGTCAGGTTGTTAGGAGAAGACTTGGCTTGTAGGGTCAAGGTGGTTTGTTGCTCAAAAGCTTGGGGTTGTCAGGCTGTTTGGGAAGACTGAGGTGTTTTGTAATTCAAGGTATTTGAATTAGTTGATGAAAGCCTTCTGAATGAGGGGACTGGATGTAGACAAGTTAGTGGTGAACCAAGATAAATCTATCTATCCAAATATTTATGCTTTCATTATTTGCTGCCTCTGAATTTGATTGCTTGTTATCCAAGTAATTCATAAAAACCAACCAGCCTTTATCAAATCAGCAAAAAGTTTCAACTTTGGCAAACACAACTGAACCCTCCTTCTCGTGTTTGCACCTTCATACGATTCATTTTGTATGCAACACCATTATGTTGAGGTGTCTTTGGAACTATTTTCTCAAGGTTAATTCCATGTTCTCTACAATACTCTTCAAACGGACCTTTATATTCACCACTGTTATCTGATCGAACACATTTCAATTTCATTCTCTTTTCTTTTTCAGCACTTGCATGAAAATGCTTGAAGACTCCATGTACTCGATCTTTAGATTTCTAAGGAAAAGCCCACACTTTTCTAGAGTGGACATTAATAAAAGTAAAAAAATATGATGCACCACCAAGATATTTACTATCCATGATATAAACATTAGTATGAACTAAATCAATAATATTTTGCCTCCTGAGGACTAATATTATGAAAAGAAACTATATGTTGTTTTCTAGCAAAACAATGAGTGCAAGTTTTAAGAGACGTACCTTTCATGGGAAGAAAAATCTTCTTCACAAGTATGTTGAGTCATTTCTCACTCAAGTGACCAAGGCGCATATGCCATAAATCAAAAGAAGCATCTTCAATTGCATTCACTTCTTCCTTGCACATATATCATTTTTCTCCGTCGCAACCACTAGGGACCCTTTGGTGATTTTACATATACCACCACCACCAAAGTAAGTGTGATAGCTCTCAATATTCAAGGCTTTCACATAAATCAAATTGAGACGAATATCAGGAACATGTCTAACATTCTTCAATTGAAGTTTGCAACGAATCCCAGTTTCAACCCAAACATCTTCCATACTGATAATTTTACATACTCCTTCATGTACCTTTTTTACCATGCCAAAATCACCAACACTGTAAGATGAGAAGAAATCACGCATATGAGTAATATGGTATGAGACACCCGAATCAATAATCCAAGTTGAATCCTCACATGCAAGGTTTATAGAATTGTCATCACAAACAATGTAGACATCACTAACAGATGCAACTGTTGTTGTATCTTTATCATTTTCTTCTCTTTGTCTTCATCTATTTCCCTTGATTGATCTCTCTTAAGGAACTTGCAATTTCTTTTTATGTATCCTATTTTGCCACAATTGTAGCATATCACTTCTTTTCTATGGAAGTGTTTAGATTGACTTCTCCTTCGTGACTCTGTAACTAGTACTTATGACTTTAAGGAAAAACCAATTAAACCACGTTCCTTTCTTCGAGCTTCTTCAGTCAACATGCTCTCTTTAATTGTTGACATTTTCAACTTTCCACTCATAGCTGATTGGTCAATATTACAACAAGGACTTCCCAATTATTAAGCAAGAAACTCAACAATTACAACACTTGCAACTCATCATCTTATTATGCAAGGAACACACATTTTCTTTTCTTTCTTTAATAATAATAACAATAATAATACTAATAATAATAATAGTAAAATTGGTGGGTTCCACTTGAGAAGTGAGTCCACCTAACAACATAAAATCCAATTAATAGTAAGCTTTCACATCTCACCAAAAAGCTAACACACTAGAAAAAAGTGCAAATACGATTCCTCACATCCCACCCTGTTAGAGCAAAGGCCATTTTTCGGAGGAATAGCACCACGTATCACCAAATTAGTCTTTGACGATAATCGATCCTCTAACATCCAAGGTGACCATCTTGTTCCACATAATATGAACAAATTGATAGAAGTTGACAGTATGGTTCAACGCAAGTAATCTATAAGCTCCTTTGACCATGCACTGCGAATATAAAATAATTTTATATGGATATTTAATAAATATTTGTATTTTGTCATGTCTTATCATAAAAATAGAGTGAAGTGATAAAATACATGGGTTCTATTGGATGTCAATTTTACATTGCATGTGCACATTCTATTTTCTCATAGTAAAAAATAATCAAGATTTTTTTTTTTTTGCATTATTTTCCGTAATGATATGGAAGATGAATTTTTAACTCATTGTTTGTTAACTTAATATATACATTAAAAGAATTGTTAAAGCATTTAATATAAATTCAATTATAGTAATTTTTATGACATACAAAGACATTTAATATTTTGATAGATGACTAATGTAATTAATGTTTATAACATTTGTGTTCGGTCCTTGAGGGTTACACGTTATTTGGGATTTTGTTTGAGTCTATTATATTTTTTAGACAAAACAAAATTCATTCATTCAAATTGTTAGAACACATCAATCGAGAAATATAGAAATTCAAGTCATAATACTTTTTAAATTGAACAATCACAAAATACATTAGTTTTTTTTTTTTAAAATTGCTATTTTAAGTTCAATTGTAAAATACATTTGTAAATGACATGAATTGTTATTCATTTTGTTGGATTGACACTATTTACCATTAAAAAAATTTTTGTCGTACCAACTAAAATTATTTGAATTTAGTTTATTTAAATATTTGACTAAATAGCACTTGTGGTCCCTTAATTTAATTTCAGTTAACGTTTTAGTTCGTTATCTTTTTTTTTTTCCCGATTTGGTCCTTTATTTTAATTTTAAGTGACAATTTAATCTTTTATGTTTTAAAATGTCAACAATGTTATCCTTTTTATTACAAAAATTCATCAAAATTTTCAACCAAAACCCATAAAATTAATTATATTCTTCAATATAATACAAATTTCATCAAATTCGTAACTCAAATCTTCAAATAAACTCATATTTTCATCAAATTCGTAACAACATCAAATAAAAAATGAAAATATGAGTTTATTTAAATATTTGAGTTTCAAATTTGATGAAATTTGTAATATATTGAAGAATATAATTAATTTTATGGGTTTTGGTTGAAAATTTTGATGAATTTTTGTAATAAAAAGGATAATAATGTTGACATTTTAAAACATAAAAGATCAAATTGTCACTTAAAATTAAAATAAATGACCAAATCGGGAAGACAAAAAAAGATAAAGGACTAAAACATTAACTGAAATTAAGTTAAGGGACTACGAGTGCTATTTAGCCTAAATATTTATAGTTATAATCATATATTAAATTTTTTAATTTGGTGATAGTTTACTTTTTATTTTATTCCTTTTTAGATAAGATTATCCTCCATAAAACAATAAATACTATAATATTTAGTTATCTAGATTAATAGACGCGATATACCCTAGCTTATAGATACATCGTTACCATTTTTCTTAATTTATAAAGTGAACTCCAGCCGTCCATTTCTGTCTCTGCCGCTGTCCAACTCTGATTCCATTCCTCACAATTGATTCACCATAACATCTTTATCTAAATTTATGCTGAATAACTTACTAAACTTAAAGAGTGGCTTAGAAGAATGGGAAAATGTAAGATGGAATGAAGAAGAGAAAAAAAATTAAAAACTTTGATTACTCACCTTAGTCTTAGATATAAACAAGAAGGTATAGTCACAAATGATGGACCAAAATTTTGTAAATTATAACTAAATTTAACAAGTTGACGCTATTATTATCAATATATCTTGATTGCATGAAAAGAAAATTTAAATCCAGAGGTAACTAATTATATTATTGGGGAATTAGATTGCTTCAAACATATAGTGTTCAGTGTTAATTAATTAAACCGATGCTATCAATTTCATAGAGAAATTAATATAGTATCACCTTTCCTGAAGCATTGAAAATAAAAACAAAAAAAAAATACAATCGTCGCCTGAGAGATTCGAACTCTCGCGGGGAAACCCCATGTACTTAGCAGGCACACGCCTTAACCACTCGGCCAAAGCGACGATGATACAAGGATTGCATACTTAATTAATATACCGATATTATATTGCATATAATAATATCCGTGTGTTAATAGTCATGGGCCTTTAACGAGCCTGCATTCAGCCACTCTCCAGTTCCTACTGTTTGTTCTAGTTCAATTTTAACCTTTTCATTGAGATTACTGCACACACAAAAGAAAATGTAAGTACATAGTGAAAAAAATAGAATAGCCGCCAAGAGGAGTTGTTTTAAGGTCATTTTAGTCTTGAAAATTATTTTTCTAATATTTATTTATTTTTTACTTTGTTTAAATAAGTGATTTTTATATACATATTTAGTTTTTCTTTTACGTATTGTTTGTGATTTCGTCTTCTGAGTGCGATATTGTGTTGTGTGTCGTATTGGTGTGATATTGTTTGATCTCTAGTTTTATAGTGGTGTTTGTTTGGTTTAAATTGACATATTGCTTTGATCAATTACAAATTTAATTACTGAATTTGACGTCGTTAAAATACATATCCAATGATATAAATATTTCAAACACTTTTTTCACTTTTTACAAAATTCAATATTTTCAATTCATAAAATAATTATATAAATCTAAATTGGTTCTTTTCATCCTCGCAAAATCCTCGTAATGAAGTGATATCTTATGCTCATTGATTGTTTCTAAAAGATTTGTTTCATTTCCAAAAGATTAAGTATTGGACATGAGAGAATAATACGTGATAAATGTATGACATTTGATAGACAATCGACAATACAAACAAAATAATATGAAATTTACTATAATATCCTTTATTATATGTATAAACGAGAAAATGAATGGGTGAGAGAGATATAAAAAGAGATAAAGAAGAGATGGTATGTTTTAGTAGAAAATAAAAGATATTTTTTGTATCTTAGATACCCAGCAGACAAAAAATTGTCACATGGTTGAATGAGAGATAATAATTAGTTTTTGTTTAATTCCTTAACCAATAGTTATAACTATCAGTTAAGTTAAAGCAAATTAAAAGTGATCTAATAAGGTTAGGGTAATATGGGTTTGTATGTATCTAATAAGTTGTTTTCGTCTCTTGAGCACCCATACGGGAACAAATTTCAGAATCTCTGAAACAAAAAAATACAAAAGGAATTGAAACTATATTCAAGCGCACCTCTTTTCCGTAATTCATCACTAGATAATAAATTTTCTATCCAAAAAATTGAACTTTTGAAGGCACCTTGTTTCTCAAATATCTTGCACTGCTTTGTGCAATAAGGGATCATTAACTTCAGATGCTAAACTGTTGGTAAAAACTAGATAGCAACTCTTGATAGTGAAGCCATGAGCTATATCAAGTATCAACCACTCATGTCCACCTGTCAAGTAAATTTGGGGAATAATGAATCCTAACTAGTAATCCATGAAGCTCCTCCAATCTTCATACACATCCATCATGCCAAATTTCCATCTCCTTCACCTTTGCAAATTTATTAATACAAAGCTCAAATGAATTAGGAAATAAACTACATAAAGGTCTATCACCACACAATTTATCTCTCCAAAATTCAATATCCTCCTTACTTCCAAGATTACAACAAATATTATTGGCAATCTAACAAATACAATAACGTCTTGGATTGCCTCCCACCGACAATTCAAGAAATTTAAATGGAATTAAATCAGAGCTACTTGAAAGAAAAGAGGATGCAATTTCCAAAAATCTTTCGTTGAGGTTGATGCCAAAAAGTTTAATTTTTAGTCT
Source organism: Cicer cuneatum (assembly GCA_037974295.1). Taxonomy (NCBI): domain Eukaryota; kingdom Viridiplantae; phylum Streptophyta; class Magnoliopsida; order Fabales; family Fabaceae; genus Cicer; species Cicer cuneatum. The sequence continues at coordinate 59,846,614 of JBBPBO010001985.1, read as the reverse complement.
AGAAACCATTTCAAAACCTCTAAGAATTGTTTTAATATATTATTATAATTATTTAACACAAAAATATTTTTTTAACTCAATAATTTATTATACAAAAATTAAAATACATATATATTTGACTCTGCAGATTTCTAAGTCTGACTCTAACCTCTAATGAGTGATTAGAGGATCAAAATTTTAATCTAACTTAAAATATAACTAACATTTAATTTATATATACTATAAATATAATTTTTTTTTTACAAATGTATCCAATCACATTTTAGAATTTAAATACTTTTAGAAATTACAATAATAAAGTGGCATTATTATTAGGTTGGTTAAACACTATTTAACGACATCGATATTATTATATTAAATATCATGTTTCGAATTAGAACTTAAAAAATTATATTTGTGTACAAATTTATAAGTTTACCACCGACTCAATAAAAGTGACATTATTGGATGTATATGTAAAAATATTTAAATTAACTTCATATAAATTTATGCTGTCCGGCTCTTATGCAGAATCCCTGATTTTGTGTGTGTGGTGAATATTCCGTTCTACGTAATAAAGGACTGCTATATTTGCGTGCCCTATATCATGGTACGTACAATAAGTAATAATAATAAATAATAGGAGTAGGTGTAAAATTGTAATGTAATATACAAGTTTGTTTGTTTTAACATGATTAGAAGTTTCTAATATGTTGTTATCAAGTGTATCCGGAACTGAGGGCGGTACTTCCTTTTTGTCACATTCTTCCTCGTGCCATGCCAACCCTACTTTCCACGTTTGCCTCTTATTTGATGCCTGCTTTTTTCCTTAATTCTTTGCAATTTTTTTTTGCTATAGCTAAGGGAGGTTTTAACTACAACAAAAGACAAATGCAATGTTTACTCATATCGATCTTTAGATTCTCGCTACCATATATCCTAGTAATTCTTGTAAATACAAGTATTTTTTATGGGGAAACTATACTCTCACTTGCTTGGTTGCTTCATTTTTATCCTCTGATTTTAATATAATTGGCTCTATTAATCTAAAGTTTTAGTCTGTCAAAAATTTAATAGTTGGAATTTTAAATGATTAGTCTTTAATTAAATTTTATTCATTATTTGAGTTCAATTTCTTCATTTTCATTTGTGTTTTCCTATAAGTGTAATTATTTTTTCAAAACAATAATTAGTGAGTTTAATATATCTATTTTATATGCGGATTTTTCAAAAAATATATATAAATATAAAATGTGTTTAATTTAATAACTTAAAAGGAGAATTATATATAGTCATTTTTATATTTTTCTATTAGGTTTAACACACCCTCACAAAACTTTTTGTAAGGCAATAGATTGTAATCTTTATAGAGTCTTTTAAATTTGTCTAATTTTAGAACTTTATCTATTTTTAACGTGAAATTTGAGTTTTTTTCAATATATTCTCTTACATTTAGTATTATTGAGTTTGGTTCGTGTATATAAATGATGATTGATTGACTTTTATACCATATTAGATTTTTATATTGGATTTAACTCATCCTTGTAAAATTGACTTTTAAGGTGAAAAATGTCACTTTTTATAAATTCTTTTAAAGTTTTATCTACTATTCTATTTTCTATGTGGTATTTGAATTTTTCTAATTAATAAGAAGCTTTTTTACTAAAAGGTGTTTATAATTAAGGGAAAAAAAATAAAAATAGGTTAAAATAGTAGTAATTAATAAAATAAAATAAAACACACAAAAAAAACGAGAAAGAGACAATAAAGTTTTTGTTAAAGTTATTTAATTTTTTTAATAGAATCCTCCCACACGTAACTATGGGAATTAATCAATTTGGTGACTGTAGTATATTAAAACATTGTCAAGTTTTTGTGTGCTTAAATTTCTGTTTTGTGTATTTTTTAAGTACTACCTAAGTAAGTAACATTAAACAGACAGCGGATTCAACTGAAAAGCCAATAGTCTTAATTACGCGACATTTTTGCAAAACAAATAAATTAAGTAAAAAAATGTGTTTAAGGAAGAATTTTTTATTCCATTGAACAAAAATGGAGTACTAGTAGTTATATAGATAGATTAAGTTAAAAATAAAATATGTTTTTAGGGAAGAATATTTTATTTTATTGAGCAAAAATTAATTATTTTGGCCGTTCGATAATTGCAATAATTCCTATAAATAGATCACTCTTAGCGTGTGACCTTTCATAGCCAAAAGGTAACACATTATAAACTTTCTTAGTCTATTTGCCAAATAAAATTTGTCAACAAAAATGCATTTGCCAACTTTGATTTTGATTGGAAATTAGCAAAATAAACGAGACATCAAAATCACATTTGACAAATTGTTGATAAGGGTCATTTGCCTTATTATATTCCTTTCTCATTATTCTCTCTCTGCATTTATTGCATCCACCCTCTTAAGATATGAATGTGAATGGCAATGCTAACGAATTACCCAACAAGAAGTGGAAATTTCCTTTCTTAGTTTTCTTCAAAGATGCAAGGTATTATTAATTAGATATACACCAATTATTTAGCTATTTTTTTAGCATTTATTTTTGTAGGAGAAGCATATTGTATATGTTGAGTAAATTAAGATGTCTTGATGATGGGGCAATTTCTTTGACACACATTATAATTTACATGTGCTTCTAAATAAAGTGAAACCATATATTTATGAACTATTATTAATACTTGAAATTCTTGTATAATGTGATCAAATGTAGACTTATTTTCAAGCTGGATGCACTTTCTAAAGAGATATTAGGGATTGCACTCCCCTCTGCCCTAGCTGTTTCTGCTGATCCCATTGCATCTCTCATTGACACAGCATTCATAGGCCATTTGGGTATTTTTATCTCTTCATTCTCACATTCATTTCAGATAACTTTATGGCATCTTTTAATTTGTAGTTATAATTGCAATTATGTTGTGATTATGCTGCGAATATTTATGTGGTTATGGATAGAACCTCTTAAAAAATCTGTTTCAATTTAAATTGGATCGGTTCTCATTTAATCTAAATTACGTTCGTAAAAAAATATTATAATACTAATATTACAAAGTAAAGAGTTTGAAACAAAATTAATTTTTATAAAAGAATATCTAAACACATTTAATAATATTTAATTTTATGTGGTTTTTAGATCGATTTGCAATTTTTTTTATATTGATTTCGATATAAACATCTCTCAATAAATACTTCTAAAACCGTTCTACTGCGACCACAATTACAAATCACTATTTAAAATTGCTTTATCGACAATTTAAAACTCCTTTATGGACATATCATATATGATATGAATGACAATATTGTTAAGTGAAAACTAATGTGTTCATTTAGATTTATGGACTAAACATTGTTCTTAGACATGATAACTAACAATTAGTAAGGTATAATATGTAAAGTTAACTGGAGCTGAAAAATAAATTTGTAATGAATAAATCATGAATTTAGTTAATAAATTACTGCTCTTTAACTAATTTAGTTCTTAAACAATTAAAATCAATTAAAACGTTTATAAATTATTTTTCCATCTATTAAGTTAATATATCTGTTAATTGTATTTATCGTTAGTCATCCCTAAATTATAAAAATACTTTAAAACTGTCCTTGAATTATCATCAAAAACAACCATTTAGACCCTCGAGGTTCACTTTTTTTTTTGTTAAACACTACATTTCTCATTTTCTCTAATCTCTAATTTATCTTAGAGACAAAATAACATTTGTACTAATTTTTTACCCTTGTTCTAAATTGTCATATTTGATATACGATTGTTACTTAATTACCGTTTATATTTGACTTAAGTTTGTAACTTTTGATTTATAATGAATAAACATTGAAAATAAATTTTAGGGATTGAATTGTTGTTTTTTATGATATGTTAAGGACTATTTTGAAGTTTTTCATAGTTTAGATACTACTAATGGTCATTTAACGGATACAATTAACAGAAAGAATACCTTGATGGAAGGAAAAATAGTTTAAGAATCTTTTAATTAGTTTCAATAAGTTAATGACTAAATTTTATTAGAGTATTAGTTTATGAACTAAATTGATGGTTTATTCAATTTATAATTGATAACTAAAATCAGATTTTGGTTTCCAGCAACCTAGTGATTTTTTTTATGACTTTAAAATCTAAAAAATAATATTTTAAAAGAAGTGAAGTTTGATTTAGTCACTATAAAATTATTCTCTTTAATTTCTCTTTTAAGTCTTAATTTAATTTCTAAAATATTAATATTATTATATTAAATACTATATTTTAAATTTAAATTCAAAATCTCGCAAATATATATGAATTTTTGATTATAATAATATCATCCATATGTATAAAAATAAAAATAAAAATTCTTCTCTTTGTTGTTTAGCCATCTAAAATATAAAATCATCATATGATTCCTACCATCAATTTAGCCAAGATATTTTTTAAGGAAATCACGGGTACCATGGCAGTATGGCCCGACAAACACTACTGGGAACCACAATAATGACACATAACCTGAATTTTGATTTGTAGAGATAATTAAAAAAATTGTTCATTGTAGAGTGACAAAAAGTGTCTTTATCCTAAGCAGAGTTTAATAGTTATGTTTAACAGTTATGAGTAACAAAAGGAGCTTATAAATTCAATTTTCACCCTTAACTAAATATTAATAATATTAGCATTATTAATTATTAATATTGATCATTACAAAAATAAAAATAGTATACGCAGAGTCGCGGCAAACCATCATCGAAGTTTTAAATGAATTATAAAAGGAGGTATTTTTAATCTATTCATAATATTTTATATAAGTTTATTGAATATATATTGTCGATGTAAATTAATTTTATATTAATATTTAATTAAAAATTACTAATTTTTTATGTTAATTTCAAATTATATACCTTTGCAAAAGTGAGGTGAAGTGACAATAATACATGTCTTTTAAATCTATTTTATCATTTTTTTTATTTTCAATTTAATTTATATATATTCATAATGTAATACATGCTTAGAACAGATCCCACAATCTACATATATCATAATGTTATGTTCTAAAATATACGCAAAAATGTCTAAATGGTGAAATGTTATTGAATACAAATATAAAAATATTTTACATTTTAAATGATTACAAATTAAATTATTATTTTTAAAACTTTTGTAAACTTGTCGATATGTAAAATTGACTTAGTTTACTTACTAAAATTGCAAGGCGTAAAAGAAAGAGAAAGTAGTTATGGCACTAACTTTTGAGATAAGAAAATTCAATCTAAATAGAAGTTAAAGCAAAAGGTGATTATCCATCTATCTCTCAATATTTATTTATAAATATAAAAAACACTATCAAAATTAATTGTTCCAAACACCGTTGTTTAGGTGAGACTTTTATTTGAGTAAGGATTAAACAAAGCCAGGCTTGAAATGTCTCTAGTTTAATGAAAAAATTAATAGCTTTTGGAACCAACTTGATGTAAATTATTAATTTGTTAGGATATGCTAGAGGTGAAAATCAAACTCAAAATCATTTTATCACTCAACTCCTTTACTTTCTCAGCTATTAAGCCAATTTTATATATCCCTTACTAACTTTGTTATGTTAATTTGTTTAGGACCTGTGGAACTTGCTGCTGCAGGAGTTTCAATTGCATTATTCAACCAAGCTTCAAAAATTTCTGTATTTCCCCTTGTTAGTGTTACAACTTCTTTTGTAGCTGAAGAAGAAACTATTGAAAGGATGAATATCAAAGCAGCTGAAAATGATAACATTATTAATAATAAGACTAAGTTGAATAGTGAAGTAACACCTGAGGATCATGTGCATCAAGACATAGAGAAAGGGACACTCAAAGAGAATACTAATGAACCTCCAAAGGAATATGATGAGAAAAAATGTGACGTTGGGAACAATGATAAGACTAATGGAATTGGTATACTCTCTCTCTACATTCTCTTTAATTTTTTTTCACAATATAGGCATGTGCATTGTTTTAGGAAATCAAATTCACCCTAGTAGTTTGTTAGACTTAATTTTTAATTTAATTAATATACATCAAATTTCAAATTAAAAATCTAACAATTGTATTAGTGAATTTTAAGAGTGTTTACTAATCTGCTACATATCAACAACAAAAAAACCAATTTAGTAATTGCATGACTTATCATCAAAATTAATAACAAATATTATTTAAGTACTCGAATATTTAGTCAGGTGGTAAGAGTTATAATATTAAAGAATTTTATGAAAGAGATTTAAATTGACGCTAACAATTTTTTCTCCCCTAACTAATAACTAACCATTGACATGTGTCTATAAAAAACAAATATTATTTAGAGTTGATTCCACGGATGTGTAATTTGCACATTCTAATTTAAAATTAAAGTTGGAAATCATTTTTTTAACTTTTGTTTGTTTTTTTCTAGGATGCTTATTCACAGGCTTGTACTCAAACTATCTTTTTAGTTATCCCTGTACAAAAAAACTGTTTTTTTAATTGGCCGGCCTGCTGCCTGAGTGTGATTGATAACAAGATTGGGCTTTTTTTTTAACAAAAACAAAATTGTACTTTTGATTGTACAAAAATTATTTTTTTTGAACTCAAACACCATTGCATATACATAAATAGGCCATCCCAACACCTTTTGAGGCTGAAGCACCACTGCAGCCATACATATTTATGATTGAATTAGTCATTTTTTATTTTTTATTTTCCACGTCCATGAATGGCATGTAGTGTTTGCATATAATTTTGGAGACTCATATTCGTTTATGTGTAGTTAATTTGATTCATCTGTTAGAAATTACTCTCGCATCAAATTATAGTTCTTACCAATTGTTTCTCGTACTATAGATATTGGACAACATAAATCATAGTAAAATTTTCGTTACTTTGTGAAAACTGTTATCATTTTGTAAAATAATTGGTTTTTAAACCATGAATAATTAGGTTTTTATAAATCTTACTCAATATAATGGTTTCAAAAGGATATGATTTGGTTTTATAAAAAAACCAACCATCCACGGTCCTACCATGACTAGTGTAACATTTTAGATGATTGTTGATTCAACTTCTCAATTTGTTCATAAGATGTTAAATACACTTTGGTAGTATAATTTCAGATAAATAACACTTCTGAAACGAATGAATGTACCAATTGCCCCTTTAATTTTATGAATTGACAAATATATTTATGACATTGTAAAATTCAATCAAAATAGTCGATAGTAAACTTTTGTCGTTAGATATTTTGATGTAATACTATAATTGAATATATGGCTTATTTACGTTATCTCACATCAATGTCGTCTTTTCAAAGAAAAATTTAGTGATTAAATTTAGTCATTTTAGAGATAAATTTGTGAGTAAATGTAATTATGTATTGACTAATTATAGATAAATTAGTCATTGAAAGATTTAAATTTATAGGAAAATTAGTCTGGGTTGTAATGATATTGATATGAGATTAGTGTAGAGGATCAAATATTCAACTAACATATCATATTATAATATATAATGATAAAAGTTTAAATATAAACTTTTTTTATTACTATAGGAATGTATTTACAAAATTTAGGAATTAGATTTGATTAACGCTTACAATTTGAATGACTAATTTGCCTATTAACTCCTTCCAAAAGCTAACTTCCAGTAATAATCTTATTTTGTAGGAGGTGGATGAATATCCACCAACATTTTATTAAAATTATTATTTTCTATTTACAATTTTTATTTCAAACTTACAACATCATATAAAACTAGCTTATTAAATTTCATCAAATTTTTCATTGAGTTTATGATTTTTAAACTCTTAGAATCACTCATATCCCAAAATCATAATAAATCTAAAACCTCAAATATTTAGATTAAAAAATGTTTAATTAATAGCATATTTACTATTATTTCGTTTTAAAAAATATTTAATTGGTTGAAAAAAGTTAAACCAAAACTAAATTAAAAAAAAAGTTCCAAAATAAAATATCTTTTATAAAAAGTGAATTGAAATTGTTTTACAACACACATTTCTCTTCTTTTTTTTTTCTCTTAAAATATATATGTATCTCTGTCTTTTACATTCAACAAGTGGCTCATTATTAACTTAATAAACTATATGTTTCTTAAACTGTTTTTTAAATAATTAAGAAAAAAAGGTGAATGTTGATTGAATCCCTTATTTTTTTTAATTTTTTATCGGATTTTAATTTTCGATAATATAAAATACACCATCAAAAATTAGAATCCTATAGTATATTTGAAAGTTGAGAAATAAAATGAAGAGAACTTATGAGCATTCATAAAAAAATGCATGCCTAAAGCTCATGGTCTAGACGTTCCTCTTTGGGCCGGGCCATTACATAGAGCCTTTAATTCTCTTCACTGAATGAAAAATGATGCATTTATTACTTTTCAGATGGTAATAAAAAGAGTAAGAACATAGTTGTGAAGAAGAAGAAGAAGAGACACATTGCTTCAGCATCAACAGCACTACTTTTTGGTTCAATTCTTGGCCTCCTTCAAGCTTCAATTCTTATATTTGCTGCCAAACCTCTATTACGTGTCATGGGTGTTAAAAATGTAAGCTTATTAATTAACTATATATGTTAGAAATCTAGAATACATTTTAATTGATATATATGTGTGGATGTTGTAAGTATTTATTTTAATTGATCTTTGTCTACTTTGTGTAGGGGTCTCCAATGCAAAAACACGCAATAAAGTATTTGATATATAGATCATTTGGTGCTCCTGCGGTTCTTATATCCTTGGCAATGCAAGGAATCTTTCGAGGATTCAAGGATACAACAACTCCTTTATATGTCATCCGTATGATTTTATATCCTTTGTTAGATTACATCAATAATATCATTTTTTTTTTAGAAGTATATGATTACTAATATAGTATAACATAAGACATAAATGGTTGTGTCTCTTAATTATTAATATATATATATATGAAAAAATAGTAAATGGATCTTAAATACTTCGAGGAACTAATATTTGTAGTTGTGGATAAAAAGATACTTTGGTTTGAAAATGTATATAAATAATATCATATTAGTTTTGTTAAACTTTTTTATATTAAATTAGTTTTTTATATTTGTAAAAATTACACTCTTAAATCATTTTTTGTCGTAATTTAATGTCAATAATTTTTAACTTAAGATTTTGAAAATTCTACTATGAGTTTTGTTATTCATCTTACCAAGAAAATATAAAATTAAAATAAATAATGAGATCTCAAAAACTAGATTAAGAGAATTTTGCGTTTAATTTTAAGAACCGTAAAATTTTTCTTACTAGAATTTTCTCTTATTTTGTAAAAGTTGTTTGAGGGTTTATGTTCTCATGATTTTGCAATCAAAACCCCTTAAATATTACATAAGTTTATTAAAAAAATTAGAAGAATTTTGAATTTCAAATTAGTTAATTTGAAATTAAGACCTATAGTGTAAACATTTACAAAAATAAATAATTAATTTGACACACAAAAACAAAAGATAAAAGACTAACTTAGTATATAAAAAAGTTAAATGAATAATATATTATATCTGTGTAACTTAAATGAATGCATAATATATTTTGCCTAAAATAATATATTCGGATGTAAAGTGTAAAAGCATAAACATATATAATTAATATTAGAAAAAAATTGAATTATATAAATATTAAAGAATTTTTTAAAAGAAAATTCATTTGGCACTTAATTTAGTACTCCTTTATCTCATAGTGAGAGACTCAATTGATCATTTAAAATATATTAAAAAAAATGTCTAAAATGAAATAGATAAAGAAGTAATAGTTTATTTACAAAAATATATTTTATATAAAATATATTTTATCAAATATTAATGTATTTGTTATTATTATTAATTAGACAGTATAACTGAAAAAAATGTAATTAATGTTAATTGTAAAGTGGAAAGATTCGTTTTGAAACAAAAAAAATTCTTTAACAAATGAATTACTCGTTGCAGGAGAAAAAGAATGATATACTTTAACATTTATTGCTATTTTAATTTTATTTCATAGATGAAGATTGAAATGTGTTAAACCCTGATTTTGTTTTATGTAGTTGCTGGATATTCATTGAATGTGATATTGGAGCCAATATTTATTTTTAAATTAAAAATAGGCATCAGAGGTGCAGCCATTGCACATGTTCTCTCCCAGTAAGTCTTAATTTTGTTTTGTGAATGTAAAAATAATTAAACATGTTTTATGATCTTACAAAATGTTGATCCTTTTTATTTATAGGTACACGATGGCATTCACCCTCTTCTTCATATTAATGAAAAGGGTGTATCTCCTACCTCCAAGAATTAAGGATTTGCAGATTTTTCGGTTTCTTAGAAATGGTAAGTTGCTTTAAAATACATAAATTAAATGTTTAGGACTTTTGTGAATGATATGAAATAAACATTTAATTTATTTCCCCCAAATTGGTTAAACTACAGGAGGTCTATTGATGACAAAGGTGATTGCAGTGACATTCTGTGTGACTTTAGCAGCATCATTGGCTGCAAGGTTAGGTCCAATTCCAATGGCTGCATTTCAAACTCTCCTACAAGTTTGGTTGGCATCTTCCCTTCTTGCAGATGGTTTAGCTATAGCTGTACAGGTACACTTTTGGGAAAATTTAACATAGATTTAAGACAATAATAACAAAATAATACTAATCTGTTTTTGACAGGCAATTCTAGCTGGTTCGTTTGCTGAGAAAGATTATAACAAGACAACAGCAGTTGCAACAAGGACACTACAAATGGGTTTTGTTTTAGGGGTGGTGCTCTCTTTGGCTGTTGGATTTGGTTTATACTTTGGAGCTGGAGTTTTTTCCAAAAATGCTGATGTTATACGATTCATCCAAATTGGAGTCCCAGTACGTAATTACAATATTAATAATCACTGTTTTTATTTAAATATTTGTTGTTGTTGTTGTTTATACATATGTAACGTTTTATGTGACACCATGATCTAATTTAATAAAATTACTCACCAGTTTGTAGCTGCTACTCAACCGATCAATACATTAGCATTTGTGTTTGATGGTGTGAACTATGGAGCTTCTGATTTTGGATATGCCTCATATTCCTTGGTAATTGTATTTGGATGCCCCTGTTTTCTAATTCATATAGAATATAAATGTCATATTTAATTAATCAAATTGATTAATATTTAGTAATTTTTGTCTTCTATAATTTTATTCAGGTAACGGTGTCATTGGTAAGTGTTGCTGTAGAATTCTTTTTCTATAGGACCAAACATTTCGTTGGGATATGGATTGCATTATCCATTTATATGACTCTTCGCATGTTGGCTGGTGTATGGAGGTAATTTTTTCCTTTTTCTATTTATTACATCTTAGAATTTTAGGGATAATTATAAGTATGTAAATATTAAAAATCAGGACTCGGTCACATTTACTTCGAAATTAAACCCTACAATTTTTTTTCTTCTTATAACTAGAAAAAATACTAAAGTTGATTTTTTATTTCTCTTTTTTTCTATTAACAAAAAAATATTATAGTCTAATACAACAAAATTCACTACACCAATTAAAAATAGTCCAATGGACAAGAACACCAATCAAAAAATGAATTAAAAATAGTCCAATGGACAAGAACATCAATCAAAAAATGAATAAATCATTATTTGGTATCTAAAATTATAAGGGGCGATTATATTAGTTGCTAAAATTTACGAATAGACAACAACATCATTGAATTGTATGATGTTAATCAATTAGGTCATATTATTAAGTTATTATGTCAAGGGATATCACATGGGTGTCAAAATGTATTTGTAGCAAGTCTATGTGTAGTCCTCACTCTTGCATAGGACTAAAGTGACCAAAAATATTTTTGAAATAATTGTGCATTAATCTTGCTTTACTAAATCGATATAACCTCATTTTGAGTTATATGTATTCTAAATGCACGTGCAGGATGGGAACAGGAACAGGACCTTGGAGCTATCTCAGAGGACGATAATTGCATTAAGATATCTTACCTAAATTTTATTGTGCTTAGAACAGAATACATGTCTTATGTAAACACCTATTTTCCACCCCACATTATAAATTCTAACCAAACTTATGTAAGAATCTTACGTCATTTGAGTGCTATGTTTATAAGTCCTTTTTGTTAATCACCTGTTTGTATCCTTAGAATGTAGATTTGGGGTGTTGGCTATATTTGCTTGTAATATGAATTATTCTAATATAATTCGATTTAAGTATTCCTTCTACTCATAATTTGCTATATATTTTGAGTTTCCTTTGATGGAGAAAAACACGTGTTATTTAACTGCAATTGTTTGGTTTCGTGGTAAAAAGATAGATCTTGAATCTATATGTGTACAGCTTCGAGCTCTGTCAGTGTCATTAAAATTAAGTAAACTTAATTTTCTTTATAAGTGTTCACATAATATTACCGAAAACAATTTGGAGAAAAAATTAATATACTTATATACATGGAATTTTATTTCCTTTCACTTTCTCTTATACCAAACTACTACACAATCATCTCATTTTCTCTTTTTTTCACTTTCTTTTCTTTCACTTTCTTTCTTCTATTTTTCTTTTATAAACCAAATATAGTGTCGGAGACGGATAAGTGAGGAGCAACAATCTCTACAAAATTTTTTTTTCTAAGTCACAACGATTTATTAGTAGCAAGGTAATTTAAATTTCTGTAAAAAAAATAAGGTAATTAAAATTTATCGGACATAACCAATACTTTGAATTCATAAGTTGGGTTCGATCTTTGCTAATGTCATTAGAGAAAAATAAAATGTATAATATATTTGTAAGTGTTTACTGAACTTAAAAGTTTCTCCTACCTTTGACAGGAGCAACATCTCCTCACCCTAATTATTATTCACACAAAAAAGTAGACTCGACATTAAATCGATATAGGTAATGGTTTCATGTTCAAAAGTTCGATTGAGGTAATATGCACTGACGATGGTCTACTACATTTTTACACATGTATCCAATCAATATGAAGTGATTTAATTGGATGCATGTGTAAAAAAAATTACAATGTATATATATACAAATTAAATCCTTTAATAAATTCTATGTATATTATTTTCAAAATATATATTTCACTAAATGTTTATGTATATTTATGATAGTGAAAAATACATCAATCTTTAATGAAGATAATGTGCTAAAATTACTATTCATTTTCTTTTATTTATAATTGTTATTTTTAATATGCTAAAATGAACAAAAATTACACTTTTATTTTTTATACAGACAAATGTTGTAAATTAATTGTAAAGTTAATTTTTTCGGGTTTGAACTCGAGAACACTTTCTTATAACTAATCTGATGTCTCAGAACTCGTCAACCAAACTATCTATACAGAACAAAAAGTATCACTCATTTGATGTGCACAAAGTACTTATTTATTGAATGAGTAATGCTACTACGTACAAAGTAAATCTTTGAAAAATATAAGACTAATGAGTTGTTAAGTTATTATAAATTAATCAAATATAACATATGGTTTTAGGAATTAGGCATAGAGAGGTTCGCCATCTATTTATTAAAAAAAAAAAATAGAGAGGTTCCCCACCTAAACAAAATTTGAATGAATGAAGTTGGGAAACCGATACCGTATTTTGGTTTGGTTTGGTTAGGTTAGGTTAGGTTAATGCTTAATATATAGAGAACACCTAGCTAACGTAATCATGTCTTCATCTTTGTTCTCCCATGAAAATGAAAGGTGCTTCTATATTTAATGTCAATAGAAAACGATGTTTCTTATTTTGGAATGTTTCAATATTTTAAATTTAGTTCCCTCTAAGGATACCATTACCATGTGAACCACTTTGCATCTTATTTTCCGCTTCTTCATTTGTTATTGTTGTTGATGTTATCATTATGGCAAATGATATATTGGTTCGGTTGTTAAAGTTTTAATCAATTATATTAGTTAACTAATTAAATATATTATTATAATTTCAAATTTAATTATTCGAGTTCATGTTAATCATGTACAACAATATATGTTTGTATTAAAGTAATAAAAAATACATTCTATCTAAAAGAAGAATGATGAAATTATGCGAGAGAGTAATAAAATTAATAACTTCATATAATTTATTTGTAAATTGACAATTTTAATATAAAAATTAAACACATATAAGTTTGAAGAAATTATACACCATTTTTTAGAGTAGTAATTATTTTTATATAAATGGTAAATAACAAATTAAAAAAGATCATCAAAATTCGAGAAGATATGAAAAGAGGGAAAAAAGAATGGCATGAAAAGCGACGGTGAGAGATTGAATATAGATAATTGTAATTTTAAATGTATAATTGAAAAAGAGAGAAAAGAGAAGTGGGAAAAAAAGTTAATAAAAAATGAAAATTCAAAAAAGATTTTAAAATTTAAGCTATACATTAAGTTTATAGATATATCAAAGATTAATTATAAGTTTTGTCTTAACCCTTCAATTTTTTAAGGAGTGGGACTTAATAAATTGTTTTTCATTGTAATTTTTTTTATTTTTAAAAATATGTACAAGTTAATTTTTTTATTAAAAAATGTTGAGTTTACAAGATGATTAATATTAATAATTTTATTTTTTAAAATATTCTTTTATCAAAAATAAATAACTCCGAAAATCCACAAACATCTACAGGGATTTTTTTTATATATTCCATTTAAAAAAGTACCAAACAATCCTATTTTTCAAATTAAATACTATAATACCCTTTTATTTTTTCTATTCAGACAACCCATTTGTTTAATAAGGGTTTGGAGTTTAAAAAGACCAAAAAATACTTTTAAAAAATAGAAGAATGGGGTGGAAATAATAGACATTTTTGGAAGAGATAGCCTTTTGGTTTTTATTTCACAATACAAAATCTTCTAATTTGAGAAATCAAAAAATTTCTTTAGACCAGAATTTTAGAGAATTTTGATCAATTCTTTATATTCAACTTATATTGTTATAATACTTTCAATATTAAAAATATATTAATCATACACATTTATTTATTATTTTGTTTTTAAAAAAAAACTATAAAAAAAGTTAAAAAATTATCTATTTTTTTTTTTTCACTCTCTTCCTCTGAAACTCTCACCTCCCCTCTTCTCTAAACTCCCTACCGAACTTGTGAAAGGATTTAGAAGGATCCATGAGATCATATGCATTGAAGATCTTATCCATGAGATCTTGGTTGTAGGACCACATTTTAAGGACGCAAACAACTTTATTTGGCCATTCAAGCTCAAAGCTCCATTGGGTGGCTTAAAAAAGAGGAACCACTATGTCGAAGGTGGTGATGTTGGAAATCGCATGAATTTCATCAATGAGCTAATCAAGAGAATGAATTAAACTCTTCCATTGTCCAATCATTTTAGGAGGGACAATCAATATTTATTTTTTGGCTTTTAAATCAGGACCAGACATCTTCGCATTTAAAATTTTGGAAATAGCATATTGTCTTTTATAAAAAATATAAAATATACAAAAATTATAATTAATAATAATAATATAAAATGATTAAAATTACTACAAAAAATATTGAGGTTTAATAGACTTGTCAATAATATTTAGACAATATTTTTAAGTATAGTTACTTGACATAGTTCGTATTTTTCTTATCACTTTATCTCTAATGTTCATTTTAGTTCAAATATAAAAACTATTTAGACGACTCTTCTTTAAGTCTTCGTATTTCAGAATTTTGACATATTATATCGCTTTCATATGGGAGCCAGAATTATGTATCATCAACAATTATGTACACCCAATTTTTTCGGGAACTCATACTCAACACAACACCACAAACTCCATATTATGTACCATCACCTCCCAACATAGAGTCACCCTCTCACTCCTATGGGTACACACCACATTAATCTTACGATTCAAATTGAAAGATCAATTTAATTTCAACCACTACCAACAATAACAAGTCATTCGTCAACAATCTTTCCATCAAATGACAATAGATTAATATATAACATATTCAGTACTAATTACAATGCACTTGAATCAACTAATCACACATTTGAAAACATGAATCATCCATTCTTTGTGAATGCATACTCCGTTGAATCATATATTTAACTAGACTTAAAGGTGAAAATAGTTCTTACGTATCATCGCCTCCTCAACATTCCTAAGAACAAACTCATTAGGTGCCAAGATGCCGCCAACAACTTGAACGTAATAGAAGATCTCCACCATACAGTATTGGAGAACACCTTGAACACTAATTGATTTTATTTCAACATCTATATTTTTTTTATATTTTTGTTAATCAATTTATGTTATTATTAAGGGTTAAATAAGTTTTTAAGACTATTTTTTTTAACTATATCATTAATTATTATTTTTCGTCTTTTTATTTTCTATTGTTATAATAAATTCTTTTAGACAACTTTTTATAATAAACTTAAAAGAATAAAAAAGTGAGAGTAATACAGCCTCGTTGAACCAAAATATATCATGAATTAGTTTTTTTTCTTATCATCACTGATGTCCGAATTTGTGTAAAAAAAAAATTTCTCTTCAAAAAATGAAGTAAATTGTTATTTTTTTAAATAAAGAATTGGGCTATTTTTAAAAATTCTCAGCATCGTTACCTTCATCTTCATCAAGTAAGACTTGTGCAGTCACAACTATAAACTTTTATTTCTTAGACACAATAGCGGATCCATAAACTTTTTATAATGGGGACTAGAAAATAATATATAGTATATTTATAAAAGAAAAATATTTTAAGTTTATCAAATTAAAATTTTATGACATTACCCCAACATAATCTATATATGTAGAATGGTTTTTCCTTTTTAAGATATGACAATATATTTTGATCATTGTAAGTGTTTTGTGTTAAAATATTTGATAAAATTAAGAGGATATATGATTAAAATTACTATCAATTAGAAGGATGGTTATATAATAAAATTGCTACTAGTCTCTTGTAATTTTTCTGCATTTATTTTCTTTTAAAAAATTATTTTATAGAGAGGTAAGAACTATTTTTTATAAAGGTAAAAAAAAATTATTAGACATTTGTCTTTGAAATTTTTCCTTTGTGGGGGCAAAGAGCCCCACATACCAATATCAATAGATCCGTCATTGCTTAGACACACACAATAAGTAGAAAAATAAAATAAAATAATTGATTTTTAATTTTATTATTATTATTATTAAAATAATTAAATGATGTATAGTTTTGTATGTTGAAGTAAAAACCTTTTTGATATGTGTTTTAGTGACAATAAACTTTATGAAATAAATGTTAAATTTTCTAAATGGTGATCTACGGATGTTTGCATTTTAGTTTTTGTTGAAAGAACATAAGTGGTCAAGCTTGAAGACACTCACATAAACAAATGCATTGTATCAACTCAACAATGAAAGAATTGAGGAGCCTAATTCATAAATATAAATATGATTATCCTCAAGCCGAGGATGACCATTGCAATATGTTGTATCTCAATCACACATAAAATCTCTTGGAAGAAGTTAAGAAAAACTATGGATCAAGATGTGTCTATATGAAAATTAGAGGATGAAGAATCTAGGTTCGAGGATGAATATTTTTCACAATCTTATATCCGAGGATAAATATTTTTCACAATCTCATATCTGAGGATAAACCTGAGGATGGACCTTCATCACAATCTCAGGTTCGAGGATGAATATTCTTCATAATCTCATATCTAAGAATAAATATTTATCAAAGTTTTCATCTCACAATTATTGAAAAAATAATTGTCATATAAGTACAATCAGGACAAAACTTGACAAGTTGTTCACACTATTCTAGGTTCATCAAAAGTAAACGTAGAAGTGACATCACATCAATAACGTACTCTTATGTGGGAGATAAGAACTTTCATCCTCGCACTTAACATAACCTAAGGATGGACTCTCGAAAAAATCATCCTCTTATATATAAAAATGAGGTCTTATGTAAACAGTGCAAAAATACTATGTCAACATTGTTCAAATTTATACAAAAGCCTTTGAAGTATGACAAACACATCAATTATGATTTTCAAGGTATTGAAAACAAGAAGGAACCTTCTCATTCATCAAGAGGATAATAAGAATGTTTTTTACAAATCATATTCTAGAAGGTTACCTAACAAGTAAAAAAGGTGGCAACATGTTTACACCAAATTCCAATAGCCACATATTGGAAAGAAAGACATACAATCATCTCTCAAAGACTTATATAGATATGACGATGATCATCCATGAACATCCTTAATATTATTTACGTTAGAGGATGAATACAGTCTCAAGATGAGGATAGATGCAAAAGATATCCTCATAACAATTTTGACACATAAAGAAAAGTACAAAGGTACAAAAAGGTGAAGTACTTGACATGAAGGACACACTAGTCAAAGTGGTTGGAAAATGGAAAGCAAAAAACAATAATCACATCAAGACTCAATAAAATAGAAACTCCATCCTCATACTTAAATTAGATATAAGGA
The DNA here is from genome assembly GCA_037974295.1 of Cicer cuneatum. Taxonomy (NCBI): domain Eukaryota; kingdom Viridiplantae; phylum Streptophyta; class Magnoliopsida; order Fabales; family Fabaceae; genus Cicer; species Cicer cuneatum. The sequence goes on along the minus strand of JBBPBO010001985.1, from coordinate 59,828,154 downwards.
CAAACGCAGAGGATAAACAATACTGAAGAGATGATGAATTTATGTCCTCTATGTCAGAGGATAAAAAACATAGAAGACATGATGAACTTATGTTGTCTATTCATCCTCGCATATGGGAAATGAGTAAAAGTATCAAAGTACAAAAAGTGATGTTCTTGACTTTTAAGGCAAGCCACTTCAAATTATTGGAAAAAGGAAAAGCAAAAAACATAAGTCACATCAGAATTAATGAAAGCTTCATCCTCCTACAACTCAGATCTGATGATAAACTGCAACACTCATCCTCTCAACATACTTAACACAAGGATAAAGGTTAAATGACAGCTTTGCAAATAAAGACAAGTCCAAGGAAACTTAGCAAAGTCTCCAACAACTATATTTTGCTAACCCATATGTTTGAAGCTCCAAAGACAACTATAAATATAGGAGTATTAATCTTCAAACATTAAGAGAGTCATCTACAAGTAAATATCTAAGTTATTTAAGTTTATCATCATTCTCTTTATTCTCCACACTCTTCCAAACTTCAATAGATCTGATGATCATTTTTATTGAGTGTGTTATATACAACTTCACATCACTATCTTATCTTAGAAAGTTGTAATTCAATCTCAAACAAATAAAACACATTATTACTTGTATATCCTCAAGTTGATATAAACTTGAGTTAATTTGTAAGTCTGTTGAGGCTAGTAAAAATACAGTGTTGTAAGTCTGGTGAGGCTAAGAAAATACATAGTTGAAAAGGTGCAAGTCAGAGGACGAGTTTCTGAGCACTATTCAAAATCTCACAAAGCTATGAAGACTAGAGTAGCCTATATTAGGTGAACTAATATAAATTATGTATGTGAATCTTCTTAAGCTATACTCTCTTTGTATTTGTTTTATTTACAATATTAGCACACTTATTACATGTATTTCAAACTTATATTATTCTTCTTTAGATCATCCTCAACAAGAGGATGATTATTTTTCATCTAATCATCTTCACTCCAAAAACAACTTGAGAGGATAATATTAGTGCATAAACTAAATTTTAAAAAGGGCCACATTCAACTCCCCCCTTCTTGTGACATTCACTTTACTTCATTGTATGTATGACTAAGTATACAAGTTGAATAAAAAAGTAATAAAAGTGTATGGTTGTTGAAGGTGTAAACACAAGAAGGGGGGGTTGAATTGTGTTTGACTAACTTGAATACTTTTCCTGTTTTTACACTTTTAAAACAAAACTTGATGTATGAATAAACATAGAGTTAGCAGCGGATATAAAGTAAAAATAAAACACAAAATTTTTATACTGGTTCACCGTTAACGAGGCTACGTCCAATCCCTTCACCTTGAAGGATTTCACTAATTCAAACCTTGAATTACAGCAGTTCTACTGACCCTCCAAGTCAGTCTTCTCAAACAGTCTAACAATCCTAGACTTTTGAGGAATACAACTCTTTTCTTCTCCTACCAATCAGACAACCCCAACTTGTAGAAGGAATTACAACACTTTGAATCTAATTGCCAAGTAATCTGCTACCCCTTCTGACTCCCTCAGATTGTAGACTCTACTTCAACAACTTAGATCACACGAGAAAGAAAATAACAAGAGTGCTTGCTTCTTGAAAGCTGGAACTCACAATTGACCTCACTGAAGACTTGAGTGTTTGCTTTGGAAGTGTATGACTCTTTTTAATTTTCGATGATAAGTATTCTGCCTTGAGCCTCCTTTTATAGATGCAGATTTGGGCCTCTTCCAAGCTTAATTTCGAGCTGAATCTTGCTGGATTCTCTTGCAAAAATAACTTGACCAATTGGGCTTTATTTAAATAAAAAAACATATCTTTTATTAAGCTTCAGATTTTCTTTCAAAATAACTGACCAATCAAGTCTTTAGTTCCTTCCCGCCAACAGCTCCTGAGTTCCACAATACTTAAATTTATTTTTGTAACAAATCTTTTTAATACTTTGATCAAAATAAATTAAAATCTCCACCGTTAATCCTCATGATTAAATCTGGACCATTTGATCTTCCTGCGCTAGTCCACATTTGGACCATACTAATTGATGTGGTGTGATCCTCTGATTTCGGCCATTCCTGGACCACACTTCCTAACCTTCTGATCTTTTGATCTCGGCCATCCTGGTCCAGTAAATTGATCTGCTGTGATCCTCTGATCTCGGCCACTGCTGGTCCACTCATTCTGACCTTCTGATTTCGGCCAACACTGGGCCATGGTCTGATCTTCTGATCTCGGCCAACACTGGGCAAAATAATTAAATCTGAACCATTGATCTGAAAATCTTCCCTCTGATCTGGACCAATTCTGGACTTGGTCTAGATTAAACTGAAATTAAATCTGGACAAATAATATTTCAGTCTGGACATTTTACCTTTGATTTTGGATCAGGTATGGATCAATTCTGGAAATCATTTCTTCTGGTCTGGACTTAGTTTCATACCCTGAACCATGCTATCTTCTGGTCTAGGTCAAATCTGGGTTAATTCTCTTGTTTTGGACCCATTAATTCATCCTCTGATTAAGTGTGGAACAAGTCTGGACTGTTTATCATTTCACTGCCAGGCCATCTTCTGGTCAGAATAACTTCTGGAATAAATCTGACATTTGAATCCTACTTGTCTGGATCAAGTCTCCCTCTGGCAGGCTTCGTTCTGGTCTGGTCCAGGTTTCCTTCTGACTTTGCTTCCTTCTGATCTGGGCCAACAAAGATATCTTCTGGTGGTGTTTTGACATCCTGGAGTATCTTCCGGTACCTTCAGGATTCAATCTCTGGAACACTTTGATCTTCTGCTTCTTATTACTTCAGCTTCTGGTGACATTTGATTTAATAATTCAAGGTTCAAAATAAGATTACATGGAGTGCTTTTGTAAACATCAAAATCATAAGTACTTAGAACCAACTGGGTTCCAACAATCTCCCCTTTTTTGATGATGAAAAAACCTTAACTTATTTTGCTAGTTTATAACTCGAAGACTTGAATTACTCCCCCTCAGACCAATCTCTCCCCCTAAGTCTGATACTGACTTTTTCTTCTCCTTTTCAACTCCTTCTTTATTCTCTCTTTCTTTTCGCTCTTCACATTTCCTCTCCTTTTCAACTCCTTCTCTTTTCACTCTTTGTTTTCCTCTCTTTATTTTTCTCTCTCCCTGTTTCATCTCCTTTTCAACTTATTTCTCCTTTTTCTCTCTCTCTCCCCCTCTTTTTGTGATCAGCCAAAAAGAGGTCATACTATTTTTGTATTTTTTGTTTTTCTCTTTACAAATTACAGAAGGTAAAACAGAAAATAAAAGACAAAAAATAAAATTACAAGAGATTTTAAAAACTCATAAGATGACTACTTGAGCTAGTCAGATATGGAAGTAATGCTGAGATGCTTCTTGATGAACTCGAACCTATCTTCTGGTAATGCTTTGGTGAAGATATCAGCCCATTGATGACCTGTGTCCACAAACTGGATGCTTAAAGTCCCTTTTTGAACATGGTCCCTAATGAAATGGTGTTTTATTTCAATGTGTTTGGCTCTAGAGTGTAAGATAGGGTTCTTGGTTAGGTTTATGGCTGAAGTGTTATCACAGAACAAAGGGATATTGGGTTTCAAAGATGTTGTAATCTTCAAGTCGATGTTTCATCCAGAGTAACTGTGAACTGCATCCTGCTGCTGATATATACTCAGCTTCAGCTGTTGACATGGCAATGGTGCTTTGTCTTTTGCTTGACCAAGAGATCAAATTATCACCTAAGAAAGTGCAGTTGCCACTTGTACTTTTCCTTTCCAGCTTGTCTCCAGTATAGTCGGAATCACAAAAACCTCTGAGTTTGTAGGTGGGGGTTTTCTCGTATAACAGGGTAAGGTTGGTGGTTCCTTTAAGGTATCTCAGAATTTGTTCGATAGCAGTTAAATGGGATTCCCTATGGTCAGCTTGAAATCGGGCACAGACACAAACACTAAACAAGATGTCAGGTCTAGAAGCAGTTAAATAAAGAAGGGATCCAATCATACCTTTATATGTTTTTTGGTCTATCTTTTGGCTGGTTTCAACTTTCTCAAGTGAGCAGGTTGGGTGCGTGGGGGTGGCCATAGGCTTACAGTCACTCATCTTGAACTTTTTAAGAAGTTCTTTAGTGTATTTAGATTGGTGAATGAGTATACCTGATTTACCTTGATGAATCTGAATTCCCAGAAAGAACTTAAGTTCTCCCATCATGCTCATTTGGAACTCTTTCTGCATTAGGTCAGAAAACTCTTTGCACAAAGTGCCATTAGTTGATCCAAATATGATATGATCAACATAAACTTGAATAATCAAAATATCATTTTTAATAGATTTCCTAAATAGAGTATTATCAATCTGGCCTCTGTTAAATTCATTCTTAAGCAGAAAGTTACTAAGTCTGTCATACCATGCCCTTGGTGCTTGTTTTAAACAATATAAAGATTTTTTAAGTTTGAAAACATGGTCTGGAAAATCAGAATTTTCAAATCCAGGGGGCTGTTTGACATAGACTTCCTCACTTATATAGCCATTTAAGAAAGCACTTTTAACATCCATTTGATACAACATTATGTCATGATTAGCAGCAAATGATAAAAGAATTTTAATTGCTTCTAACCTGGCCACTGGAGCAAAAGTCTCAGTGTAATCAATACCTTCCTGTTGACTGTATCCTTGATCTACTAATCTAGCTTTGTTCCTTACCACTTCACCTTTTTCATTAAGTTTATTCCTGAATACCCACTTGGTTCCAATAATGTTTTTGTTTGGTCTGGGTACCAAATCCCAAACATCATTCCTTTGGAATTCATTCAGCTCTTCTTGCATTGCAAGTATCTAACATTCCTCTGTCAAAGCTTCATCAATATTGCTTGGTTCAATTGTTGAGAGTAAACCAAACAGACTAGTTTCTCTACTTAATGATCTGGTCTTTAAAGGTTCTGCTGCACTGCCAATAATGAGAGATTCTGGATGTGAGGACTTGTACTTCCATCCATTCTTTCCCTCTGAATTGTTTTCAGAGTCAGCATGTTCTTCTTCATCTTGATCTTTCTCAGATTCTGCTTCTGGTTCAACTTCTAGTTCCTGTGCCTCTGGTTCACCTGCAATTTCCTCATCTTGCTTTGACTTTTCAGAGTCAAGCTGTTTATCATCAAACTTAATGTGGATTGATTCTTCCACAGTGTTAGTTTCTTTGTTAAACACCCTATAAGCTTTTGATCTCTCAGAGTAGCCAATAAAGAGACACTTTTGAGATCTAGAATCAAACTTAGCTAGGTTATCTTTAGTGTTCAACATAAAACAGATACAGCCAAATTGCTTAAAGTAGGAAATATTGGGTTTCTTACCTTTCCACAGTTTATAGGGAGTTTTATTTAGGATGGACCTGATATAGACTCTATTCTGAATGTAGCAGGCTGTGTTGACAGCTTCTGCCCAAAGGTAGGTGGCAACCTTCATATCATTCAGCATGGTTCTGGCCATCTCCTGCAGTGATATATTTTTTTTCCTTTCTACCACTCCATTCTGTTGAGGTGTTCTGGGGGATGAGAAGTTGTGAGAGATCCCATTCTCATCACAGAATTCTTCAAAGTACTTGTTCTCAATTTCACCACCATGATCACTTCTGATGGTTATGATCTTGATACCCTGTTCATTCATAACTTGCTTACAGAAGGAAATAAACACCTTGTGAGATTCATCTTTGTTCTTTAAATTTTTTACCCAAGTCCACCTTGAGTAATCATTAACAATCACAAAACCATATTTCTTACCACTGAGGGAAGCTGTTTGAACAGGACCAAACAGATCTAAGTGAAGCAATTCAAGTGATTGAGAGGTAGAAACACATTTTTTAGTTTTAAAAGAGCTTTTAGTTTGTTTACCTCTTTGACATGCTTCACACAAAATCTCAGTTTTGGAACTTACCTTGGGAAACCCTCTTACAAACTGGAGTTTGCTCAACTCGGATATAAGTCTAGGGTTTTCATGCCCTAGCCTATTGTGCCAAATCAGATTCTGCTCACTTACAGATAATAGACATTTAACCTGTTGCTTAGCAAGACTGAACAGATCTATTTTATAAACATTATCCTTCCTAGTGCCAGTAAATAAAATAGTCCCATCAAGTTGACTAACAGCTTTGCAAGTTTTTTGATTAAAAATAACATCATAGTTGCAATCACTTAATTGACTTATGCTCAGAAGATTATGTTTTAGCCCTTTAACTAACAGAACATTTTTAATAGAAAGGGAAGAAGAAGTGTTACCATCAATTCCTGTAGCAATAATCTGACCTTTCTGGTTTCCTCCAAAGGAAACTTTGCCTCTATTCTTCATAGTCAGATCCAGAAACATAGATTTATCTCCTATCATGTGCTTGGAGCAACCACTGTCAAGATACCAAGTTTTGTGTTGCTGATCAGACCTTGCCTTTTCTTTGTCAGAATTAGAGTCAGAGTCGGACTCAGATTTAGACTTAGCTTATGTTCGAGCCATTAGGGCCAGTTCTTCTTTTGGCCTGTTTGAGCAGTTTCCTTGATTCTACTTTGGTTTATAAACCATGTTCCTCTGATGATTCTGGAACATGTTTTGATTCTGGTAATTTTGGTGAATTTGGTGGTTCTGATGAATTTGGTAATTCTGGTAATTCCTGATTTGATTCTGGTTCTGGTTCTGGTTCCAGTGTTGATTCTGATTCTAGTTCCAGCACTGATTCTGATTCTGGTTCCAGCACTGATTCTGATTCTGGTTCCAGTGTTGGTTCTGGTTGCAGTTTCTGTGCTTCTGATACTGGTTCCAGTTCTGGTTCTGGTTCCAATTCCAGTTCTAGTTCTAGTTTTGATTCTGGTTCCAGTTCTGATTCTGATTCCGGTTCTGGTTGAGTTTACCAGACCTTTTTCCATCAGACTCAGATTGCCTTTGTCTTGTTGTAGCAGGAACATAAACCTTCTTCTACTTGTGCATTGCCAACATCCATTGTCCAGGCACCATTGTTGGTGTCTCCTTCTGGTTGCTAAGAACATCTGCAACATAGACAATTTGATCTTTTGGTACCCATAACTGATTGGGTCCAGGTTTTTCAGTCTTAACAGCTCTCTAATCTTGTTCATATTTTACCATTGGAAAAGATAGTTCAGAGTGACCTTTCTTAGCATAAACAATGCATAAAACATCAGAATGAACAACTTTACTTTCAGTAATTGTTTCTGTAAAACCAAGACCTCTCTTTCCAGAGTTACTGTTTCCATAAATCATAGATGCATATTTACTTCTTTCCATTCCATTAGAAATAATGTTTTGAAAAAATTGCTCATGCATATCAGATTCACAAACAGTTTCAGAAGTGGAACAAATATTACTTTTGAGAGTTTGGTTTTCAGACTTGAGTCTTGCAACTTCAGTTTTAAAATATTTGTTTTCAATTGCATACTTAGAATTTCGATTCTTTAAAACTTAGACTTCTTTGGTTATATTTTTCTTATCTTCCCTAAGAGTTTTCAGTTTTAAAGACATCTTATTGTTTGCATTTAACAAGTCTTTTAAAGTCTCAATTAATTCAGATTTAGAGAGATCAGAAAATACCTCACTGTCTTCATCTTCTGATTCTGTTCCAGAGCCTGAGCTGTATCCAGAACTTGAGTTGGTATGAGCCATCAGAGACAGAATTGCTTCCTCGGATGTGTTTCCAAACTTGCTTGAATGACTACTTCGTTCATTCTTCCTTATGCCTGCTTTCCTTCCTGAAATCATACCTTTATGAGGTCCTGAAGCAGACCTGATGTGTGCCTTCATTGCTGTTTCTGCCTCTTCTTCATCAGACGATTCTTCTTCTGATTCTGATACATCCCAGGCAGCCATCAAACCATTCTTTCTGTATCTGGAACTCTTCTTGTGCTGTTTGCCTTTTTCCAGATTTGGACATTCTGACTTGATATTGTTGGAACCAAGTTGGTTCTAAGTACTTAGGATTTTGATGGTTGCAAAAGCACTCAATGTAATCTTATTTTGTACCTTGAATTATTAAATTAAATACAATCAGAATATGAAGAAATCAGAAGCAGAAGATCAAAGGAAAATGAATTCTGGAATTTCCAGAAGATGTTCCAGGATGTCAAAACATCACCAGAAGATATGTTTGCTGGCCCAGAACAGAAGGAAGAAAAATCAGAAGGAAACATGGATCATACCAGAGGAAAGCCTGCCAGAGGGAGAGTTGATCCAGACCAAGAGGAATCAAATATCAAATTTATTCCATAAGTTATTGTGATCAGAAGATGGCCTGGCAGTGAAATATTAAACTGCCCAAACTTGTTCCAGACTCAACCAGAAGCTATGTTTAAGGGTCTAGAACAAGAGAATCAATCCAGATATGACCCAGACCATAAGATAGCATGATTCAGGGCATGAAACTAAGTCCAGACCAGAAGAAATGAATTCCAGAATCAATCCAGATCTGGTCCAAAATCAAAGGTAAAATGTCCAGATTGAAATATTTATTGTCTAGATTTAATTTCAATTTAATCAAGACCAAAGTCCAGAATTAGTCCAGATCAGAGGGAAGATTTCCAGATCAATAGTTCAGAATTAATTATTTGGTCCAGTGATGGTCCAGATCAGAAGATCAGACCATGGCCCAGTATTGGCCGAAATCAGAGGGACAGAATGTGCAGTCCAGCAAAGGCCGAGTTCAGAGGCTTATAGCATATCAGTTACGCATCCAGGATGGCCGAAATCAGAAGATCAGAGGGTCAGAAAGTGTGGTCTAGGGATAGTCGAAATTAGAGGATCACAGCATATCAATTATGTTGGTCCAGATGTGGACTAGCGCATGAAGATCCAATGGTCCAGATTTAATCAGGAAAATTATACGGTGGAGAATTTAATTTTTTTTTATCAAAGGATTAGAAAGATTTGTTACAAAAATAAAGTGAGGTGTTGTGGAATTCAGGAGCTGTGGCGGGAAGGAACCAACATATTTAATTGGCCAGTTATTTTGAAAGAAAATCTGAAGATATGTTTTTTATTTAAATAAAACCCAATTGGTCAAGTTATTTTTGGAAGAGAATCCAGCAAGATTCAGTTCGAAATTAAGCTTGGAAGAGGCCCAAATCAGCATCTATAAAAGGAGGCTCAAGGCAGAATACTTATTATCGAAAATCACAAAAGAGTCATACACTTCCAAAAGCAAACACCCAAATTTTCAGAGAAGTCAATTGTGAGTTCCAGCTTTCAAGAAGCAAGTACTCTTGTTATTTTCGTTCCACTGTGTCAAATCTAATTTGTTGAAGTAGAGTCTACAATCTGAGGGAGTCAGTAGAGGTAGCAGGTTACTTGGCAATTAGATTCATAGTGTTCTGTGTTAAATCTAAGTTGTTGAAGTAGAGTCTACAATCTGAGGGAGTCAGAAGGGGTAGCAGGTTACTTGGCAATTAGATTTATAGTGTTGTGATTTCTTCTACAATCTGGGATTTTCAGATTGGCTGAAGACAGGAGCTGCATTCCTCAAAGAAGTCTAGGATTGTTAGACTGTTTGAGAAGACTGACTTGGAGGGTCAGTAGCAAGGTTGTAATTCAAGGTTTGAATTAGTGAAATCCTTCAAGGTGAAGGGACTGGACGTAGCCTCGTTAACGGTGAACCAGTATAAAAACTGAGTTTTATTTTTACTTTTTATCCGCTGCTAACTTTGTTTTTAATTATACATCAAGTTTTGTTTTAAAAGTATAAAAATAGGAAAAGTATTAAAGTTAACTCAAACACAATTCAACCCCCCCTTCTCGTGTTTGCACCTTCAGATATGTCAAGGTTTATTGCACCCATAACAAACAATACTCTTCTTGCCAGATTCTTCCTTTCCTTTGTTGTTATGTTTCTTCTTGAAGTTTCTTCTCTTCCTATTTTCCCAGATCTTAACCATCTTTTTGGTTAAGTAAGCCATATCATCACAGTCACTGTCACTATCCTCTGATTCTGATGCTGCCTTTGCAGCTTTCTTCTGTTTCGACTTCAGAGCCAGATTCTTCTTCTTCTTTGGTTCATCTTCTTCCAGTTCTATTTCATGAGACCTGAGTGAGTTGATCAGGTCTTCAAGTCTTAAGTTATTCAGATCTTTGGCTTGCTGAACTACAGTAACCATTGGTCTCCACTTTTTTGGTAAACTTCTTAGAATCTTCTTGACATGATCTGCTGTTGTGTAGCTTTTCTTCAAGACCTTCAGTCCAGATATCAGAGTCTGGAATTTGCAGAACATTCCATCAATGTTTTCATCATCTTCCATCTTGAACATCTCATACTGTTTGACCAGTATGTTAGCCCTTGCTTCTTGAACCTACTGGGTTCCGTCATAGGTCAGAACCAGACTGTCGAATATGCTCTTTGCTGTTTCTTTATCTGTGCATCTGTCAAATTCCTTGAATGTGATGGCACTGATCATGATGTTTTTGGACTTGTGATGAAGTTTGTGTAATCTGCTCTGATCTGGTTTCATATCATCCATGTCTAGTTTTTTAGTTGGATCTTCTAGATCAGTAGGTGCAGTGTATCCTTTGACTATCATATTCCATAGTTCAGGATCTTGAGATATGACGAAACTTCTCATTCTGTCCTTCCAATACTCAAACCTTTCTCCATCAAACAGTGGTGGTCTGTTGATGTTGCCTCCCAATTCTTCTATGGATTCTGCCATGTTGAACCCCTTAGACCTTTCCTCAAACACTGTTAAGTGTTCAGCCTTGAGACCGAGCTCTGATGCCAATTGAAGCTGCAAACACGAGAAGGGGGGGTTGAATTGTGTTTGACTAACTTGAATACTTTTCCTGTTTTTACACTTTTAAAACAAAACTTGATGTATGAATAAAAACAGAGTTAACAGCGGATATAAAGTAAAAATAAAACACAGAATTTTTATACTGGTTCACCGTTAACGAGGCTACATCTAGTCCCTTCACATTGAAGGATTTCACTAATTCAAACCTTGAATTACAGCAGTTCTATTGACCCTCCAAGTCAGTCTTCTCAAACAGTCTAACAATCCTAGACTCTTGAGGAATACAACTCCTTTCTTCTCCTACCAATCTGACAACCCCAGATGGTAGAAGGAATTACAACACTTTGAATCTAATTGCCAAGTAATCTGCTACCCCTTCTGACTCCCTCAGATTGTAGACTCTACTTCAACAACTTAGATCACACGAGAAAGAAAATAACAAGAGTGCTTGCTTCTTGAAAGCTGGAACTCACAATTGACCTCACTGAAGACTTGAGTGTTAGCTTTGGAAGTGTATGACTCTTTTTAATTTTCGATGATAAGTATTCTGCCTTGAGCCTCCTTTTATAGATGCAGATTTGGGCCTCTTCAAAGCTTAATTTCGAGCTGAATCTTGCTGGATTCTCTTGCAAAAATAACTTGACCAATTGGGCTTTATTTAAATAAAAACCATATCTTTTATTAAGCTTCAAATTTTCTTTCAAAATAACTGGCCAATCAAGTCTTTAGTTCCTTCCTGCCAACAGCTCCTGAGTTCCACAATACTTCAATTTATTTTTGTAACAAATCTTTTTAATACTTTGATCAAAATAAATTAAAATCTCCACCGTTAATCCTCATGATTAAATCTGGACCATTTGATCTTCCTGCGCTAGTCCACCTCTGGACCATACTAATTGATATGCTGTGATCCTCTGATTTCGGCCATCCCTGGACCACACTTCCTAACCTTCTAATCTTCTGATCTCGACCATCCTAGTCCAGCAAACTGATCTGCTGTGATTCTCTGATCTCGGCCACTACTGGTCCACTCATTCTGACCTTCTGATTTCGGCCAACACTGAGCCATGGTCTGATCTTCTGATCTCGGCCAACACTGGGCCAAATAATTAAATCTGAACCATTGATCTGAAAATCTTCTCTCTGATCTGGACTAATTCTGGACTTGGTCTGGATTAAACTGAAATTAAATCTGGACAAATAATATTTCAGTCTGGACATTTTACCTTTGATTTTGGATCAGGTCTGGATCAATTCTGGAAATCATTTCTTCTGGTCTGGACTTAGTTTCATACCCTGAACCATGTTATCTTCTGGTCTGGGTCAAATCTGGGTTAATTCTCTTGTTCTGGACCCATTAATTCATCCTCTGATTAAGTCTGGAACAAGTCTGAACTGTTAATCATTTCACTGCCAGGCCATCTTCTGGTCAGAATAACTTCTGGAATAAATCTGACATTTGACTCCTACTTGTCTGGATCAAGTCTCCCTCTGACAGGCTTCATTCTGGTCTAGTCCTGGTTTCCTTCTGACTTTGCTTCCTTCTGATCTGGGCCAGCAAAGATATCTTCTGGTTGTGTTTTGACATCCTGGAGTATCTTCTGGTACCTTCACGATTCAATCTCTGGAACACTTTGATCTTCTGCTTCTTATTACTTCAGCTTCTGGTGACATTTGATTTAATAATTCAAGGTTCAAAATAAGATTACATGGAGTGCTTTTGTAAACATCAAAATCCTAAGTACTTAGAACCAACTTGGTTCCAACAGTTGTGACCACACAAGTCTTGCTCCGTCTTCATCATCTTTTTATTTAGATATAAAAAAAATCCACTCAAATACAACTCCAGATAATGTTAGATCACTTACCTCTTCTAAACTCAAAAATCAAAATCCCCAAAATCTTAATAAATATTAGATTCATATGAAACCTAATATGGAATGGACTTGCGTCAGGGGTGTACTTGCTTGCACACACTTCGACAATCAAGTTAATTTGTGTATAAGAATGAGAAATTTTTTAGGTTAGAATTCAGTGTTACCTTTGTGTGCACTATATGTACTTTTTAAATGACATTCCCTATGGTTCCTAGACAAAATTCATTAGGGTTGTCAATGACAAGATATGTGATTCTCAGACACCGTATGATTTCGAACGTGTGTCTTCGCTGATGTGAGGTGATTGTGTTCATAACATGATTGATATCATGTGGCTGGAAGTGAAGGTATAAGTGAGCTATAGTAGTCCTCCATATCAGATTCTCTTTGTTTAACCATGAAATGCCCCCAATTCAATAACCTTCTGCATTTCTGAGACATGGGTCGGGTTGGTCCAAAGTCGACCCATTATAGTGATAAAATGAGCCACTTTGACCTGAGTTCGGCCATGAACAAAAACTAATACTAAAATCTAGGAAAATCAGTACGTACCAAAATAATCTCCAAAGGATACTTGATTGTGCATACACAGTGGAGATATCAATAACACAAATGTTTCTTTTCTAAGATAACTAAAACTTTTTTTTCTCTTAATTTCTTTGGCTTACTCACACTTCCCAGACTCGATTTACTTCTTTACTGAATGTCTCACAAATGCAACAATGCAACCACTATTTCGAAGCCGATGAAATTAATGACAATAGTGAATACAACCAATTCGAAAAACGTTGGAGATTGCTCGGGGCTCATGCTAGTAATGAAAACTTAACAATCCCAAAATTCATGGATTTAATAAATTGAAAATTTTGATTTTGGATGAGAATAAATATAACACCGAGATTCATGCAATTTAAACTTTACTTGCATGAGGATGAAGATGGTCAAAATGAGGGTGAAATTTTTTATTTTCAATAAAAATGTGATGAAGATGTGGATGAAAATGGTGAAGATGAGGATGAAGTTTTTTTTTTTTTTTAATTGAGAATGGAGATGTTAATAGATTTACTAGATTTTTTTTATTTTATTTTTAACAAAACAATATTTTAAAAAATAAAATGATTAATAATAATCTTATTGTACCATGGCAACTAAACATTTTTTAATAAAAAAAATTAAAAAATATTAACATATACACATTTTTAAAACATAAAAATAAATTCTTTATTTTTTAAAATATGTACAAAATTTTTAAAAAAGATTAACTAATACACATTTTAAAAAATAAAGAAAAATTTTCATTATTGATTAGCTCATTGTTTTCTATTACTCTCTTCTACCTTTCTTTTTCTCCTTTTTTTTTCTTTTTATATAATTTTCCCACCTTTCTTTTATAAACTAAACATAACATAAATCATTTGGTTCAGTATACTATTTAATTCCTAGATTTTAAATTTGATGTTTGGGCTTTCATTCGATTTACACAATTGACCACTGTCCTTACTTCTCACATGTCATTGCCAATTGCCACACAAGTCGGTCTTTAATTGGCGGACTTCAAGCCATAATTTCATTTCACTTTAATCTCTTGATAAGTCCAACCACACCGGTCAACCGGTTCAACCCTTTCTCCCTGGTGCCATTCTTTCTTAACCCCTTCATTCTCTCCTACCGGTTCATCCGGTTCCCCGACACACTCCAAAGACTTCATTTCGCCTCCATTTCACTCCCATTTCTTCTCAAATAAATTCTTCTCAATTTCATTTACATTACAATTTCAATTTCTGAACTAAACGTTACTCTCTTCTTCTTCTTCTTCTTGCATGTGTCTTCGCTATCATCGATGGAGGTTGAAGCCTAACTTCGATGTTCCAGATCTCATTTAATCTCTTATCATTCTGATTTCAACCAAAGTTCTTTCGGTTTCTGAACATGTTCGTCACCTTTTCAATCGGTAACCGGTGAGAAAATCACGATTTCAGATATCTCATTTTCTTGCTATTTTTACTTTTCTATTCTTTTTTAATTAAAAAAAATCACCTGATCATTTCGAAAATCACTTTTTAAGCTTAAATTTTCTACCGATCATGATTTCTGATGTTTCTATTTTTCGCTTTGATGACAAAATTTAATTCTCATATGTTTTTGTTACTTTTTTTTCTCCACTATTGTTTATCGTCAGTTTGTTACTTTAGCGTTCTGTTTTATACGATTCTTATTTGTTTATTTAATAATTTGATGTGTTGTGATTTATTTTTATTTATTTTGAATAATTTAATTTTTATATCAATGTTTCTGCTCTAGTATGGTAGTATTTTTCTTGTCGAAATCCAGCTCTATATTTAGGGTTTACTTTTTCTATCTTATTTGGCTGCATTTTTAGTTTTGTTGAGAAGTTCATTTAGTTATGAAATTAAAAAACATTTTTGAAAAGTGTATGAAACATTTTATTATTAGCTAAAAAAATAAATGATAATTTCTAAAAAAGGTTAATAGAATTAGTCCTAAAAGTACATTTTTTTTAGGCTTAGATGAAGTGGTTACTAATTTTGTTTATGATTGTTTATGTCCAGTTAACTGAAGCATGTACTGTGGTGTGCCCCAGTGAAATCAAAATCAAGTACTTAATTTTTCGTGTTGACGTAGAAGTTTCAACTAACAGAAAAGGATATGAAAACACTAACCATTATTACTGAAGATTCTTTTTCCAGTTTATTGGAATTTGCTTCTAACAATGACATTGAAGGTTTTAAGTTGCTATTAGATAAAGAAGGAGCTTCTTCGATTAATGAGGTGGGTATTTGGTATGGTCGGCAAAATGGGTCTAAGCAGATTGTTCTTGAGCATAGAACTCCTTTGATGGTTGCTGCCACTTATGGAAGTATTGATGTTATGAAGCTTATACTATTGTATCCTGAAGCGGATGTGAATTTTGCTTGTGGGGTGAATAAAAGCACTGCCCTTCACTGTGCTGCTTCTGGTGGGTCAGTTAATGTTGTTGATGCTGTGAGGCTTCTTATATCGGCTGGTGCCGATGTTAATTGTGTCGATGTCAATGGAAATCGTCCCGTTGATGTCATTGTTGTTCCTCCGAAGCTGCAAGGCATGAAAGCAGTTCTTGAGGAACTTCTTTTGGATAATGCCTCTGATAATGGCTCTGTTGGTGACTTCTCTGTACCGCTGTCTGTTAATTCTTCTAGTTCCGGTTCGCTTGAAAATGGGATGGTGTTACCATACTCTCCTTCAGTGTCGCCACCTTCTCCTATGGCAGAATTGAAATTTACTGAGAAGAAAGAGTATCCAGTTGATCCATCACTTCCTGATATAAAAAACAGCATATATGCAAGTGATGAATTTCGGATGTTTTCTTTCAAGGTTCGTCCTTGTTCCCGTGCGTACTCTCATGATTGGACCGAGTGTCCATTTGTTCATCCTGGAGAAAATGCTCGGAGAAGAGACCCTAGGAAGTTCCATTACAGTTGTGTGCCTTGCCCTGAATTTAGGAAAGGGGCTTGTAGGCGTGGAGATATGTGTGAATATGCTCATGGAGTATTTGAGTGCTGGCTACACCCAGCTCAGTATCGAACTCGCCTCTGTAAAGATGGCATTAGTTGTAATAGAAGGGTGTGTTTTTTCGCTCACATTCCAGAGGAATTGAGGCCATTGTATGCGTCAACTGGATCTGCAGTTCCTTCACCACGATCATCTGCCACTGCTCTTAATGCGATGGACATGGCTGCTGCAATGAACCTTTTTCCTGGTTCACCTTCGTCAGTCTCTTCCATGTCTCCATCTCATTTTTCCCAGCCGATGTCGCCTTCTGGAAATGGCATCTCATTCTCAAATGCTTCCTGGTCACAACAAAATGTGCCAGCTCTTCATTTACCAGGAAGCAATCTTCAATCTAGTCGATTGAGATCTTCACTTAGTGCTCGTGACATTCCACTTGAAGACTTCAACGTGCTGACTGATTTTGATGGCCAGCAACACCTTTTTAATGACTTGAGCTGTTTCTCACAGCCTCACCCTGGTTCTTGTCGGTCTAAGACACTAACTCCATCAAATCTCGAAGAGCTGTTTTCTGCTGAAATTTTGTCAACTCCCCGTTATTCTGACCAAGCAATGGCTTCTGTTTTCCCCCCTTCACATAAATCAGCTGCTATGAATCAGTTTAAGCAGCTTCAAAGTATGTTATCACCAATAAATACTAATATGTTGTCTCCTAAAAACGTTGACCATCCTCTGTTTCAGGCTTCATTTGGTGTCCCTTCTTCAGGTAGGATGTCGCCTAGAAGTGTTGAACCAATCTCCCCAATGAGCCCCCGAATGTCTGCATTTGTGCAGCGTGAGAAACAGCAGCAACAGCTGCGGAGTTTAAGTTCTAGGGACCTTGGTGCCAACAATCCTACCGCAGTTGTTGGATCCCCTACAAACCCATGGTCTAAGTGGGGATCTCCTAATGGGATGGCTGATTGGTCAGTAACTGGGGACGAACGAAGTCGCCAAATGCACAGTGCGTCGTCCTTTGAATACAGAAACAATGGGGAAGAGCCTGATCTGTCATGGGTCCAAACCCTAGTGAAGGATTCCTCACCTGAGATGATTAAAGAGAAGTTTGCGACTGCTGGCCCTATTGTGTCTGCTGATGGATTGAATTCCAATTCACAAATTGAATCTGTGGATCATTCTGTTTTAGGAGCTTGGCTTGAGCAAATGAAACTGGATCAGCTTGTAGTCTAGTTATTAAATTGACACGTCACATCTTATTAAGATAGGTATTTAAATTCTTAAGGTACATATTCTTTTGGTGAAAGTTTTTCGGATGAAGACAACAAGGAATGGAAGTAGTAAAAGGAGGAGGCTTGGCTACAATGTTGAAGCATAGTAGTATTCTATTTTTCCAATAAAAGAATAAAATTTGACATTCAATATTTTGCTAGAGAGCTTAAAAAGAGGTGAAGAGCTATCTCTTTGGGCTGATATTCATTAGGGAGAGAAAATCCTGTGGAGGTCGTGTATTTTTCTTCCAAAACGCCCTGTTTTCAGGATTTTCCATTTTTCCATTTTCAAGTTCTTTCTCAAGTTGTTGCCTATATATAAAAATATTGATGTGATGAAAGAATAATTGCAGGTAATTTGCACTGCTGAGTATTTGCTGCAGATCTAAGAAATAGTGAAGTTCATTATGTTCATTTCGTGTATTAATTTGGATTGTACCTGTTATCATTTCATTTTCAAACTCAAATGATATGTGCTTTATTCTCTTTATATTTTTCCTACTTTTTTTCTGTCTTGGAACTACCAACAACTTGTAATGTGCTCCTTTTGAGCAACTAATTAATAGCATTATGTACTACTTGAGCATTGTTTTTGGTCTCTTCTAAATTGAATAAATAGTAGATAGTATAGTGAGAAAAATCTGAGTAATTTTGTTAGTTTATGTTTGTTATGTTGTGTTCTTATTATCAACTATTGATTGATCTATTCATTACAAAAAAATTCCCAGTTTAGAATTATGTGTGGTCATAGTAATCATAAGTTTATAATTAACTTGGCAAAGCCACGGTTGAGAAAAGTATAAAAGAGTTGTTTGTGTTGAAGATTTGATAGAAAGAGTAAAGAGTAACAAGTTGTATCTGTTTTTCTTTTCTTTTCAAGAATTAAAAGATTGTGTGTTTTTTCAATAGTTTCTCATAAATGAGAACAAGATTTCACTCCTATTTTCTAGGCGGGTTTGGGATTGAAGGATAATGATACTGTGTTTGATACTCAGGTGGGTGAGAAAAGAAGCTTTGTGGTGAATGGTAAAAGGGTCGTTTTAGTTTAATTGCTTTGAATGATAAAATTAAAGATATGGATTATGGTGTTAATTATGTCGCTTGATGGCAAGGCCAACCCACATAATAATGGGCTAATAATGCAATAAATTTTGGTTAGGCAGAGTAGGTAGGTGTTTCATTAGGGGTAGATTATGGATGTCTATGAACCTCAATAATGTCTCCTAGTTCTTGGTCAGTTTGTGAATTGGCTGTGGATCCCATCCCACTCTTTCCCCCTCGCTAATGCACACAATATAATTATAATTGGAGTTTTCAATTAAGTTTCAATATAAAAGTCTTTCTTAAAAAATTTGGTATTAAACTCTTTAATATTAAGTCTTCTATTGAGATAACTTCTTAAAGTTTTGATTAGTTGTTTTATTATTTTTTGTAGATTTAAATGATGGAGTTTATGATTTTAATATTGTCAATTGAGATTTTTCTATGAAATTTTTTTGAATTTGTTTTTCTTAAAAAATTGATTTTTTTTTTCAAAATAACGTAGAAAAAAATTTCGAATCAATTTTAAAATATTATTTTAAGAAAAAAATCAACTTTTTTCTTAAAACAATTTTAAAAAAACAAATGAAAACCTTATTATCAGAAAAAAAATTTTCGAGAAATTATTAACTTTTTTTTCAAAAAATTTTTCAAATCTTTTTTAGAAAAAAAAATCAAAAGATAAATTGAAAAAGTTGGTTATGAGTCTTAATTTGAAAAACTTTCTTATTAGAACTTTTTTAACTATAAAACTTTTTAACCTGTTTAATATATAAATTGAGACCAATTATTAATAAACTTGTGAAATTAGCGCTTATAAACACAACCCTCTATTAATGTTGTAACCCATCACTCCTTGTAGATACTATCACCCTTACAACCATTGTTATCATTGATAAAATAATGATCATTTACTGCTTCTAAAACATAACATATTATTAATTGATAAGGAGAAAAAATAACATGAATGTAGTGTAATGCATCCCTAGTAGCCACCCTCTAAGGCACTAGTATCTTCTAAGAGGAAACCAGAATTTTAGATAGTACGGAAAACCTCCATAGCTTGCGAAGAGAGAAGATCATATCACTACTGCTATACCTAGGATATATGATAATATAATGAATAAAGAACCAACTTAGTCCTTTACAATTCGGTTCCTAATGATTTCTGTCTCTAAAAAAAAAATATTTAAATTAATTAACAGCTGTATAAATGAAGTCTCAAGATATGTATATGTATGTCACATTATTAAAATTATTAACATGTAAATATTTAATTCATATAATATATATAATATTTAGTTCTAAAATTAAAAAAAAACAATATGGATTAATTTAGCTCAAAATTATTTATATGATGGAAAATTTTTATTTTGAGTAGTTAAATATATACTATTAAAATAATTAAATATAAAATGTACTTATTTATTCACAAAAGTTTATTTAGACATCAAAACACAGTTTCGTCTTTATATATTCATAAATGTTTATGTAATTTTGACGTAATTAAAGTCTGTTGGTTCATTGTCTCACACATTTAAAACATATTTATTTTTATGAAAATATTTTCTATTTTTATTTTTTAAAGTATACGTATATTTTAATTAGTTAATACGAAGATGTGATACTCTTAAAATAAATTTTTATAACAAAGTGCAGATGAAACATTAACTTGAGATGGTGCACTTTTAAAAATAATAAAAACCTTTTTTTGACATTTTTTTTTATTTTCAAAGTAGACAATTATTCTCTTCAAAAAAGTATATTATCTTTTTATTAACATTTGGACATAAATTTAAAAAAAAATATATTCACAAACTAAATAGACTCTTACAAACAAAAAGAATTTTTTACCCTTAAAATATATGTATAAAACAAATTGTTTATCGGCAATCATTATATATAAAGTGAACAAATTTTGTAAACAACTCAAAACCAAAGACACTATACAAATTGCCTAAGAAATCATTTCAATAATGACATCCAATCTTTATGACAGAAAAACCGTATCAACTCTCTGTTTTCAAATTTGTTGAATGACAAACATGCCAGCACCAACCCACAAATGTCATTGTGGAAGGTGACACATATCATCATTCGTAAATTAAAGCTACATATACTAAAGGTTGATCAATCATGTAGCAACACCACTAAGGGAAGCATTAGTGCTAGTGGAGTATGAAACCAAATTGATTTGGCAAAAAGAGCTATCGTTGGTATTACTTTTCTCTTGAAAAAGACTTATTGGATTGGACACCTCTAATTTCTTATCTTACACTAATTTCTATATTCTCAATGGTATTTTTTTATAAGAAAAGCTTCAATTTAATTTTTTGGAAAATCTAGTGATATATATATTGATGAGTATGATGTGCATATATATAAGCACGATGACAATATAATAGTTCTCATATCAAAGATGGCAATCAAAAGATAGATATATGATTGGATATACTTTATACTTTATCATCACCATATATATAAACAAAATTCTTTTTTATTTATAATTTTCTACATACAAAACAAAT
The DNA here is from genome assembly GCA_037974295.1 of Cicer cuneatum. Lineage (NCBI taxonomy): Eukaryota > Viridiplantae > Streptophyta > Magnoliopsida > Fabales > Fabaceae > Cicer > Cicer cuneatum. The sequence continues at coordinate 59,807,159 of JBBPBO010001985.1, read as the reverse complement.
ATAATTTCATTCACTCAAGTCTAATTCCAGTTACATTCACTAGTCTAATATTATGTACATACGCAATTTTCTATATATATATATATATATGTACACAATACACAAGTATTAAATATAGCGAAATATTAGTAATAAAAGCAAAATATAACATAAGTCTATTTATATAAAACAATTATTTATACAAAAGTTTATCTATATAATACTCTAAGTTATACCCTATTACGATCTTCATATTGTTGGAACCAAGTTGGTTCTAAGTATTTAGAATTTTGATGTTTACAAAAACACTCCATGTAATCTTATTTTGAACCTTGAATTATTACATTAAATGCCACCAGAAAATAAAGTTTCTAGAGGTAGAAGATGAAGACACCAGAAAATGCATCCAGAAGGTACCAGAGGATGCATCCTGGAATTACCAGAATATATCTTTGCTGGCCCAGATCAGAAGGAAGCAAAGTCAGAAGGAGACCTGGACCAGACCAGAAGGAAGCCTGCATGAGGGAGACTTGATCCAGACCAGTAGGAGTCATAAGTCAGACTTAATCTAGAAGATGGTCTGGCAGTGAAATGATAAACAACCCAAACTTGATCCAGACTTAATCGGAGGATAAGTTAAAGGGTCCAGAACAAGATAATCAATTCAGATTTGACCCAGACCAGAAATAGCATGGTTCAGGGTATGAAACTAAGTCCAGACCGGAAGAAATGATCTCCAGACTTGATCCAGAACTGATCCAAAACAGAAGGTAAAATGTCCAAACTGAACTATTATTTGTCCAGATTTAATTTCAGTTTAATCCAGACCAAGTCCAGAATTGGTCCAGATCAGAGGGAAGATATTCAGATCAATGGTCCAGATTTAAGTATATGGCACAGTGTTGGCCGAGATCAGAAGATCAGACCATGGCCCAGTGTTGGCCGAAATCAGAAGGTCAGAATGTGTGGTCCAGCATTGGCCGAAATCAGAGGATCACAACAGATCAGTTTGCTAGACCAGGGTTGACCGAAATCAGAGGATCACAGCAAATCACTTAGTATGGTCCAGATGTGGACTAGCGCAGAAGATCAAACGGTCCAGATTTTATCATAAGGATTAATGTTGGATATTTAATTAAATTTGATCAAAGTATTAAAAAGATTTGTTACAAAAATAAAGTGAAGTATTGTGGAATTCAGAAGCTGTTGGTGGGAAGAAACTAAAGACATGATTGGCCAGATATTTTTGAAGGCAAATCTGAAGCAAAAAAAAAATATGTTTTTAATTTAAGTGAAGCCCGATTGGTCAAGATATTTTTGCAAGAGAATCCAACAAGATACAGCTCGAAATTAAGCTTGGAAGAGGCCCTAATTCACATCTATAAAAGGAGGCTCAAGGCAGAATACTTAGTATCAAAAATCACAAAAGAGTCATACACTTCCAAAAGAAAACACTCAAGTTTTCAGTGAGGTTAATTGTGAGTTCCAGCTTTCCAGAAGCAAGCACTCGTGTTATTTTCTTTCCCTTGTGTTAGATCTAATTTGTTGAAGTAGAGTCTACAATCCGAGGGAGTCAGAAGGGGTAGCAGATTACTTGGCAATTAGATTCAAGGCGTTGTAATTCCTTCTACAATCTGGGGTTGTCAGATTGGTAGGAGAAGAATTGACTTAGGAAGTCAAGGTGCTGTATTCCTCAAGAGTCTAGGATTGTTAGACTGTTTGAGAAGACTGACTTGGAGGGTCAGTGGAACTGTTGTAATTCAAGGTTTGAATTGATGAAATCTTTCAAGGTGAATGGACTGGACGTAGCCTCGTTAACGGTGAACCAGTATAAAATTCTGTGTTTTTATTTTTACTTTATAACCGCTGCTAACTCTGTTTTTATTCATACATCAAGTTTTGTTTTAAAACTGCAAAAACAGAAAAAGTATTCAAGTTAGTCAAACACAATTCAACCCCCCCTTCTCGTGTTTGCACCTTCAATTGGCATCAGAGCTCGGTCTCAAGGCTGAGCACTTAACTAGTGTTTGAGGAAAGGTCCAAGGGGTCAACAACATGGCAGAATCCAAAGATGATTTTGGAGGCAACATCAACATACCACCATTGTTTGATGGAGACAGGTTTGAGTATTGGAAGGATAGAATGAGAAGTTTCTTCATATCTCAAGATCCTGAATTATGGAAGCTGGTAGTCAAAGGATACATTGCACCTACTATTCCAGGAGAGCCAACTAAAGAACTGGTCATGGAAGATATGAAACCAGACCAGAGCAAAGCATACAAACTGCATCACAAAGCCAGAACCATGATGATCAGTGCCATCACATTTAGGGAACTTGACAGATGCACAGATAAAGAAACAACAAAGAGCATATTCGACAGTTTGGTTCTGACCTCTGAAGGAAGCCAGCAGGTTCAAGAAGCAAGGGCTAACATACTGGTCAAACAGTATGAGATGTTCAAGATGGAAGATGATGAAGACATTGATGGAATGTTCTGTAGATTCCAGACTCTGATATCTGGACTGAAGGTCTTGAAGAAAAGCTACACAACAACAGATCATGTCAAGAAGATTCTAAGAAGCTTACCAACCAAGTGGAGACCAATGGTTACTGCAGTTCAGCAAGCCAAAGATCTGAATAACTTAAGACTTGAAGATCTGATCAGCTCACTCAAGTCTCATGAAATAGAACTGGAAACAGATGAACCAAAGAAGAAGAAGAATCTGACCCTGAAGTCGAAACAGAAAAAAGCTGCAAGGGCAACACCAGAATCAGAGGATAGCGACAGTGACTGTGATGATATGGCTTACTTAACCAAACAGATGGTTAAGATCTGGGAAAACAGGAAGAGAAGAGGTTCCAAGAAGAAACATAACAGCAAAGGAAAGGAAGAATCTGACAAGAAGAGCATCATCTGTTATGGATGCAATGAACCTGGACATATCAAGTCAGCATGTCCAAATCTGGAAAAAGACAAACAACACAAGAAGGGTTCCAGATTCAGAAAGAAGGGTCTGATGGCAGCCTGGGATGTATCAGAATCAGAAGAAGAATCATCTGATGAAGAAGAGGAAGAAACAGCAATGATGGCACACATCAGGTCTGCCTCTGGATTTCACAAAGGCACAAGTTCAGGAAGGAAAGTAGGCAGAAGGAAGAATGATGAAAGCAGTCATTCAGGCAAGTTTGGAAGCACATCAAGGGAAGCGATTCTGGCTCTGATGGCTCATACCAACTCAAGTTCTGGATACAGCTCAGGCTCTGGAACAGATTCAGAAGATGAAGACAATGAGGTATTTTCTGATCTCTCTAAATCTGAATTAATTGAGGCTGTAAAAGATTTTTTAAATGCAAACAATAAGATGTCTTTAAAACTGAAAACTCTTAGGGAAGATAAGAAAAATCTGACCAAAGAAGTCCAAGTTTTAAAGAATCAAAATTCTGAGTATGCAACTGAAAACAAGGATTTTAAAACTGAAGTTGCAAGACTCAAATTTGAAAGCCAAACTCTCAAAAGTAACATTTGTTCCACTTCCGAAACTGTTTGTGAATCTGATATGCATGAGCAATTTTTTCAAAATTTTATTTCTAATGGAATGGAAAGAAGTAAATATGCATCTATGATTTATGGAAACAGTAACATTGGAAAGAGAGGTATTGGTTTTACAGAAATTGTTGCTGAAACTAAAAATGTTCATTCTGATGTTCTATGTATTGTTGGTGCTAAGGAAGGTCACTATGAATTATCTTGTCCAATGGTAAAATCTGAACAAGATCAGAGAACTGTTAAAACTAACAAACCTGGACCCAATCAGTTCTGGGTACCAAAAGATCGAATTGTCTATGTTGCAGATATTTTGAGCAACCAGAAGGAGACACCAACAATGGTGCCTGGACAATGGATGTTGGCAATGCACAAGCAGAAGAAGGTTTATGTTCCAACATCTACCAAACAGAAGCCAATTGACTCTGGTAGAAGAAGAACTAGTCAACACAATTCCTATCAGAACCAGAACCAGAAGCATATGAGGAACATGAAATATCAAAGAAATCACACACATCACACGAATCAGAATCAGAACTGGAACCAGAATCAGAAGAACAGGAATTGGAACCAGAACCAGTACTGGAACTAATATCAGAAACACAGGAACCAGAACCAGAACCAACACTGGAACCAGAATCAACACTGGAACCAGAATCAGAATCAGTACTGGAACCTGAACCAGAACAGGAATTATCAGAATCATCCAAATCACCAGATTCACCTGAACCATCAAACTGTTAGAGGAACCAGGTGATTCACACGAATTGAACACTTCAGCAGAAACAACATTCCAGTTGTTTCAAAAAATAAGCAGAAACCACCAGAAGCAGAATTAATGATAGTGCAGGTTCACCAGAACCAAAGGGAGCAGAAGTAGAAGCAGAAGAAACAGAAGTACCTGAACAGGTAGAGGATACAAGCATGTCAGAAACACATGACAAATCTTCAAAAGATAAATCTGATCAAGTCAAAAACAACCAAGATAAGTTAGAAGAGAAATCTGGATATTTACCAGAATCAGAAGCTGTTACAGACTTACCTGAACCAGAAGCTGATTTATCAGAATCAGAAGCTGTTGCAGGCAAAAGAACTTGAAAAAGCAGAAGCTTCAAGCAAGAATACGACAAATCTTCAAATCTGAAGTAGAAGGTTGGATACTTGCAATGCAAGAAGAGCTGAATGAATTCCAAAGGAATGATGTTTGGGATTTGGTATCCAGACTAAGCAAAAACATTATTGGAACCAATTAGGTGTTCAGGAATAAACTCAATGAAAAAGGTGAAGTGGTAAGGAACAAAGCCAGACTTGTAGCTCAAGGATACAGTCAACAAGAAGGTATAGATTACACTGAGACTTTTGCTCCAGTGGCCAGGTTAGAAGCAATTAGAATTCTTTTATCATTTGCTGCTAATCATGATATAATGCTGTATCAAATGGATGTTAAAAGTGCATTCTTAAATGGCTATATAAGTGAGGAAGTTTATGTCAAACAGCCCCATGGATTTGAAAATTCTGATTTTCCAGACCATGTTTTTAAACTTAAGAAATCTTTATATGGTTTAAAACAAGCACCAAGGGCATGGTATGACAACTTAGTAACTTTTTCCTTAAGAGTTCCAAATGAGCATGATGGGAGAACTTAAGTTCTTCTTGGGAATTCAGATTCACCAAGGTAAATCAGGTATACTCATTCATCAATTGAAATATACTAAAGAACTTCTTAAAAAGTTCAAAATGAGTGAATGTAAGCCTATGGCCACCCCCATGCACCCAACCTGCTCACTTGAGAAAGATGAAACCAACCAAAAGGTAGACCAGAAAACATACAGAGCTGACCCTAGGGAATCCCATTTAACTGCTGTCAAACGAATTTTGAGATACCTTAAAGGAACCACCAACATTACCCTGTTATACAAGAAAACCCCCACCTACAAACTCAGAGGTTTTTTTGATTCTGACTATGCTGGAGACAAGCTGGAAAGGAAAAGTACAAGCGACAACTGCACTTTCTTAGGTGACAATTTGATCTCTTGGTCAAGCAAAAGACAAAGCACCATTGCTATGTCAACAGCCGAAGTTGAGTATATATCAGCAGCAGGATGCAACTCACAGTTAATCTGGATGAAACATCAACTTGAAGATTACAAGATCTTTGAAACCAATATACCTTTATTCTATGATAACACTTCAGCCATAAACCTAACCAAGAACCCGATCTTACACTCTAGAGCCAAACACATTGAAATAAAACACCATTTCATTAGGGACCATGTTCAAAAAGGGACTTTAAGCATCCAGTTTGTGGACACTAATCATCAATGAGCTGACATCTTCACCAAAGCATTACCTGAAGACAGGTTCGAGCTCATCAAGAAACATCTCAACATTGTCTCCATATCTGACTAGCTCAAGTAGTCTTCTTAGGAGTTTTTAATTTTCTTGTAATTTTAATTTTATGTCTTTTATTTTTTGTTTTTTAAATTTCTGTACTTTGTAAAGAAAAAAACAAAAATACAAAAATAGTAGGACCTCTTTTTTGGCTGATGACAAAAAAGGGGAGAGAGAGAAAAAGGAGAAATAAGTAGAAAAGGGGTGATAAAAAGAAAGGAGGAGCGAAAAAGAAAGAGATGAAAAGAGAAGGAGTTGAAAAGGAGAAGAAACAGGGAGAGAGAAAAATAAAGAGAGAAAAAGAAAGAGTGAAAAAAGAAGGAGTTGAAAAGGAGAGGCAATGTGAAGGGAGAAAAGAAAGAGAGAATAAAGAAGGAGTTGAAAAGGAGAGGAGAAGAGAAGAAAAGAAAGAGTGAAAAGAGAATGAGTTGAAAAGGAGAAGAAAAAGTCAGTATTAGACTAAGGGGGAGAGATTGTTCTGAGGGGGAGTAATTCAAGTCTTCGAGTTATAAGCTAGCAAAATAAGTTAAGGTTTTGTCATCATCAAAAAGGGGGAGATTTTTGGAACCAAGTTGGTTCTAAGTACTTAGAATTTTGATGTTTACAAAAGCACTCCATGTAATCTTATTTTGAACCTTGAATTATTACATTAAATGCCACCAGAAAATGAAGTTTCCAGAGGCAGAAGATGAAGACACCAGAAAATGCATCTAGAAGGTACCAGAGGATGCATCCTGGAATTACCAGAGGATATCTTTGCTGGCCCAGATCAGAAGGAAGCAAAGTCAGAAGGAGACCTGGAACAGACCAGAAGGAAGCCAGCTAGAGGGAGACTTGATCCAGACCAGTAGGAGTCATAAGTCAAACTTAATCCAGAAGATGGTGTGGCAGTGAAATGATAAACAACCCAGACTTGATCCAGACTTAATCAGATGATAAGTTAAAGGGTCCAGAACAAGAGAATCAATTCAGATTTGACCCAGACCAGAAGATAGCATGGTTCAGGGTATGAAACTAAGTCTAGAACAGAATAAATGATCTCCAAACTTGAATGCAGAACTGATCCAAAACAGAAGGTAAAATGTCCAGACTGAAATATTATTTGTCCAGATTTAATTTCAGTTTAATCCAGACCAAGTCTAGAATTGGTTCAAATCAGAGGGAAGATATTCAGATCAATGGTCCAGATTTAAGTATATGGCCTAGTGTTGGCCGAGATCAGAAGATCAGACCATGGCCAGTGTTGGCCGAAATCAGAAGGTCAGAATGTGTGGTCCAACATTGGCCGAAATCAGAGGATCACAGTAGATCAGTTTGCTAGACCAGGGTTGGCCGAAATCAGAGGATCACAGCAGATCACTTAGTATGGTCCAGATGTGGACTAGCGCAGAAGATCAAACGGTCCAGATTTAATCATAAGGATTAATGGTGGAGATTTAATTAAATTTGATCAAAGTATTAAAAGGATTTGTTACAAAAATAAAGTGAAGTATTGTGGAATTCAGAAGCTGTTGGCGGGAAGAAACTAAGACATGATTGGCCAATTATTTTTGAAAGAAAATCTGAAGCAAAAAAAAAAAATATATGTTTTTAATTTAAGTGAAGCCCGATTGGTCAAGATATTTTTGCAAGAGAATCCAGCAAGATACAGCTCGAAATTAAGCTTGGAAGAGGCCCTAATTCACATCTATAAAAGGAGGCTCAAGGCAGAATACTTAGTATCAAAAATCACAAAAGAGTCATACACTTCCAAAAGCAAACACTCAAGTTTTCAGTGAGGTTAATTGTGAGTTCCAGCTTTCCAGAAGCAAGCGCTCGTGTTATTTTGTTTGCCTTGTGTTAGATCTATGTTGTTGAAGTAGAGTCTACAATCTGAGGGAGTCAGAAGGGGTAGCAGATTACTTGACAATTAGTTTCAAGGCGTTGTAATTCCTTCTACAATCTGGGGTTGTCAGATTGGTAGGAGAAGACTTGACTTAGGAAGTCAAGGTGCTGTATTCCTCAAGAGTCTAGGATTGTTAGACTGTTTGAGAAAACTGACTTGGAGGGTCAGTGGAACTGTTGTAATTCAAGGTTTGAATTAGTGAAATCCTTCAAGGTGAAGGGACTGGACGTAGCCTCGTTAACGGTGAACCAATATAAAATTCTGTGTTTTTATTTTTGCTTTATATCCGCTGCTTACTCTGTTTTTATTCATACATCAAGTTTTGTTTTAAAACTGCAAAAACTGAAAAAGTATTCAAGTTAGGCAAACACAATTCAACCCCTTTCTCGTGTTTGCACCTTCACATACATCTCTTCTTAGTTTTTCTACTAATGTTTATGAGAGCGAGTTCCAATTATATCACTAGAAATATTGGTAGAATTCCTCATTTCTAAACTTTTTGAAATAAATAAGACGATTGCGGTTGATGGCATAAAAAGCTCCTTACAAAATTGATGGAGAGATGTGATGATAAGTGCAATAGTCCCACCATAGGAGAAATTGATTTTCTTGTATGGAAATTTTTAAATGATAGATTTATTTACTATAACATCTGTCTTTATATAGGGATTCAACACCAGGATTCACTCATGTTCTCCATCAACAACGAGTCAAATACTCCCGGACTATAAAAGACTTTGACATCGCATCTCAACACAAAATCTTAAGACATTAGACATATGTGTCTTCCCTCTTATAATTATCATGTTTTTAGTCGATGTGAGACTTAACCACTCACACTAGAACCCAAATTCTACATCTTTTGAGCATTTTAATATTAAGATGGTGTGAAAGTGGATTGTTCCTTTCATAATTCGTACTTTTCTTTGAAGCTTGCCCACAAAAAACTTCTAACTAACAAAAGAAATAATCGTGGTATGCCAGATACTGATATTTGCATAATCTATGGGATAACTTTATATCGATGAATGATGATAAGTGGGCCTCATTTTTAGCCTTAGGTATCTCAATAGATTGGTTTTTGTCTAAGTACAAATGATGTTGGCTAAGTCAGAGGACATCAGCCTCTTATGTTTTGGTGTCATGGTAAAGATGAGTTGGCTGGATATGAAACAATAAGTTTTTTTAGGAACATCCCTTGATCCTAATCAATTTTTTCACTCTTTTAATAGATAATTTTCCTTCATCTATCAACATCTTTATCTTCAACCTCCTTTTTTATAGATGGTCGTAAGAGATAGATTAATGTTAAGCGGTATCATCTTAATTTTAATTCGTTTAAGCTTAAAATTGATGGACCTTATCACCGCACTACAAATCTTATTGCTTGTGGAAGGCTTATCAGAGATAAATCATAGAGGATTTTATCTACGGTTTCTTTTGTAATCTTGTCAAACTACCTCTGTTTTGCCTGAACTTTGAGGTTTGATTCATGGTCTCAAATTGACTTGTAATTCAGGTTTGACTACTATTTTAGTAGAAATGAATTCTCTTGTAGTCAACATGGTCCATTCTCGAAAAAATGGATAACCTTTATCATATACTTCTTCCTCAAAAAGCCATTTCTCTAGGATCGAGGAGAATGGAGTTGCATGGTTAATCATGTCTACGGTGAGGCTCAATATGTAGACATAATGGCTAATCTTGATCTTGGTGGAGATTTTATTATAGTTGATGTAGCTACTCCCCCTCCTAGTTTATTGGTTCTACTTGAGGATGATTGTAGGGTGATATCTTTTTCCCGTACCGTTCCTTAGCTTTTTATAATATTTAAATAGAAATATAAGAATTATTATAATTTTTTATTTATTAAAATATAAAAATAAATTGTAGTTTTGATTCTCTTATTTGCACTCAAATCACAAAATTGGTCGTTCTATTTTAAAATCAAACAATTTTGGTGGCTCTCTTGGATTTTTAATTAAAAAATTATGATGTGACATATTTAAATCATGTTCCATATAATACGATAATGTTGAATGATTAATACTCATGAAATTAAAATAAAAACCTCTAAAATACCTTAATTTAATTAATAAAATATAAACAATTAAAACATTTAGATAGTTCTACACCACAAAATTGTACATCGTTTCATTTAAAATATGTTTAATCATTATTATTTTAGTTAAAAAATATAAAAAAAGAGATCAAAATCAGTGAATTTAAAAATAAAATAATCAATATAGTAAATTGATGAAAATAAAAAAATCAAAATTATTAACAAATACACCGTCTTATTAACCAATGTTGTTTTTTATTTTGGAAAAAAATATTTAATTTCAAAATAAATAAAAAATTTTTTAAAAGAATAAAAAAAGACTTTTTGGTTAAAAAAACAGTTTTTTCTAGATAATAATAAAAAGTAAAATAATTAAAATAAAAAATGTTATTATTTGTATATGATTTATTAGATCGATCGGATTGATTGAATTGCATTTTATGTTCAATAGATAAATTGAATATTTTTAACTAATTTGTAGTGAACTTTAATTAATTAATGGATTATTTTAACTAATTTGTAGTGAACTTTAATTAATTAATGGATTATTTTAACTTATCTATTGCCATATTACCATCTAAATTTGTATTCACTGAATTCATCTATTTTATCACTCTAATTAAGAACATATCCAATGCCCAATGAAGTTTAAACTTTTGCAAATTTACCCGTGTTAATTAGATTGATTGAAACTATTGAGTCATAAATTGGAGAAACAAAGGGGGACAAGAGCCCAACTGGGCCAAGGATTTCATATTTTTCTTTTAAATAAATTTATATTGAGAGGATAATGGCTGAACCTAAAATGGAGAAATTTTTAAAATTCATCAAATATTTATAGAAGTTTATATTTATCTATGTTGCAATGACACTAAAAGATCTTTTTTAATAGTATGTGAGTTGTGCTATTTTAATTTAATAGTATGAATATTTTTATTTTTGAAAAATAATTTGAATGAGTTTTGCATAGTCTTATATATTATTTCCTTAGTGTTTGTACAAGGTGATTATAAGTTTTTGATGTTTTATTTTGAAAGTCAATTTTAAAATCAAAATTTTCTCCACTAAAATAGAGTTGAGTTGATTTTTTATTTAACTTCAAAACTGTTTTTTCATAAAACTCAAAATAAAAAAGATAGATTTTATAATTCTTGTTTTTTTTTTAAAAATTAACATGACATCATCATAACCTAAGCATCACTCCGACCACCGCCACTAACCATCTTTGACCACCACCACAAACCATCTCTATCATCGTCGACAATCCACCTCTAACCATTGCCAACACCACTAGCTATCCATCTCTAACAACTGCCACCACCATCTCAATCTGATCACCGACAATATACCTCACTGTCTGTAACCGCCGTCACCACCACCATTTATGACCACCAACTTATACCACCATCGACCTCCAACCACCATCTCCCATCACCGACTACTTACCTCTGACCTCCGCTAACACCACTGACCACCTACCTCTAACAACCCTCACCACCATCTTGACTATCACCATCACCACCGACCACCCACCTTTGATCAACGCCACCACCACTCACCATCTCCGACATCCGTCGCCACCACATCAACCACTCACTTTCAACCACCATCTCCTACAACCGTCTACCACTATAATCACTATTGGTCATGCTCTGACTACCATCTCCAACTATCAATTATTTCTTTCTACCGATGTTGTGTTCGACAATCAATCACTATTATAATAATAATCTTCCACAACTACTACTTTCAACCACCATTATTAAAATTATTATAACTAAATAAATTATATTTTTATAATTTTTAAATTATTTTAAAATAATTAAAATTTAATATTATTTTTATTCGTTCATTTTTAATTATTTTATTTTAATATTTTAATTAATAATTAAACATAGTAAATAGAATAATTAAATTCAAATAAAATAAAATTGAAACCAATCAAAAATTAAAATTTAGAACTGAAATTAAAAACTTGAAAACTAAAACTGTTTTGAAATTGAAAACTTAAAAGTAAGACCGTTTTTATTTTTGAAAATTTTAGAAAGAAAAATCAAAACTATCCTAAAAGAGACCTTAATTGCTAGATCAGATAATATATATGTTTTAATAGAAGGAGTGACGTGAGATAGAAAAAAAATGAAGTGTTAAATAAATATATAAAAATTAAGGGTGTTTAAATATAAAAATTGTTGTTATTTATATTAACCTCTCTATGGATAAGAAACTTTTAGTTTAAATAAAAGTATTTCAATTAAAATTGAATTAAAATCCAAATTTATGAAAGATGCATCCTTAACTTAAATTTAGTTAAGTAGTTATCCTAGAGTTATGCTACACGCCCAAATATATAATACATGGCTTATTTACCCATGTATAGTAAATATAAACGAAAATAAACCCAAAACAACATTATACCTTAATAAATTGATATTAAAAATGCACATTGTTTTATTCTTTAAAAAAATAGTAGCGAGCGGAATTAAAAATACACATTTTATAAGTATTTTTTTTTTTTAAATTCTTTAGTGGCTAGACTCATAAAGATTTAAGTGTAAAGAAAATAGAAAATTTTATGTTTACCAAAATATGTGTGTACCAATTAAATAAAATGTATTACTGTTATAAGTCACTTAAAAGATTAAAAACTTAAATAAAAATTTCATGCAATTAATCCTCATAAAACACATGAAAGGAAATGGAACCACCAACATGAAAATATCATAACACTACTATTGTAAGTGATAAATATGACATTCAAAATTAAATAAGTGAAACCGTATCTCAAAAAGTGGCTTTACTAGAGTTGAGCATAGCATTTCCTCAAAAAGAAAAATAAATGTACAACAAAATCGATCCGTGCTTCTCATTAGTCCTTGTTGTGTTCTTTTCTTGAGTTCATACATTGCTTCACAAGCTGTTTCAAACCCTTCTTTGGCCTCTTTATCATTTTTTTCTCTACCGTCCATTCTTCCTCTAGCTGCAAACAAATATTTCAAACAATACATTACACCCTATCACATTATATATCATACACACCAATTTCTAAAATTGGTTTGAGCACCAAAAATTTACAACTTTTTGTATGTAATAACTTAAGTTAAGTGAATTTAATTCGTCGGTCTACTAATATATATCTAATAGAAGAAAAAAAATAAAACTATAATCAATAATTTTTTATATATAAATTAAATTATTTTTTTACACTTTACTAGTGTCAATGTTACATAATCACAAATATGTTGACATGTATATAAAAATACCTTAAGCATTCGATCCTCTACTTGGTTGAGCCTCTCTATAAGTGTTCCTTTGACTTCGGTCTCCATTATAACGGTCTCAATCGGACGGCAGTGCTTCTCTAAGCTCTTTGGAGAGAAATCAATGGAGGAAGCGCGTCCATCACTTCCACTTGTTGGACTCGATGCACACGAGCTCTTTGGAGATCGGTTGTACCCTCTAATTACCTCTATCTGCCTCAACTGCATAAAAAACTTTTTTATTTTTTTAAATTTCAAAAGGGTTCACATATTTTGTCCTTATATTTTTTCAATTTCATATTAAATTTCCTAATACATGTCATATGAACTTATTTATATATATATATTCCCTAGTAAAAAGATTTAAAAGAAGTAATTAATATTGCAGTTAATAAGTTTAATTTGGTAAACTTATATAGTTCTTACTAATCAGTAGTAATTATTAAGATGGGACACTTACCATATTATCCAAACGGTCAATCCTAGAGAGGATTGGTTCTTCAGTGGCGCCCATTTTCTATCACTCTCCCGGGAAGAAAAAAAAGAGCTGTCTTGTTCTCCCTTTTTCTGAATCTCAGAAACCAATACTTTTGGCCTTCATATTTCAAGCTATGGATTTAGATTGGACTTTGATGGTAACTAACTACGGCTTTTATAAGAAAATAAAAATTATGATATAATAAATGCTACAGTACCACGTGTGGAAGTTTTACTGTGGGGTGCTATATCATGTATTGCCACGTGTGATGATGACGTGTGATGGGTTGATATGGTAAGGGTGAGAATGATAACTCATTGGCTTTGTTGCGTGGACACGTAGTAGTGGCGAATGTCATGCATGCAATTAGTATACACCACGTGTCATTCACTTCTTGGGATTCTGCCCATATTTTTCTGGAAAATTGAAGAAGATAGCTAGGAATTTTTGCATAAAATAAAATTTGAGATGCGGCTTAATTTGTTTTTGTTTGTTTTGTGTTTTGTTGAAAAAAAAGAAGAAGCACAAAATGATGAACGTTGGTGATTCTCTCCCAATGTTAACAACCGAGCAGATTTACTCTACTTCGTTACCCTTATCCAGTTACCCTTGTATTTGATGTTATAAATTTATCTCTACACATATTTTCGTTTTAGGGTTCCATAAAAATCTTAAAGGCGGGGGTACTTTTAGTCACTGGGCGGGGTATGCAATTTTTTGTTTTCAGTTTACTTTTTATTAAAAAAATAATAAAAACACTTTAAATATATTTTCATAAAAAAAATACAATCCTTGTGAATTCCATCTCAATATTTTAGACGCATTTCAAATAAACTTTTTTATTTAACTGATTTTGTACGAAATATGTGGAAAAGCATCTTAAATATACAAAGGCGTATAATACTCAGATAAATTGGGACCAAACTTATTTGTAATGGAAAACCGTTTCAAATCATTCCTACAAACTTCAATCCGTTCGAAAATTTTGTCTGAAAATACATGTTTTCTAGTAGTGTTATGAGGATATAGGCGACGACATAACTTGTACTTGTTGGAACCCACTTTGATTTTGATGATAAATTTCACTTGGATCGGATGCAGACTTATGTTTTCTTCAAAATTCAAAGTTAAAAGTAGGAATGACGATGAGACAATTGATATTTATTTTGCATCTGCATTTAAATTTATACGAGTGAATTAGTAAATCGGTCCTTAAAATTTTAAACGTCGGTAAAATTAATCTCTAAATTTTTCAAATTGGCAAAGACAACTTTGAAATTGTAAAATATCAATCAAAATAGTCCTTAACTAAACTTTTGTTGTTAGATATTTTGATGTGGCACTATAACTGAATATGTGACTTATCAACATTGATCCCACATCAATATCATCTTCATAGATAAAAATTTGCCAATGAAATTTTGTCATCCCAATTAAAGACAAATTTGTGAATAATTGTAATTATGCATTGACTCATTATTAACATGTTAGACCATGTAATAATTATTGACAGATTAGTCCATGAAATTTTTAAATTTCATAGAAAAATTAGTTCATGTTGTGATGATATTGATATGAAATCACATAGGAGATCAAATATTTAATTAGTATGTCAAATCATAGTTTTTAATGATAAAAGTTTAAATATAGATTATTTTTATTAATATTTTACAATTTTAGAAATGTATTTGTTAATTTACAAAATTTATAAGAATTAATTTAACTGACGCTTATAATTTGAATGGTCGATTTACCTATTCACTCGAACTCATACTCAATGAGAAATGTATTACATGTATAGTTGATTTGGCATGAGATAAATAATTTAACTAAGTGATGTTCTTGAATCAAAATAGTAAATGTAAGGGAAAACCAAACAAATAAATATAGATTTTGTTGAGAAGATGAATAGAGGATTGATAAGCTAAAAAAGAAATTAGAACAATAGTAATTAAAGGTGTACATGGGTGCGGATCGACCCACTAATCCAACCACCCAACCCAAATCAACCCAATTTGTTTTGCACCCAGTCACTTTTGGGTCAAAGCCAACCCAACCCGTTCAAATCAGTTTATATTTGGTTTGGATAATTAGTTCAACAATTTGAACATGTGGACTCGACCGATAACTTGTCATATTTTTAAATTTTTTTAGCCCTTATACTTATTTGGCAGCTCAGCCCACCAGTCCTTTTATATATTTTTTTCTTTCCTGAAATTGAATTCCATTCTTCCTTCCCCTAGGGTTTCATTTCACATTGCTTCTTCTTCCAACCACCCTCACCTTCTTACAGCTCAGCCGTCGACGCTACCTCCCCACCCCACCGTTGACGTCGGCCACACAATATAACTTCTCAGTCACAACGCTAGTCACACGAATATAGTGAGTTCTCATTTTTGTCCCATATCTCTATTTCTATTCGTGTTTCTCCTCTTTGTTTCCTTTTTTTTACATTTTTGTTCTTGGTTTCTATTTTTTATGATTGTTGTTTTTATGACAGCTCTTGATTTCTATTTTGCCATGACTATCTATTTTTTATTTGTGGAAGAAGAACAAAGGATTTAGGGTCTGAGTTGATAACAATATTCAAATTATATATAAAGATTATTCTCCATCGCCTTGCTTTTATGTTGCATTTGATTTTATTTTTTTTTTAAATTTTCATTTGCATTTGCATTTGCTTTTCACTTTGAACGTTGTGTTATATGCATGTGTTTTTTAATCCACTTTTTGAAAATGGTTGAGTTTATTGGGTGGTTTAAATAGTTTTAGTTTTACACTTGATGTTAGTGATTGCGTATTCTGCATAGCATGGATTTGACATTAGAAAAAAAGTATCTATTTATGTACTTTTTTTTTGGTATAATCTATTTATATTTTCAAATTAAAAAAAATTTGAATATCACTGCTTGTTTTTATGAATACTTTATATTTGTGTTTTAGATTTATTCTTGTTTCTATTAGTGCTTGTTCATGCTTATTGTACTTTATTCTTGAATGTTTCTATTTTTGCTTGCTTTAATTGCTTTAGATTTTTGTTTGCTTGCTTTATTACTATATAGATTTGAGGCAAATGGAACAAGTACAAGAAGATCTTAATCAATTTGCTCCATAAGAAGAAGAAGCTTCATCACAACAAGTGCAAGATGTAAGCCTCCCACCATTGCCGCCAACTCAAGCAAACGAGGTCACGAAAAGAAAACATGGTAGAGCCTATTCTAGTGCTTGGATACATTTTAATAAAGGAAATGATACAGGTACATGTATGTATTGTGGGAAAGTGTATGTAGCAAATAGTTCTAATCATGGAACCCCTAACTTGCTTAAACATATAAATAAGTGCATGAAAAATCCAAATAGGCAACTTGATAAGAAACAAAAGACAATTGTTCTTGGAAAGGAAATTGATGATGACCCTAATAGTGTTAGTTTTAAACTTGATGAATTTAATCAAGAGCGAACTAGAATAGCACTTGCAAATATGGTAATTATTGATGAACTCGCTTTTAAATATGTTGATGAACTTTCTTCCCGTGTTATCATTGCTAGAGATTGCTTGCGATTGTATTTTGATGAGAAGGAAAAGTTGAAAAGTATGTTGTCTGCAAATAAACTTATGGTGTCTTTGACCATTGATACTTGGACGTCGATCCAAAATATATTGTATTTGTGTAACAACTCATTATATTGATGATGAATGAGATTTGAAGAAGAGGATTTAAGGTTTTGGTTTGATTTCTGACCACAAAGGTGAAACTGTAGAGATAACCTTAGAAAATTACATGAAATAATGGGAGTTTAGGTCTATTTGTTGTGTTACTATTGATAATGCAAGTGCTAACAACTTGGATATTGCATATTTAAATAAAGGCATGATGATTTGGAAAGGTTGTACTTTGTTTAATGGGGAGTACTTACATATGAGATGTAGTGCACATGTATTGAACATGATTGTCACTGGTGGCTTGAAGAAAATTGACTCATAAATTGCTAAAATAAGGGCTGCATGTAAGTTTGTCAAGTATTCTCCTAGTAGATGGGCTACTTTTGAGAAGTGTGCAGAAGCAGTGGATGTATGTTGTAAAGCAATGGTAACACTTGATGTACAAACTAGGTGGAACTCCACCTTTTTTATGATGGATATTGCTGAAAAATAGGAGCATGCATTTTATCGCTTAGAACATGTTGATGTGGCATTTGTGTCTAATGGTAGTGAGATATGAGGATGTCCTAATGAAACTGATTGGAAACGTTCCCGAGTTTTTGTGAAGATTTTCTATGAAACGACTCTTTCTTTTTCTGGCTCATTACATGTTACAGTTAACTCTTTTTTTAGGCAGTTGAATGAAATTTATAAAACATTGACTAAATGGAAGAATAAAGATGACGTTTTTTCAAAAAAGATGACTTCAAATATGCAAGTAAAGTTCAACAAATAGTGGGATAGTGGTGAGATAAATTTTCTTCTGTTTGTTTTTTTTTTCTTGATCTTTGTTATAAGCTTGAGTATATTGAGTTTTGTTTTAAAAGAATGTATGGTACTGATAAGTGCAAAGATATGATGAAAAAACTCAATAATTTCATCGGTAAATTGATTATATTGTTTTGTATCCCATTACTAACGAAAATAAGGAGGAGAGTGATTGGGAAATTTTGTTTACATTGAACATGGAGAAAAAACAAGATGAGTTGCAAAAAGGTGAGTTGAATAGATATTCAAGGGACAGTGTTGAAGAGGACTCACCTACATTTGACGTTCATAAATGGTGAAAATGAAAAATAAATAAATATCATGTTCTTTCTCGCATTGCAAGAGATATTTTGGCTTTTCCAGTGACTACTGTATCATCTGAGTCAGCGTTTAGTACAGGAGGTTGAGTCCTCGATTCATTTTGTAATTCCTTAAATGGCACTATTGTGAAGCTTTGATTTGTACCCAAAATTGGATCAAATCTCCAAAGAAAATTGATTTAGCATCTGAGTTGGTTGAATACAAAAGATTCAGTCAGATACGAAAGTTTTATTTTAACTTTTGAATTGATTTTCCTATATTTTTGTTTAGTCTTTTAATAATTTGGTGTGCTAATGAGATTGTGTATTGTATCTAATTTTTAGAGTTTTTTGGATTAGTTTCAATTGATGTTGGGGTGACAGCTGATGAGCTTAATACAATCACTACTAGATCTTAAGGTACTTGTTATTGCTTTGTTTCATGCACATTTTACTTATTTATTATTTCTCCTTCTTTATCTTCTCACTTTTATTATTGATATTAGTTTTTTCAGATTCTCAATTGTTCCCTTCCAAAATTGGAGGTACTTGTTTGTTGAGGCAAAATCTCTCTCAAATGGTTTTAATGATAACAAAATTGTTTAAAAGATTATGATTGTGGTTAATGATTAATCTGTGCTTTTGAGTGAATTCATATTAGAAACCAGGTTACTCATTATTAAGGAATAAAAGAGAAAAATCTGAGTCAATCCAACAAGTTTTCAAAACTAGAGGATAGACAGACAAGACGATGAACCCTCAAGAGGATGAACTATCAAATATGCAAAATATTCTATGTCACTATAACAATGATTTCTTATCACAAAGAGAAATTAAATCAGTGTTAAAGATTGAAAGAAAAAGAAATTTAAATGAAGAGGTCAAATGCCAGAGGATAAAATGATGAACTATAAGAGGATGGACCTCCAGCTCACTTCATCCTCATATGTTGAAAATAACCCAACACATCAAAGTACAAAAATGTTGTACTGAATAAGACAAAAGTAGAGTCTTACATGTCTTGGAGAATGGAAAAAGGAATAGGACAACTCAGGTCCAAACATCTAGGAGGATTGAACCTCCTATATGAGGATGAACTGAATTCCCATCCTCCTACGCTCAAACAGTACAAAGGACAGCTTGATGGCATTTCTATAATTAAGATAATTGACCTTAGACTTTTTTTTAAGTCCCCAATTGTCATAAAGTGTTTTAACACATGGATAGGGTATCACAAAACTCTATAAAAAGAATAGAGCTCTTCATCATTCAACACACAACTACATAGCATACAAAGAGCAATTCTAAAAGCTATCAAGAGCAATTCTAAAAGCTATCAAGAGCAATTCCATCCTTTCTTTATACTTTCTATAGTCTTACACTTATCTTTGAAATATCTTTTTAGAAAGTGTTAGTAAAGAGAAAAATCATAAAACTCATCATATCATCTTGTAATTTTCAAGTGAGTTACACTTGGGAATAGTTGAGGTATGTAAGAAAAAATTGTAAGCTTGGTGAGGCTCAAAAACACATAAAGTGTAAATAACCTTTATGAGAGGTTGATCAGTTTGATTCATAGTAAAAAACTCACAAGGGTGTGAGGATTGGACGTAACCATCTTTGGGTGAACTAATATAAAAGTTGTGTGTGTCATCTTCCATACTTTCTCTATCTTTTATTTATTCAGTTCGTACTTAAATTTTAAAATTTCCATCCTCTGACTCTCATCCTCTCAAAGAGGATACTGTTTTAAACACTTAAAAATTATTAAAACTGCAAATATCTCTATTCAACCCCCCTTCTAGTGATATTTTAGTCATTTCAATTGGCATAAGAGCAAGGTTCTCTAGAAAACTACATCTAACCGTGTAAGAGAAAACGATCAAAAGGAAAAATGTCAAAAGCTAAATATATCCTTGAAGGAGGATCATCTAGCAGACCTCCCTATTTTGATGGCACAGATTACTACCATTGGAAAGGAAAGATGAGATTGTTTCTCATGTCACAAGATAACAACATGTGGTATGTAGTTGAAAACGGAAATCACGTCATCAAAATCAACAACACAGATTCAACCTTCGATGAAAAACCTCAAGCAGAATGGACGGCTGATGAAAATGCTAAGGTACTCCTAAACTCAACTCTAAAGCTCATTTATTTCTAATGTGTGCTTTGAGCAGGGAAGAATATGACAGGGTTGAAAAATGCCAAAGCGCCAAGGAATAGTGGGACACTTTGAAGATCCATCATGAAGGATCAAGTCATGTGAAAGAGGCTAGGATTGACATGGGAGTAAGAGAATTCAAACTATTCAAAATGAAGGAGGAAGAAACCACTGATGAAATTTTCTCAAGGCTAACAATTATACTAAACAGCTTGAGGTCTCTTGAAAAGGAATACTCCGTTTAAGAGAGGATAAGAAAAATTCTAAGAAGTTTACCAAAAGAATGGAGACCAATGGTGACTGCCATCACAAAAGCAAGGAACTTGGCCACCATGAAATTAGAGGATCTAGTTGGAACTCTAAGAGCTCATGAACCACTGTTGCTTGCAGATAAACCAAGCAAAAAGGGAAAAATGATTGCTCTAAAATCTAGTCAAATAGAAAGTCCATCCTCCAAAAGGACTGAAGACGTCACAAAACGGGAAAACTCGGAGTATCCTCTATTTGAGGAAGAGGATGAACTCGCTCCGATTTCTAGAAGAATTTAGAGAATGATAAATCATAGAGGATAAGACAAAAGATCTCCTCAAAAAGAAAAAACTGACAAAAGTCAGATAACGTGTTTTGGATGCAACCAAATTGGACACTACAAAATTGAGTGTCCTCTGAACAAAAGGAACACAAGAAGATTTCCCTACAAAAATAAATATAGGATGGCTACTTGGGATGACAGCGACGGGTCATCCTCCGAGCAAGAAAAAGCATAAGAGGCTAACCTCTGTCTCATGGCAAACTCATATACTGAAGAGGTAACCATCAC
This sequence comes from Cicer cuneatum, assembly GCA_037974295.1. Classification (NCBI taxonomy): domain Eukaryota; kingdom Viridiplantae; phylum Streptophyta; class Magnoliopsida; order Fabales; family Fabaceae; genus Cicer; species Cicer cuneatum. Next base: position 59,785,805 of record JBBPBO010001985.1, on the reverse strand, counting down.
TGAACTATGTCCTTTTTGTGAAAAATTAGAAATAGAATTTGACAATCTTTTGAATGACTCAAACACTTTATCTCATAAATGTGCTTCTCTTAAAAATCAACTTTTTGAGCTAAAGAAACTCAATGAGGAACTTCAAGCAAAGAATGAGAAAATGAAAAAATCATTCTAGACTTGTAGCAATCTTAAAATGAATTGTGTGAGCAACAAAAAATCATGAACAAAAAGCATGTCAAGATTCATCCTCTAGAAGAGGATACAGAAAAGAAGAATTTTAAAATAAAATTTGAAGAACTAAAGAATGACATTACCAACTTTGTTAAATCCACTGAAACTTTTCAAAAAATTTTGAGATCTCAATCTGGAATCTTTGACAAAGCTGGTATTAGATTTAAAAGTTCTCAAAAGCAAAAATTATATGAAATTTTTTTCTTACATTTAAAACAAGAGGATAGGCCGAAATGCACTTTTTGCAAAAAACATGGACATACTATCAAAATTTGTGATGCTAAGAAAAAGGTTGAAAATAATAAAAGGAGATGTTCATTTTGTGGTAAGCATGGGCACCATGAATCTATTTGTTATCATAAAAAGAAAATCCTTACAAGAGGACAAACTAACCAACAAGGACCCAATTCTATATGGGTACCTAAGTCACTTTTAAACGTTAACACAGGCATATCCTCTGATCAACAAAAGAAAGCCATGGTTCTTGGACAGTGGTTGCTCAAGGCATATGACTGGGGATAAGCATTGTTTCATTTCTTTGGAAACAATGGATGGAGGATCAATCACCTTTGGAAACAATGATAAAGCTCAAATAAAAGGAACATATATTATTGGTAAAAACAATTCTGCCAAAATTGAAAATGTTCAGTATGTGGATGATTTAAAACATAACTTGCTAAGTATTAGTCAGCTTTGCGATAGTGGATTTGAAGTAATTTTTAAACCCCACTATGCGAGGTCAAACATTCATCCTCGGGTAGAGTTTTCTTCTCGGGTATTAGGAAAAAGAATTTATATGTTTTATATTTGGATGACTTGGCTACTGAATCTTGTTTTATATCCATTGAAAAGGATAAATTGGATCTGGCACAAACGAGCTGGTCATACAAGTTTGAACACTATTTCTAAATTATCTAAATTAGATTTAGTTAAAGGTCTTCCAAAAATTAATTTTGAGAAAGACAAAATATGTAAAGCTTGTGCCAGAGGAAATCAAGTTAAAAAGCAGTTTGCACTCAAAAAATGTCGTTTAACCAAATCATCCTCTTGAACTTCTTCATATTGACCTCTTTGGCCCTATCAAAACTCCAAGTCTTAGTGGAAAAAGATATGGATTTGTAATTGTTGATGATTTTTCACATTTTACGTGGGTCCTATTTTTAAAACATAAAAATGAAGCCTTTGAGGCATTTCAATATTTTTGTAAAAGGATACAAAATGAAAACGGAACAAAAATTATTTTTGTAAGAAGTGATCACGGGGGTGAATTTGAAAATGAGTCTTTCAAAATTTTTTTTGATGAAAATGAAATTTCCCATAATTTTTCTTGTCCAAGAACTCCTCAACAAAATGGAGTTGTTGAAAGGAAAAATAGAACTCTACAAGAAATGGCTAGAACTATTTGGAATGAAGCCAACATTGAAAAATACTTTTGGGCTGAAGCTATCAACACAGCCTGTTATGTTTCAAACCGAGCACCCATCAGAAATTTTTTAAACAAAACCCCATATGAGCTATGGAAAGGCAGAAAACGAAATATTTCTTACTTTCATATATTTGGATACTCCACATCGTCAAAAGGTTATAGAATATATAATCTTAGGACTCAAACTGTGGAGGAATCCGTGCATGTTATTTTTGATGAGTTTGATGACTTGTGTTTAGAAAACATGGATAAGTTTGAAGAAGATGAAAATTGATCCTCTAGAGTATACTGTCCAAATGGAGAGGACGCGTCTGATCCAACCTCTCAGCAACCTCCAAGAGGATGGAAGGTGGTAACACATCATCCTCTTGATCTAATCATTGGCAATACTGTCAATGGTGTTAGAACCAGACAATCTTTAAAAGGAAATACAAACAACATGGCCATGATATCACAAGTTGAACCTAAAACGGTTGATCAAGCAATTAGTGACAAATCATGGGTTGACGCCATGATGGAGGAACTGTCACAGTTTGAAAGAAATAAAATGTGGGATCTTGTGCCCATCTTCTGGACAAATCCATCAATAGAACTAAATGGATCTTTAGAAATAAACTGAATAAGGATGGAGAGGTCATTAGAAATAAAAGCAAGACTAGTGGTACAAGGTTACAACCAATAAGAAAGAATAGATTATGATGAAATATTCGCCCCGGTTGCTAGACTTGAAGCATTTAGAATCCTCCTAGCATATGCCACTCATAAAGGTATCAAACTATTCCAAATGGATGTCAAAAGTGTCGTTTTGAATGGTTTCTTAAATGAGATGGTTTATGTTCACCAACCTTCTGGCTTTGTTAACGAAAAGAAGCCTATTATGTGTTCAAACTCTCAAAAGCTCTTTATGGATTAAAACAAGCTCCTCGAGCTTGGTACGAGAGGTTGAGTTCTTTTCTAAAAGAAAATGGCTTCTCAAGAGGACAAATTGATACCACACTCTTCAAGAAAACCCTTAAAGAGGATCTTTTAATTGTACAAATATATGTAGATGACATGATTTTTGGGTCCACAAATGAAAGGATGTGTGTGTTGAGACAAAAATCCATTTTTCAAGTGTTTTAATGATGAACAAAAACAAGCTAATTAATCTTATTAATTATGATTCTAATCACAAAAGAATTTAACATATCTTCTTGAGTGTTTTTATCAAAAGATAGGTATCAAGTAATTCTTTCAGAAAAGGATAGATCAAAAGCAAAATAAACACAAGATTGTTTCAAGATCAATCTTGAACTCATCAAATTAAAACAATATGTGGAAATGAATGATTAGCCGTCAAAACCATTCAAGACTGAGGAACCCGTTCCAAGAACAATGACAAAACTCAAGACTGATCTAGAAGATCGATTACATCACAAGAAAATTATGCAACAAAGAACAAACAGAAAAAACAGCAAAATTCTAAGAAAACTGGAAACAAAGATCAATCTGGAGATTAACTGGAACTGTCTTCTTTTTACTCTGACACATGCCTAAAAGTACATAGTCTTTATAGCCTGTATTTTAACGGCTACATGAGCTGGCAAGGCCTCTAAAATGCCTATAAAAATGAACTCAAAGGCAAAGGGAAGATCATCAAATCCAAGTGCAATCATTCTCCATAAAAGATCATCATTCTCGAATTTCATCAAGCTTGAAAAAACACAGCAAGGCTCTTAGTCTTTGTCATCATAGAAGTTCAAGCTTAGAAATTTATTTGCTCAAAACAAAAACTCAAACAAGAGTTGAGATAATGTTGATCAAATCAAATCTCTTTCAAAAACAAACATTTGTTAAATCCAAACACTATAGAGATTGAAATAGTGTGAGGAAAGTTATAAGGATCCTTGAAAGGATAAGTGTAAAGATACTTTCAAGTGTAGGAAAGTTATCTGTAAAAAGGATAATAATCTGCTGTAAATCAGATTTGATCTTTTAAGGTAGAAATAGGATCAATCTTGTTCTTACCAAGTTAGTGGAAAATCTCACAAGATTGTGAGGTCTGGACGTAGCCCACGGTTTGCTGAACCAGGATACATCACTGCGTGATTCTCTTCTCTCTTATCTTTACTTTGTTATTATGCATACATTATTTATTACATTTTAAAGTTTTACTTATCTCTAACCAGAAGATCAATCTGCATCCTTATTTGTCAAACCAAGATCAATCTTGAGTTTATTTTTACAGTACATAAATTTAAAAATAAAAAAAGGAGTCACAATTCAAACCCCCCTTTCCTGTGACCAACATTGTCATTTCAATTGGCATCAGAGCCCCGTCTCTAAGAATCAACACCTAAAAAGTGCTAGAGAAAAATATCTAGAAGACAATGTCAAAAGCTAAGTACAACGTTGAAGGGGGATCTTCAAATAGACCACCATACTTCGATGGAACAGATTATTACTTCTGGAAAAGCAAGATGCAACTGTTCTTAAAATCTCAAGACACAGGAATGTGGCGTATAATAATAGATGGAAATTTTGTTCCAAGAGTTGATCAAGAAGATCCAGCGTTTGCTGAAAAGAAAGGAGGCAGATTGGACAGCTGAGGAAAAGGCAAAGGTACTCCTTAACTCTAAGGCTCAACTATTTTTATCTTGTGCACTAAGCAGGGAAAAAGCGAAAGAGTGGATGAATGCGACACTGCGAAGAAAGTATGGGACACACTACAGACTCATCATGAAGGAACAAGCCATGTCAAAGAAACCAAAATTGACATTGGCATACGAAAGTTCGAACTGTTTGAAATGGGCGAAGGTGAGACAATCGATGAAATGTACTCGAGATTCACAACCATTGTAAATGAAATGCAATCTCTTGGGAAAGCATATTCAACACAAGACAGAGTAAGGAAGATCATGAGGTGTCTTCCAATAATATGGAGACCAATGGTGACAGCTATAAGCCAAGCCAAAAATCTCGAGACACTAGTATTGGAAGAACTCATTGGAACTCTTCGAGCTCATGAGGTTCTGCTACAGGAAGATAAACCTGCCAAAAAGAACAAAATAACTGCCTTAAAGGATTACAAAGTGCATCTTTCCATATCAACGAAAAGAGTGTATCAGAAGATAGCCAAGAAGAAAACGATGAGGAGTTTGTTCTTCTCACCAAAAAAATTCAGAGAATGATGAAAAGAAGGGATCAAATAAAAAGAAGCCTAAAAAATAAAAGAGAATGAACCAAAATTGAAGTAGACAAAAGCCAAATCACTTGTTTTGGATGCAACAAATTGGGACATTACAAGGCAGAATGTCCTTTAAACAAAAAGGTTCCAAAGAAGTTTCCATTCAAGAAGAAATCTATTATGGTAACCTGGGATGACTCTGATGATTCAGAAGCAGAAGAAAACGAGGAAGCTAACATCTGCTTAATGGCAAACACAAAATAAGATGAGGTAACAAATTCTGAACCTTGTCTACTTTGTGAACAAATGGAAAGAAAGTTTGATAATATTTTAAAAGACTCAAATGCTCTTATACAAAAATGCAGGTCATTCAGGGAACAATTTTTTAAAGAAAAGGAAGAAAAAGAAAAATTTCAGGCAATAAACATTGAATTAAAAAAGGAGATTCAAAACCTGAAAAAATGTTCAACACAATCTTGAAACACTTGAATGTTCTATAGTGCAAAAGGAGAACATTCTTCTTAAAACTGAAGTTGAAAATCTCAAAAATGATTTATTGAATTTTATCAAAGCCACTGAAACATTTCAAAAAATTATGGGATCCCAAGTGGGAATCTTTGACAAAGCCGGGCTTGGATTTGATAAAACTCAAAAACAAAAGCTCTATGAGAATTTTTTCGTACCTGAACAAAAGAATGTATGTAAAATTAAGTGTTCATACTGTAGCAAGATTGGGCACTTAGAATATGCATGTTACTTCAAAAAAAGGGATGAGAAAATTAAAAAGAGAACACCTACAAGGAAATAACATTCTGAAATAGAACTTTCTCAAGCAAAAGGAGAATGTTCTGGAGGAATATCAGAACAGTCTTCAAATATGCTGAAAAATCAAAAGGTTAAATCAGTTTCAAAATGTTCATATTGTTTTAAATATGGTCACAAAGAATCAGTTTATTTCTTCATAACAAAAGTCACAGTCAACTAACTCTCAAGGACCCAAGATCAAATGGGTACCTAAAAGCAATGTAACATCTAATGCAAGATGGTTCTCGAAATACCAAGAAAAAGCTATGGTTCTTGGACAGTGGCTGTTCAAGACATATGACAGGAGATAAAAACTGTTTCATGTCATTTATCAAGAAAGATGGAGGCTCGGTAACATTTGGAAATAGCAATCAAGCCCAGATTAAAGGTAAAGGAACCATTAGTAAGGAAAATTCTGCTAAAATAACAAATGTTCAATATGTTGAGGGATTGAAACATAACCTCCTAAACATTAGTCAATTATGTGACAATGGTTTTGAAGTTGTTTTCAAACCCAATATAAGTGAAGTTAAAAAAATCTGATTTTGGAGAAGTTCTTTTTTCTGGATCAAGAAAGAAAAATATGTATGTGTTGTACGTTGATGAATTACCAGAAGAATCGTGCTTCATGTCCATTAACAAAGATAAATGAATATGGCATAAAAGAACTGGTCACATTAGTATGAAAACTATCTCCAAAATTTCCAAGCTAGATCTTGTTAGAGGTCTACCCAAAATCAATTTTGAAAAAAGACAAAATATGTGAAGCATGTGCAAAAGGAAAACAAACTAAAAGTAGTTTTCATGCCAAGGATTTCATTTCCACAAATAGAACACTTGAACTACTTCACATAGATTTGTTTGGACCTATCAAAACAACCAGTTTATGAGGTATGAAATATGGCTTCGTAATAGTTGATGATTTTTCAAGATATAGATGGGTTTTTTTTTTAAAAACAGAAAGATGATGCTTTTGAAGCTTTTAAAACATTTTGTAAAAAAATTCAAAATGAAAAAGATTCTCACATTATTTCTGTACGAATTGATCAAGGAGGAGAATTGATAAACGCTTCCTTCAAAACATTTTTTGATGAACTTGGTATTTCCCACAATCTGTCATATGCTAGAACTCTTCAACAAAATGGGGTTGTTGAGCGCAAAAACAGAACGTTGCAGGAAATGGCAAGAACGATCTTGGAAGAATCTAATGTTGAAAAATATTTTTGGGCATAAGCTATAAACACTTCTTGCTATATTCTAAATCGTGTATCAATCAGGAAAATCATCAACAAAACAACATATGAAATTTGGAAAAACAGAAAACCAAACATATCATACTTTCACATTTTTGGTTGTTACTGCTACATCCTTAATAACAAAGAAAATCTTGAAAAATTTGATGCAAAATCAAATAAGGCTATCTTTCTGGGTTATTCAACTGAGTCTAAAGGATATCACATATTTAATTTAAGGACCAAAACTGTTGAAATTAGCATGCATATATTATTTGATGAATTTGATGATCTTGATCTTAGTAAAAATGATGATGAAGAGGAAATGCATATTATCCAGCAACAGCCAGTAGCAAGTCTGGGAAACGAGATTGATAAACAGTCTCCTTTTCACACCCCTCCTAAGAGTTGGAAAATAGTAGGAGATCATCCACAAGATCAAATCATTGGAAATATTTCAAGTGGAATAAGAACAAGAAGAACAGTAAAAAATGATAGTGACAACAACATGGCAATGATATCCTAGATTAAACCCAAATCTATTAAAGAAGCCATAGAAAATCAATCTTGGATAGATGCCATGAAAGAAGAACTACTGCAGTTTGAGAAAAACGAAGTTTGGACGTTAGTACTAGATCCTCAAGACCAAACAATCATTGGTACTCGATGGGTATTTAGAAACAAGCTTGATGAAGATGGAAAAGTCATTAGAAACAAAGCAAAATTGGTAGCACAAGGGTATAATCAACAGGAAGGCATAGATTATGATGAAACCTTTGCTCCTGTTGCAAAGTTAGAGGCTATCAGAATATTGCTTGCATATGCATCTCATAATCATATTAAACTTTTTCAAATGGACGTTAAAAGTGCATTTTTAAATGGATTTCTAAATGAACAAGTGTATGTTCGTCAACCTCCCGGATTTGAAAATCAATCTAAACCAAACTATGTTTTTAAACTCACCAAAGCCTTATACGGATTAAAACAAGCTCCTAGAGCTTGGTATGAACGACTAAGCTCTTTTTTAATCAAGAACAATTTTACCAGAGGGGAGATTGATACAACCTTATTCAAAAAATTAAAAGGAGATAATTTATTAATTGTACAGGTATATGTGGACGATATCATTTTTGGTTCCACAAATGAAACAATGTGCGAAGAATTTTCAAATTTAATGCAAAGTGAATTCGAAATGAGTATGATGGGAGAATTGAGATATTTTCTTGGACTACAGATCAAACAACATAAAAATGGCATCTTTATATGCCAAGAAAAATATACAAAAGATCTTTTGGTAAAATACAAAATGAATGAAGCCAAGATCATGTCAACTCCCATGCATCCTTCTTCCTCATTAGACAAAGATGAAGATGGTAAATCAATCTCTGAAAAAGAATACAGAGGGATGATTGGATCTCTGCTATACCTAACTGCAAGTAGACCTGATATTGTCTTTGCAGTAGGACTATGTGCAAGATTTCAATCTTCACCAAAAGAGTCCCACTTAACTGCAGTTAAAAGAATATTTCCTTATCTTGTCGGTACTACTAATCTTGGCCTTTGGTATAGCAAAGGATCTCATTTTAATCTTGTAGCCTATTGTGATGATGACTATGCCGCAGACAAGATTGAAAGAAAAAGCACTAGTGGAACATGCCAATTCCTTGGAGAGGCTCTGATTAGCTGGTCTTGTAGAAAGCAGAACACAATTGCATTGTCAACCACAGAAGCTGAATATGTATCAGCTACCAATTGTTGTTCTCAAGTTCTATGGATTAAAAACCAACTTGAAGACTACTCAGTAAGTTATTCCATTATTCCAATATTTTGTGATAACACTAGTGCTATCAATTTGTCAAAAAATCTCATCCAACATTCAAGGTCTAAACACATTGAGATAAAGCACCATTTTATTAGAGATCAAGTCAACAAGAAAGATATTGAATTAATCTTTGTTGATTCTAAAAATCAACTTGCTGACATATTTACCAAACCCTTAGTTGAAGAAGACTTTAACTCTTTAAAAGAAAAATTGAGGATTTTTAAAAATCCTGTTGAAAACGCTTAAAACTGTTTTTAAATCGAATCAAGAACGTTCTTGGTTTAAAACAAATAGTCTTGGTTTGACACAAACATTCTTGGTTTAAAGCAACCACTTTTAGCTTCCCTTTCTCTCTCTCATGCATTAAATGCATAAGTCCTTTCTTGTCCAGAAAGCAAACACGCCTCCTTGTAAGTAACTGACCATCTCCCTAGTTTCATCTTTTCCCACGAAAACCATCATTTCATTCTGTCAAACTTATTAACTTCTCTTCTTTTCCCTCAACTACTCACTCTAAAAAGGTTCTATATTTTACTGAAAACCTTTTCCTAGAACACATTTTAATTTCAAAAAAATTTGTAACCTCTACAACTCTTAAAACCTCAATTCTTCCTGTTCCACAAAGAAATTCGAAAATTGCGTGCACAAAACAGTCCGCTAAAAGAAACCTTAATCCAAACACACCATCTCCTTCACCATCACCTCTATCTTCTCCTTTCAGAATGAGGTCTCCATCACCACTGCCTGGACCTACTCCTCCTGAAACATCGTCTGAAAAAATGTTTTCTGACTCTTTATCTCCATCTTGTAACCACTCTCCCAGCCCCATTGCTCCGGCTCCAATATCAACCGTACTTCCTCCACTCACTCAATGTTCACCCCCAAACATATCTGAAATGGCTCCTCATCTTAAGAGAACGCCTCTTCAACCACCACCAAATACTGCCAGACGAAAGTCTATGCGCATCATGGCTGGAATAGGTACATCTTCAAAACCTAAAAATGATGATAAAGTTTTGCATATAATCTATGATGATGATGAATCTAACTCCATCCAACCACCTCTTAAAACCGCCAAAAAGCTTTTCACTTCCTCCATCGCTCCCTCAAAAAACACCTTCGAAAAGGTCACACCCCCACCGAAACTTAGAACAAAAACTCCCCTCACCTTATCTCAATTTATTGCTAAAAAGAAACTGTAAAACTCTAAACCCAAGAAAACCTCTCAAGAACAATCCTTCTCCAAAAATACCTCTCCAGATCGTTCTGAAAAACAACAACCCTCAACAACAAAGCCAAAATCCAAAACAACCAAAGAACCAAAAATTCCACCACTAATACAATCAGATGTTGAAGACATCTATCAAGAAAAATGGGTGTAACACCCCGAGTTTAAAACACAGCGCGAGTGTATTTTTTTTTCTTCTTAAAATAAATAAAAGGAATTTTCTTTTTCAAAATTATTAATTCAAAAGAATTAAAATTAATTCAAATTAAAAGTTGTTCGACGTCGTAATCCAAAATACAGAAGTAATTAAATAATTACATCACGATTAATCAAGTAAATTATTTTTGGGAATTTAATTCTTCAAAACATAACAAAATAAAGATACATCCAACAGCTTTATCATGGACCCACCAAAATATTATCAGAGTGCGGAAAATATTAGCGGAAAAGTTATACAATAATTCCCAAAATAACCAATTACATTCCCCAAACTCAAGACCCTATACAAAAGTCTAGTCTGATCATGCACTAAGCTACAGTAGCACGGTCTACACCGCATCCTCTGCCAGTCTCGTCTTCACCCAGCTGTCCGCCCCTCTACGTGGTATACAAATACTCCGTACGTAAAGATCAAGGGAAACTAACGACGTTTCCGTCGTTAGTGTAACTGTCGGTGGGACGGGTTTGGGTATCATCTGAGGGCAAAGCCCAATTTTTCCACAATAATAGTAAAGGGTCACCGACCAAAATTAACAATTAACACATAACATTTATATCACAGTAACAAACATATCCATGGCATAAAATATAATAATGATGATAAATAAGGATGCTCATTTTGAAATTTCATGACATGTATGCCTTTTCAAACAGCAACCAATTAATATGGAAAACATGTTGTAAGTACAACTAACACGTCAGCAATCACAATCCTTCATCCTAAATTCAGATTTTATAAAGTACATACACACATCAATTTTCAATCATCAACATATATCCAAATCGTGACCCACTGGTCAATCACCCTGATGCAATATGTATATGCTCATGTATTCAACTTCTTGGAATTACCAAGGTGCAGTCGCTCACAGACCAGCACAATTTAAATATGTTTGACTTTAACGACTCTCAAGACCAGGGTGCAATCGCTCAACAGATCAGCACCAGTGCAGTCGCTCAACAGACCAGCACTCGTGCAGTCGCTCAACAGACCAGCACGTTTTACATATACCAAGGTATAGTCGCTCAACAGACCAGTACCAGTGCAATCGCTCAACAGATCAGCACGTTTTTGCGCATTTCAGTGTACAGTCGCTCAATAGACCAGTACCAGTGCAGTCGCTCAATAGACCAGCACTCGTGCAATTGCTCAACAGATCAGCACGTTTACGCATTACTCTGTGGCTCATCGCGGGTACCACCTGACTATGCAGTGCATGAACATGCAATATTTTCTCTTCACTGAAAACAGTATGCAACATCAGTAAAATTCAGCCTTTAAATCATTTCCCCAAAATATCTCAACACAATTAATTTCATTATCATCACATTAATAATTAAACATTCAAGCATCTCATCATTACCACTTCACATTATCTCAAAACTCCATTCTTAATTATCATAAGTCTTCCCATTGTTCCCCTGACTATCAAAATTCATAAAATAGTGTTTAAAACTGAGATTTATGGAAAAACACGAATCTGTATTCGAATACAGCTTCCTTGTATTCGAATACTGAAGCCAAAACAGTGCAAAATCAACACTCTGTATTCGAATACAGCTTCCTTGTATTCGTATACAGAGGCTGTCACAGTGCAAAAATTAGTATTTTCACAACATCAGTAGAGGTCTCAAAAGCTTCATCATTACCACTTCGAATTATCACCAAAAACTCCATTTTAATTCATCACCAACCTTCCCAATGCTCCTCAACACTTAAGGTTTGTAAAACAATGTTTAAAACTTTGGTTTTCTGAAAAACACGAATCTGTATTCGAATACAGCTCCCTTGTATTCGAATACATAAGCTAAAACTGCAATTTCAACACTCTGTATTCGAATACAGCATACTTGTATTCGAATACAGAAGACAAAACAATGTATATTAAGCATTTTCCCAATATCATAAAGGTTTCAAGAACCTCATTATCTCCTCTTCAAAACTATTTCAAAAACTCCATTTTAACTCATTTCAAACCTTCCCAATGTTCCCCAACACTTAAAGTTCAATGACAATGTCTGAAACTTGATTTTCTGGAAAAACACGAAGCAAAAATACAGCTCCCTTGTATTCGAATACAGAAGCAAAAATAGTGAAAATCAGCATCCTGTATTCGAATACGAGGGTGTTGTATTCGAATACAGATGCGAATACAGTGTTAAAATTTCCCTTCTGTATTCGAATACGACATGGTCGTAGTCGAATACAGATGCTAAGTCAGAAGCAAAAATCCTTCATCTGTATTCGAATACAGAAGCTCGTATTCGAATACAAATTCAAAAATTTGAATAAAACAGAAGCTTTTCAGGTTGGATTCGAATACACTCATGCCGTATTCGAATACACCTTCGAATTCAGTGAAATTTTCATGAAACTTCAACACATTTTCAAGTTTTTTCCTTTGAAAAACCAACACAACACCAAAACAGATTTAGCATTCTTTTGAACCACAAAACTCAGGCATTTTTCATCAAGAACAGATTGTCCAGAAAAGCACATTCATCATTTTAAATCCTTTTCTTTCGAAAACATCAGCAACACCAGAATCACCCAAAACAGAATGTCAACCCCCTCAAAACAGACATTTTTACACGTCTACATTTGGATCATTTCTCAAAACACATGCAAGGTATTTTCCAGTATTCTTACACAGCCAAAACAACATGCAAAGCATTTTCCAGCTTTCTCACACAAACAGAACAACACTGATGTATTCAGCCAAAACAGCAAACATCACATAACATCAATCATCAACAGAATGCATTTCTCGCATTTTATAACAACAGTTTTATAAAACATGCATTTTGATCATCTTCAAAATAACATGCAAAACATTTTTCAGCTTTCCCACACAGACAAAACAACATTGAGATAACCACCAAACAACAATATCACAAATTGTTAAAATCTCAACAGAAAGCATTTTTCATCCTTCAAAGTGACATGCAAAACAGTTTTTCTTCAAAAACACTAATGAAACAACATTAATGCCATAACAGTATGCATTTACAGCCCTAATGCAAACTAGAAAGTGGAAGGTGCCCTTACCTCTGTTTCGTTTCTGCTCTCGTTCAGTTTTCGCGACAAAAGTCAGCGAAACTCCCGCTCGCGTTTGCTGCTACGAAAGTGGGTTCTCTAGCTCCGTAATGATGAGGAGAACAACTTTTGTACTGAACGTTTTCTGGTTTGGTGCTTGGATTTCCAAGTAATATCACTTTTGAGGAACTCCCCCTTTTTTTTCTGCTACGAACAGGAAACAGAATGGGAAGGGAAAGAATGCGGTTACTGTTTCATGCAGTATGGAGGAGGAAAGGTTTTCTGACTTTGCCCTTCCTTCTCACTCCTATATATAGGCATATGTGGGTGCCACCTCATCAAAAATAATACTAAAATATTGCTGAACCCTCCAGCACTTAACCGTTTTCGTCGCAATTAGCCGATAATCCCTTAATTAACTGCCCGATAATTTAATTACTCGTAATTAAATTAATTTACTCTTCATCCAATAATCTTAATTCATCTTCCAAAATAAATATTTATATATATATTCACTCAAAACATACATATATTAAATATTTTACAAATATCCCCAAAATACACTTAATATTAATTCCATAATTAAATTTTAAATTTAAGGGTCTTACCATGGGCAAAGCGTCCTATAGGCATAGGGCGAGTCTTTATGCTAAAAAACCTCTCCTATGAAGGAATATCAATCAAACACCACACTGATGCTCTTCGCTGGACAAACTTCTTGCAAATATCTGATTGCTTCTATCCTGAAGTAATTAGGGCTTTCTACTGCCAGGCAAAAGCATTTACTGATGAATCCCTAATCGTGTCAAATATCAAAGGAATAGAAATTCGTCTTGACCCAATCGTGCTTGCTGAAATCCTTCAAATACCATCTAAAGGAATTTCTGTTTTTGGAAAAAGATGGTATTTTGTCTTGAATATCATAAGAACTGAAGTCCTACAAGAACTCTTTTAGCCTGGCTCCACTCATTTTGTTACTGCTGATCTAAAGCCCCTCCAAAAAATCTTTAATAATATCAGTCAACATACAATCCTGCCTCATTGTGGAAGCCATGAAACTATTTCTGACTGCAACACCCTAGTCATCTACCACCTCCTCCATGCCAAGAAGATCAATCTTCCTTATCTCATTATTCAACACATGATTGCAGCTATCAAGAAAGACTACAAGAGGAAGATTGTTCCTTATGGGATGAGTTAACCAAGGTCTTTCAACACTTCAACATTCCTCTGGATACAGAAGAATCCAAAGTCAAAATTTCCAGATTCTCCACCAAAAACATTTCGCATATGAAAAAGGAAAATTCTGCTCCAATCAAATTTTCATTTCCAACAATCTCGGTAAAACGCAAAAGATCCTCACTCACAGTCTCTCATAATCCCTTGAACGACAACATACCAATTGATCCTGCTTCTGCTTCTACTCCTCCATCTTATACTCCCGATCAAGTTGCCTCTCCATGTCCAGACCATCCACCAGCACAAAATCTGTCCAGGATGTCACTTGTTTTCCTCTCACGAAAGAAAACAGACTCCTCTCTATTTGGTGTAAGTAAATTTTTAAACTTACCTGATACTCCTAGTATATCTGTTGGTCAAGAACATGTTTCTGCAGGAATCCTACCAAATATCAGCTCTTCCTTTGCAACACTCTCCACCTTCTGCACTACACCGAATCCATCCCAAGCCTCTGCCAATCCTGATGAAGCTCGTCAAACAAAAAGAACTAACAAGGAAAAACACTCATCTAATACTGACAAGATTTTTGATGCACTTCAAATCATTGCTAACAAACAAATTTATCAGGAAAAAGAAAATGCTCTCCTTCGATCTTGGATTACCACTAAGATGGCACCGAAACTAGACCTTGCACCTCATGTCTTTCCTGATCTTGCTAAGCAGTCCTCATCATCTGAGGCCTCATCTCCATCCTTGTCTATTTGAATATCTGAGGGCTCCCCTGATTTTTTGATTTGACAAAAGGGGAAGAGTTTATATTAGTATATTGTGATCTTCAAGTTATCTGCTTTATTTGTAATATTGCTCAAACTTATTTCTAGTAGCTTAAGTAATCGTGGTAACCTTTGACAATTTGCTTCTGTTTACAAATACTAGTATATCTGCTTCTGAAAAAGATTTTAAAATGGTCATGTTAAACACATATATCTATTCTCAATAGCTTCTGGAAAAAGATTTTAAAATGATCATGTTAAGCATATATAATATATATATATATTAGGTTACAATCTGCTTCTGAAAAAGATTTCAAACAATCATATTAAGCATATTTTGAAGAGGAGCATATCCAAATAGTATGATTATGTTTAAAATATTTACCATCATTATTTCAGAAAATTAACAGCATAATATGAGGGGGAGCAATCCTAAAAAGATTAGAATCAAAATTAAAGAAAAATTAACATGTTTAGTCATCATCAAAAAAGGGGAGATTGTTGAGACAAAAATCCCTTTTTCAAGTGTTTTAATGATGAACAAAAACAAGCTAATTAATCTTATTAGTTATGATTCTAATCTCAAAAGAATTTAACATATCTTCTTGAGTGTTGTTATCAAAAGATAGGTATCAAGTAATTCTTTCAGATCAATCTTGAACTCATCAAATTAAAATAGTATGTGCAAATGAATGATCAGCCGTCAAAACCATTCAAGATTAAGGAATCCGTTCCAAGAAGAATGACAAAACTCAAGGCTGATCCAGAAGACCGATTACATCACAAGAAATTATGCAGCAAAGAACAAACAGAAAAAACAGCAAAATTCTAAGAAAACTGGAAACAAGATCAATCTAGAGATTAACTGGAACTATCTTCCTTTTACTCTGACACATGCCTACAAGTACACAGTCTTTATAGCCTGTATCTTAACGGCTACATGAGCTGGCAAGGCCTCTAAAATGCCTATAAAAAGGAACTCCAAGGCAAAGGGAAGATCATCAAATCCAAGTGCAATCATTCTCCATAAAAGATCTGTTGGAACCAAGTTGGTTCTTGCAATTAAAGTTTTGATGTTAACAAATGTATTTTATGAAAATAACATATTTGACTTAGAAGAAGAATGAAAAATGTCACCAGAAGAATAGATCAGAGGATGACGTTACCAGAAGCAGAAATCAGAGGGTGACGTCACCAGAAGATGACGTCACCAGAAGCAGAAATCAGAGGATGACGTCACCAGAGGATATCATCAGAGGAATCTGTTAGAGAAAATGCTCAAAACAGAATTGGAGCAAAAGACTCGTGAAACAGAATCTAGCTAAAAATATGCTCAAAACAGAATCTGAGAAAAATGCTCAAAACAGAATTGGAGCAAAAGAATCGAGAAACAGAATCTAGCTAAAAGTATGCTCAAAACAGAATATGAGCAAACTACTCTAGAATATTCTCAAAACAGATTAATCAAAATACACTCCAGAAGTAAAGCATCAAGTGAGCAAAAGACTCAAAACAGAATATGAGCAAACTACTCTAGAATATTCTCAAAACAGATTAACCGAAATACACTCCAGAAGTGAAGCATCAGTGAAGTCCTAATTTCAACTATAAATAGAGGCTTAATGCTAGAGAATAAAGTATTGAAAAACACAAGAACTCAAGCTTCAATTCAAAGTTATCTGAGAGTTCAAAAGAGAGAAACCCAAACGTGCAAGAGCAATATTTTCTAAGTATTTTCGAGAGAGAAATTCAGTGTAATATTCAGCTTTCCAAAAGCAACAAAAGAGTGCAAGAATAAGTGCATCAATCAGCTTTCCAGAAGCAACGTTGCAAAGTTCCAAATATTTATTATAGAACCCGATAGTGGTGTAGATTCCTTCTTCAATCTGGGGTTGTCAGATTGGTAGGAGAAAACTTGACTTGTAGAGTCAAGGTGTTGTTATCGTTCCTCAAAAGTTTGGGGTTGTTAGGCTGTTTGAGAAGACTTGGCTGGTTTAGTCAAGGTGTTGTTGTTCCTCAAAAGTCTGGGGTTGTAAGGTTGTTTGAGAAGACTTGGCGGGTATAGTCAAGGTGTTGTTGTTCCTCAAAAGTATGGGGTTGTCAGGCTGTTTGGGAAGACTGACTTGAAGGGTCAATGGTATTGTAATTCAAAGGAGTTTGAATTAGTGAAAAGGCCTTCTAGAGGAAGGGACTGGATGTACCCTAGTTAATGGTGAACTAGTATAAATTGATGTGTTATTATGTTATTATTATCCGCTGCTGAATCTGATTAGTTATTTATCGAATAATTCAAATTAACATTTAACAAAACAACAAAAGTAATTAAGTTTGACAAACACAATTCAAACCCCCTTCTCATGTTTGCACCTTCAATTGGCATCAAAGCTCAGGTTTCAAGGCTGAGCACTTTAAAGTGTTTGAGGAAAGATCCAAGGGATCACCATGTCCGGATTCAATGAAGAAGCTACTAGAGGAAACATCAACAGACCACCTCTGTTTGATGGAGAACGATTTGAATATTGGAAGGACAGGCTGAGAAGATTTTTTATTTCACAAGATCCTGAGCTTTGGGACTTGGTGGAAGATGGTTATACTGCTCCAGAAGATGCTGATGGTGTTAAATTTTCCAGGAGAGATACGGATACTGATCAGAAGAAGATGTTCAAGTTGCATCACAAATCCAGAATATTCATGGTCAATGCAATCACATTCAAGGAGTTCAACAAGTGCACTAACAGAGAAATAGCGAAGAGCATCTATGATAGTTTGATTCTGACTTACGAAGGCAGCAAGCAAGTTCAAGAAGCAAAGGCCACCATTCTAGTCAAGAAGTATGAGTTATTCAAAATGGAAGAAGATGAAGACATTGAAACTATGTTTTCCATATTCCAGACTCTAGTATCAGGATTAAGGGTACTAGAAAAGAGCTACATCACTGCTGATCATGTAAGGAAAATACTTAGAAGTCTGACAATCAAGTGGAGACCAAAGATTACTACTATTCAAGAAGCTAAAGATCTGAATACTCTAAAGCTGGAAGAATTAATCAGCTCTCTCAGATCACATGAAATTGAGTTGGAAGAAGATGAACCCAAGAAGCAGAACAAAACTCTAGCACTGAAATCCAAGTAGAAGAAGGCTCTAAAAGCAACATCAGAAGATAGTGATTCAGACGATCAAAGTCTGAACTCATAGGAAGAAGAGATTGCTTTCTTATCCAAGAAGTTCATAAAGATGTGGCATAACAGAAGGAATAAATTTCCCCAGAGATATTCCAATCAGTCCAACAAAGGAAGTGATGATACACATGACAAGAAAGGTATCATCTGCTACGGATGCAATGAATCTGGACATATCAAGTCAGAATGTCCAAATATGGAGAAAGTGAAGTACCAGAGGAAAGATTTCAAAACTTAGAAGAAAAGAATGATGGCTACATGGGATGATTCTGATGGATCTTCTGAAGATGAACAAGCAGATTTGGCTATGATGGCTCACACCAACTCTAGTTCCAACACAGAATCTGATTCTAGAAGAGAATCGGAAGATGATGAAACTGAGGTATATTTTGAATTCACTCGATCTGATTTGATTACTGTTCTGAATGATTTTTTAAACAGTAATTACAAATTATCTTTAAAACTGAAAACTCTTAAGAAAGAAAATACAAATCTAACAGAAGAAGTTAATGTTTAAAAAAATTAGATTGCAGAATATAAAATAGAAAGTGTCATTCTTGAAACTGATATTGCAGAATTGAAAACAGAGAATGTATGTTTGAAAAACAGTTTTGCTGAACTTAAAGATGAAAGTTTAAATCTGAAAAATAATCCTAATTCAACATAAATTGAAAATACCACAAGTAATTCTGATATGCATGAACAAGTTCTTCAATAATTTCTTGATAGTGGTATGGAAAGAAGCAAATATGCTTCTATGACTTATGGAGTCAGTAGGAATGGAAATAGAGGTATAGGATTTGAAGAAACTATAACTGAACCTAAACCTGTGCTTAAACATGTTCCCTCTGATATTGTGTGTGTTGTTTGTTACAAGAAAGGTCATTCCAAAGTGTCTTGTCCTATGCTAAATACAACGGAAAACAAGAAACTTTTCAAGACTAACAAACCTGGACCCAACCAGATTTGGGTACCAAAAGATAAAATTGTTTATGTTGCAGATGTTCTGAGCAACCAAAGTAAAACACCAGTCATGGTGCCTGCTAAATGGATGCTGGCAATATATGAAGGGAAAAAGGTTTATGTTCCAACATCTATCAAGCAGAAGCAAATTAACTCTAGTGGAAGAAGAACTAGTAAATACAATACCTATCAGAACCAGAACCAGAACCAGAATCATAAGAGGAACAGGAAATATCAAAGAAATCACACATATCACACAAATCAGAACAGACGGAGAAATCATACATATCAACAAAACTGGAACTACCAGAAGAAACAGAATTATCATCAGTTCCAGAATTATCATAGGAACCTGATATATCAGCAGAAAGAGAAGAATCAGAATCAGGAGAGTTCTTCAAACACTCTAGTGGAATTCATCAAGACTACAAACTTGGAAGGGAATTCAAATTCCTTCATCCAAACCATCTAATCACAGAACATACAAATTCAGAATCTGAAAATCAGAAACAAGAGGATTTTCAGAGTAAAACTGAAACTGTTGACATAGAGGTTACATCTTGCTGTAAATACTATTATTATTTGATATTTATGTTTACTGTGATAACTAGAAGCTTGATCTTAAAAATCAAAGCTAGATAACTATTCTGCAAGTTTTCAAACTGTCAGAGGAACCAAGTGATCCACGTGGTGTGAACACTTCAACATAAACAATATTTCAGTGGTTTCAAAAACAAGCAGAAACCACCAGAAGCAGAATTAATGGTTTGGCTGTATTGAGTTCATTTTTAAATTATTTGATTTGTATTATGTTATATGACAAATAGCTTGACCTGAAAAGTCAAAGCAAGATGAAGCTGATGTAGGTTAACCAGAACTAGAGGAAACTGATGTTGGTTTACCAGAACCAGAGGAAACCAAAACTAGTTTACCAGAACCAGAGGAAACCGAAGCTGGTTCACCAGAACTAGAGGAAACTGATGAAGGTTTACTAGAACCAAAAGCTGATACAGATCTAACAGAACTAGAAGCTGATGCAGGCAAAAGAACTTGAAAAAGCAGAAGATACCAACAAGCATACGACAAGTCTTCAGAGGATAAATCTGAAGATAAGTTAGAAGAAGGAATAGATCACTCCAAGACATGGCCAGAACTATGTTAAATGATTTAAATATTGCAAAACAATTTTGGGCTGAAGCAATCAACACTGCACGTTACATTCAGAATAGAGTCTATATTAGATTTACAATAACTAGAGAAAGTAGAAGCAGATAAACCAGCAGGACATGGAGAAGTGGAGGATACAGGCAAGTCAAAAGCATGTAACACATTTTCAAAGGATGAATCTGATCAAATCAGAACCAGTCATGAGAAATCAGAAGAGAAATCTGGATGGAAATATCAATCATCTCATCCTCAAAATCTGATAATTGGAAATGGAAGTGATTCTTTAAAAACTAGATCATCACTAAAAGACATCAGTTTTTTTGGCTTAATCTCATCGATTGAGCCTACCTCTGTTAGTGAAGCATTGGCAAATGATGGATGGATTTTTGCAATGCAAGAATAGTTAAATGAATTTAAGAGAAATGATGTTTGGGATCTAGTTCCAAGACCAGAAAAGAACATTGTTGGATTCAAGTGGGTCTTTAGGAATAAGCTAAATGAAAAAGGTGAAGTTGTCATAAACAAGGCAAGACTTGTGGCACAAGGTTACAGTCAGCAAGGAGATATTGACTACACTGTGACTTTTGCTTCAGTGGCTATAATTTTCTGAATTAATGTAGCACGAATTTCAAATGAGTATGATGGGAGAACTTAAGTTCTTCCTAGGAATACAAATTCAGCAAAGTCAAAAAGGTATATACATTCATCAATCAAAATATACAAAAGAGCTTCTCAATAAGCTTAAGATGAGTGATTGCAAACCTATGGCTACTCCAATGCAACCTACCTGCTCACTTGAAAAGGATGACTTAGGACAAAAAGTTGATCAAAAATCCTACAGAGGAATAATAGGATCTCTACCCTATCTCACTACTTCGAGACCTGATATCATATTTAGTATATGCATATGTGGTAGATTTCAGTCTGACCCTAGGAAATCTCATTTAACTGCCGTTAAGAGAATCCTTAGATACCTAAAAGGCACTACCAACCTCATCTTGTTCTACAAGAAAACTCCTACATACAAATTGAGTGGATATTGTGACTGTGATTATACTGGAGATAAACTTGAAAGAAAGAGTACAAGTGAAAACTGCACATTCTTAGGAGAAAATTTAATATCCTGGACAAACAAGAGACAAAGCACAATTGCCATGTCAATAGTAGAAGATGAATACATTTCCGCAGCCTGATGCAGCTCCCAACTCATTCGGATGAAACATCAGCTGGAAGACTACAAAATTGTGGAAACAAACATCCCTTTATACTGTGACAACACTTCAGCCATCAACCTAACCAAAAACCCTATCCTACATTCTAAAGCCAAACACATAGAGATCAAACACCACTTCATCAGAGATTATGTTCAAAAAGGGGTACTTAACATTCAATTTGTAGACACTGATCATCAATGGGCTGACATATTCACTAAACCACTACCTGAAGATAGGTTTTAATTCATCAAGAAAAACCTTAATCTTATCTTCATCCCTAACCTAATAGCTTAGTTTAATTTTTTGTTTGTGTGTTATTTTATTTTTTGTGTACTTTTATAATTAAAAAAAAACAGAGGATCTCTTTTCTTCATTCAATCCTTTTTGCTTGATGACAAAGGGGGAGAAGATGTAGTATTTGATAAAATATCCAAGGGAAAAGATGTATTTGAAAGGAGGTGAAGATGATGTATTTGATATGAGATCTGGGTAGGAGAAGATGATGTATTTGATATGAGATCTGGGTATTAGACTTAGGGGGAGAAAATATAAAATGAAGCTTAGTCTTACGAGGAGTCATAGTCAAAACAAAGAAAAAGTATTATCAAAAATACATTGTTTGTCATCATCAAAAAAGGGGAGATTGTTGGAACCAAGTTGGTTCTTGCAATTAAAGTTTTAATGTTAACAAATGTATTTTATGAAAATAACATATTTGACTTAGAAGAAGAATGAAAAATGTCACCAGAAGAATAGATCAGAGGATGACGTTACCAGAAGCAGAAATCAGAGGATGACGTCACCAGAGGATGTCACCAGAAGATGACATCACTAGAAGCAGAAATCAGAGAATGATGTCACCAGAGGATGTCATCAGAAGATGATGCCACCAGAAGCAGAAATCAGAGGATGATCACCAGTGGATATCATCAGAGGAATCTGTCAGAGAAAAATGCTCAAAATAGAATTGGAGCAAAAGACTCAAGAAACATAATCGAGCTAAAAATATGTTCAAAACAGAATCTAAGAAAAATTCTCCAAACGGAATTGGAACAAAAGACTCGAGAAACAGAATCTAGCTAAAAGTATGCTCAAAACAGAACCTGAGCAAACTACTCCAGAATATTCTCAAAACAGATTAATCGAAATACACTCCAGAAGTAAAGCATTAGTGAGCAAAAGACTCAAAACAGAATATGAGCAAACTACTCCAGAATATTCTCAAAACAGATTAATCGAAATACACTCCAGAAGTAAAGCATCAGTGAAGTCCGAATTTCAAATATAAATAGAAGCTTAATGCTAGAGAATAAAGTATCAAAAAACACAAGAACTCAAGCTTCAATTCAAAGCTATTTGACAGTTCAAAAGAGAGAACACAAATGTGCAAGAGCAATATTTTCTAAGTGTTTTCGAGAGAGATATTCAGTGCAATAATCAGCTTTCCAGAAGCAACAAAAGAGTGCAAGAATAAGTGCATCAATCAGCTTTCCAAAAGCAACAAAAGAGTGCAAGAATCAGTGCAGCAAACAGCTTTCCTGAAGCAACGTTGCAAAGTTCCAAATCTTTATTATATAACCCGATAGTGGTGTAGATTCCTTCTTCAATCCGGGGTTGTTAGATTGGTAGGAGAAGACTTGACTTGTAGAGTCAAAGTGTTGTTATCGTTCCTCAAAAGTCTGGGGTTGTCTGGCTGTTTGAGAAGACTTGGCTGGTTTAGTCAAGGTGTTGTTGTTCCTCAAAAGTTTGGGATTGTCAGGCTGTTTGAAAAGACTTGACTGGTTTAGTCAAGGTGTTGTTGTTCCTCAAAAGTCTGGGGTTGTCAGGCTGTTTGAGAAGACTTGGCGGGTATAGTCAACGTGTTGTTGTTCCTCAAAAGTCTAGGGTTGTTAGGCTGTTTGGGAAGACTGACTTGAAGGGTCAGTGGTGTTGTAATTCAAAGGACTTTGAATTAGTGAAAAGGCCTTCTGGAGGAAGGGACTGGACGTAGCCTAGTTAACGATGAACTAGTATAAATTGCTGTGTTATTATGTTATTATTATCCGCTGCTGAATCTGATTAGTTATTTATCGAATAATTCAAATTAACATTTAACAAAACTGCAAAAGTAATTAAGTTTTTTACAAACAAAATTCAACCCCCTTTTCTCGTGTTTGCACCTTCAAGATCATCATTCTCGAATTTCATCAAGCTTGAAAAAACACAGCAAGGCTCTTAGTCTCTGTCATCATAAAAGGTCAAGCTTAGAAATTTATTTGCTCAATACAAAACTCAAGCAAGAGTTGAGATACTGTTGATCAAATCAAATCTCTTTCAAAAACAATCATTTGTTAAATCCAAACACTATAGAGATAGAAATAGTGTGAGGAAAGTGGTAAAGATCCTTCAAAGGATAAGTGTAAAGATACTTTCAAGTGTAGGAAAGTTATCTGTAAAAAGGATAGTAATTTGCTGTAAATCAGATTTGATCTAGTTAACGTAGAAACAGGATCAATCTTGTTCTTACCAAGTTAGTGGAAAATCTCACAAGATTGTGAGGACTGGACGTAGCCCACAATTGGGTGAACCAAGATACATCACTGCGTGATTCTCTTCTCTCTTATCTTTACTTTGATTATTATGCATACATTATTCATTACATTTTAAAGTTTTACTTATCTCTAACCAGAAGATCAATCTGCATCCTTATTTGTCAAACCAAGATCAATTTTGAGTTTATTTTTACAGTACAAAAATTTAAAAAAAAGAAGAAGTCACAATTCAAACCTCCCCTTTCTTGTGACCAACATTGTCATTTCAGTGTGTAGATTTCTCTAACCTCATGCAAAGCGAGTTTGAAATGAGCATGATTGGAGAATTGAAATTATTTCTTGGTTTACAAATTAAACAATTGGAAACTGGCATCTTCATCTCTCAAGAGAAATACACCATGGATTTGCTTAAAAAATATAACATGAGTTCAACAAAAATTATGGGAACTCATATGCATCCATCCTCCATGCTACACAAAGATGATGAAGGAAGTTCTATATCTGAAAAAGAGTACAGAGGGATGATTGGTTCCTTGCTATATTAACATCTAGTAGACCTGACATAGTATTTGCAGTTGGTCTTTGTGCAAGGTTTCAATCCTCTCCTATTTTTAGGTATCTTGTTGGCACCACCGATCTTGGAATATGGTATAAAAAAGGCTCAAATCTTGATCTCATAGCATATTGTGATGTTGACTATGCGGGAGATAAAGTTTAAAGAAAGAGCACAAATGGAGCTTGCCAATTTCTTGGTGAATCTCTCATAAGTTGGTCATGGAAAAAACAAAGTACCATTGCCTTATCAACTACAGAGGTTGAATACGTATCAGCTGCACAATGCTGCTCTCAAATACTTTGGGTAAAGAATCAACTAGAGGATTACTCTCTTAGGTACGCCAAAATTCTCATCCTATGTGATAATACAAGTGCTATAAATCTTTCAAAAAACCCTATACAACATTCTAGATCTAAGCATATTGAAATCAAACATCATTTTATCAGAGATCATGTTCAAAAAAGGGACATATAATTAACTTTCATTGAAATAGAAAAATAGTTAGCTGACATTTTTCCCAAACCTCTCCAGGAGGATAGGTTCAAAAACATTTTGGAGAACCTCTCCATCATAAATCTGTCCAAAATTATTTAAAAATTTGTTTTCATTTGGTAAACTTGTCAGAAATAAATTATTTTTCAAAATGGCCTTGGGTCAAATTTATTCTCTCTTTAAGCTCACAAGTGATCCTTAAAAATGGCCTCCATATTCAGAGGATCAACAACAACCAAAACATGTTCCTTCTATTTTGGTGAAATAAACTCAAAATCAACTCTGCCAAACCCGGCACACGCTTCTCCTTGCTATTGATCAGCTTTTCCTGTGCAACCTCCTTGGCTTCTGTCACGCATTTAATGCGCAAACGGCTCTAGGTGACGTTCTTCAACTTGAACTTGTGAATGTGATTCATCCTCCCCTACATGCTGCAACCTTTTCAGCCATCACATCCACTCCTCCTCATTTAAAAACCAAACGATCCTGCCCCCTTAAAACATCCTTCTCAGCCCCCATCAGAAGGTCCTCCAAAATGATGTCAGGGGTTGTATCTTCAAAGCAATTGTATCCACAAGACAACACTATCTATGTTGTCGACTCAGATAACTCTGAGCAAACTCTATCTGTTGAATCCTCCAAAGCCACGTCTCCTAAAAAATATCAACCTCCAAAAACCACATCCACCAAAAAACCACGTGCTACTTCCACCAGATCATCACTCAAAAAATCACATTCTTCTTCCTCAAAAAAAATCTTCCAACGCCTCACTATTTGAATCTCAAGCATTGGAGAAAAACTATCTTTCAAGATGGCAAGACAAATCTGTAGTCAACGGAAAAATCATTGACCTTGAGGATTTAAAAAAGGGGAAATTCGATGTGGAGGACATCTTTGATCAAGTTGGTTGGACCTCGTTTCTACGTGTCAATGAACCCCAATATTCGTGCCTTGTTAGGGCATTTTATGTTGCTGCAAATGGGTCAAAAGGTGATACAAGTTTCAGTATTGTGCTCAAAAGAGTACATATGGAAATTAACCCCACCTTCTTGTGCCAAATCTTAGATATTCGTGACGACAGACCTCACTGCTTCTTTGTGGTATTTGTCGTGCAATGTCACACGCACTTCTGTCCTCAAGAACAAGTTGATAAATCCTCCTAAACCTCAAGTGGCTTCCAATCTCCTCCCCATATGTTGCGTCCTCCATAATATTTGTGTGCACTCCATTGTGCCACGGGCTGAAAGTTTTGAGAAAGTCACTGAACTCGATCTTTGGCTAATCCGTGATCTCATGTTCGGCTCACCTATCCATTTGGGCAACATTATTTTCTGCTTCATGTTGAACGCTGCTATTTGGGGTCGTTCAGCTCCCTATGGGATGATTCTGACCAAAGTCTTCAAATTTTTTAAACTTCCTCTGGATGATGAACCATCAGTTTACTTTAACAACACGTTTTCAATGTAAAACATAAAGCAAATGAAATTTCAACCTCCAGACCAACCCCACTCTAAAAAATCCACCACAAGCTACAACAGTGCAACCTCCTCCAGAGGACACTACCTCACACCCCATCCAGGAACCATTCATTCCTGTTGCTCGCACTCCCATTCCACCACGTGATTTTGATGATACACTACTGCCACAATCTCCAACACTCACTATCATTCCTTCCACTCATGAAGCAGTTCCTCCAGCTGAGGAAGCCCTAAAGGACGATCCTCCCCAGCTTATGGAGGATGGTGAAGAGTTGTATTATGATCTCAATTTAACTCATCATCAATTCTTTCCTAGAATTCTTCCTGTTGCTGAAACTTCATAGAATTTACAAGAAACCTTCATGATGCCTCTTTATCCTCCTTTAAGTCCATCCCATCTGCCTCAGGTAAATTTGACCAATGTTATTCCTTCTCAAGCACCTCCTCCCACACACAAAAAGTATACTAGTTCACCCAACTCAATCTAGTCTAGTATACCAATGTTATTCCTTCTCAAGCAGCCTGACAACCCCAAACTTTTGAGGAACAACAACACCTTGACTATACCAGCCAAGTCTTCTCAAACAGTCTGACAACCTCAGATTTTTGAGTAACTTCACAACCTTAAACCTACAAGCTAAGTCTTTTTCTAACAACCTGACAACTCCATATTTTAGAAGGAACTTCAACACTATAGGATTTTATACAAGGGATCGAAATTAAAACTGAGTAACTACTTCTGGAAAGTTGATACTCACAATAAGCTTAACTTGAACTTGAGTGTTTGCTTCTGAAAAAATTTATGATGACAATCAGCCTCACACTCTAAGAAAAGAACACTTAGAAAATATTTATCTTTTAAGCAAGTGTTTCTCTCCTTTGAACTCTTTGAATACTTAGGAATTTTTGCATGAGTTCTTCTATTTTTCGATACGTTATTCTCACCATTAAGCCTCTATTTATAGTTGAAATTAGAGCTTCACTTTGATCTGTTGCCTTACTTCTGGAGTGTATTTTGATTGATTCTATTTTGAGAATATTCTGGATTATTTTGCACAGATTCTATTTCTGGAGTCTTTTGCTCCGATTATCTTTTGAGCATACTTTCAGCTAGATTATGTTTCTGGAGTCTTTTGCTCTGATTCTGTTTTGAGCATTTTGCTCAGATTCTATTTTGAGCATACTTTCAGCTGGATTCTGTTTCTGGAGTCTTTTGCTCCGATTTTGTTTTGAGCAGTTTGCTAAATTCTGTTTTGAGCATACTTTCAGCTTCTAATGATGTAGCTTCTGATTTTTGCCTCTAATGAGATCCTCTGGAATTATCCTCTAACGGGATCCTCTGATTGTATCCTCTAATGGGAACTTCTGATTATATCCTCCGATGGGATCTTAGTATGATATCCTCTAACAGGTTGCTCTGGTGATATCCTCTGGTGATATCCTCTGATAATATCCTCTGGTGATATCCTCTGGGGATATCCTCTAATGATATTCTCTGATGATATCCTCTGGTGACCATCGTCTGGTGATCATCCTCTGGTGACTTCATCCTGCTTCTCACTTGTATCTTTTGGTGACGTCATCTTCATCTTCTGGTGATGTCATCTTCTTGTGGCATTTTTCATTCTTCTTTTAAGTCAAATATGTTATTTTCATAAAATACTTTTGTTAACATCAAAACTTTAAGTGAAAGAAACAACTTGGTTTCAACACTCACAACCTTGACATTTTCAATATGTGCTTTAGAACCAGAATGTTCTCTTTCACATCTTTTTTCTTGATCACACCTTGATCAGTTACAATCTTCACCTTTCAACCTAGAAATGATTTTTACAGTCACCTTTCAACCTTGAAATGATTTTTATAAACACACTCCATCTAAGATAAAAGACAGACTTAAGTTACAAATTAAGTGTATGATAAAAGTGTTTGGGATCTTGAAACTTCTTAATAGTTGTTTGAATTAAATAAAGACAAACTTAGTAAAAGATGATCCACAGATATAGTGAAGGAGTTGGAGTTTTCTTGAAGAGTTTTTAACTTGTTCTTAATTGAACAAGTATTGGTAGATTTGTAAATTGAACTCTAGCCTTCATCTTCCAATTGATCTTTAATTTATAGATGATAAGAGGCTTTGAATATTAAGTTTAAACTTAATATATTCATTAGACACATCAGCCAAGTGTCATATATGTTTTAAAATAATTAAACCCATGTTTATATTGTTGTCTAGAGCAATCTTGATAAACCCAGAATGTTCTTGCTTTTGGGTTTGATGGAAAATGTAAATGAGTGTGAGAATGGGCTATCACATGTCTGGTACTGTACCAAATTAGAATTATGTAGAGTTTTTTCTATAGGATAATGTAAGTACAGTGTACTTGCATCTTTGCTCACAACTCATCAATCTGGAAATCAATTTGGTCATCAATTTGGAGGTTGTTTTCCTCCTTTGGGAATTCAGCTCGAGTTCTAGGAATGACCATTGATTTGAGTAGTCTTGATACTCTTTAACTTGCGGTTTAGATTGTGGAAAATGATCTATTTTAATTATGTCTTAAAAAGGGAATAACCAGAATGTTCTTTTATAAAACCAGAACGTTCTTGGTTCTGTGTTGTTTGGAAAACGTGGATGAGTGATTTAGTAGTTTTCTAGTGTCAGTCCTGTGTCTCAGAAACATGATGTGATTTTTGAAAAAAGGTGCAACAACAGTATCCTTATTGTCCTAAATGTCCTTGCTCATAGATCATCAATCTGGAGATTGATCTTGATTTTGAAAACATAAGAATGATGCTTTGATAAACCAGAATGATCTTGATAAACCATAATGAACTTTTAATATACTAGAATGATCTTTTGAAAAATCAGAATGATCTTTTGATAAACCAAAATGATCTTGATAAACCAGAATGATCTTTTAATAAACCAGAATGATCTTTTGATAAACCAGAATGATCTTTTATAAACCATAATTTTCTTCTTATAAACCAGAATGATCCTCGATAAACTAGAATGTTCTTCTGATCAATCTGGAGATATATCTGCAAGTTTGCTTTTGCAAGTAGACCTTCAATTCTTGACTTTTAATTGCTCATTAGATGTTTGAAAGACCATGGGCAAAATGTCAACTGATTTACTACTTGTTGCTCTTCTAAAAACATCTTTTTTGTTTATTGTTCTTTAATTGAATAATCAGAACATTCAGGTGAATGTTTTTCCATCATTCTTTTAACAAAATACTTAATAAATGACTCAATCTTGAAATGATTTATTCTTCAAAGTCGATTCTTGTCATTTTGTCGAACTGATACGACTATTTATGAATGCAATGAACTTGTTCATCATGAGAACATTATTTCATAACAATTGAGAATGTACATGTGCACTTGTTGATGGCTTATTGCTTGTTCACTTATGCAATTCATGTTCCTTAAATACAACTCAAGTGCAATCATTGGTAGATCACGATTCATAAAACTTAATCATTTATTTCATAAGGTTTTTGTCATTAAAATATATATCAAAAAGGTTTTTACCTCAACAATCTCCCTCTTTTTTATGATGACAAACTTTTTGAATAAAAGTTAAATTTTATGGATGGATATAAATAAAATGCAAGAGTTTAGTTCTTAACATTCTAATTAAACTCCCCCTAAACATATGCAAGAGGTTAATTCTTAACATTCTTCATCAATTACTTTCATCTTATATCCATCATATATTTCTCTCCCCCCCTTTTGGCATCTATCAAAAAGGTTGGGGAATAAAAACTAAAGTACAAATGTAGGGAGCAATATCATGAGTATACTCCACATAGAAATCATGTGGTTGATCAACGCATTGATATATCTAAATTGTCAAGTTTGCATTTAACATCAAGGAACATAGCATGTATGATGATCAATAATCATTTTAGTCAATATTGCAATCAAGATATGGATAATGGTAACAAAAGCAATATGACATAATTATATGCAAGCATTTTAACACACTTGGAAAACAGTCAGTTAATATATATTCTTCTCATTTTTAGAAAAACAATGAGTTGACTTTAGTTTTAAGAAAAATAATAGTTTCTAAAAAACTCCCCCTGAATATTATGAAATTAATATCCTTTAATATTTCAAAGTCCCATAACACAAGTAACATGCCTCTTTGCTCTTTGTCCTCTTTCACAAGCGGCAACATTTTAATTTGAACATTATCATGCTTACTGTTATAAATAGATCTATTTTTCATTTTTAGAACTAGAGAAAATAAGCGCATACAGGTAACAAAATAAGATGAATATGGACATCGTGTCAAATATAATTTCTCTCTTTACAAAACATTCTTATGCTAATAATGTTTGTATTTTGCAAAAACTAATTTTTTTTAAATGGATCAAAAATTTGCCAAAGGATTTGCTCACATTAAAAAAATGTTTTTTCACAAATTTTTTGCAAACACCCAAATTAACAATAAGACACGTGTTCAAGCTTACTTTCATTACTAAGTGTGTATGAGACTTTTTTATTGTTACTATTTCTATCTATTATAATTAAAATATATTTAAACACTTGATATTAGTAAATAAGACTCATTTGCAAATACATATATTAATATGCCTCAAAATGCTCGCATCAACTATTGACTTCATGCCATAATTTTTTGGGATTAGTTTTGAGTTTTAAAGCAAAAAGAGACACAAATCATTTTCATGAAGACCAAACATATATTCTCTTGTTGAAATCCTTAAAAAATAAACTCTAAACAAGGATATATATTTAAAATATGTTGAAGAAGGAACTTTTTCATAAGCCACATTATAATCTCAATTTTTTTAAAAAAGCCATATTCAAAATAAAATATTATACTCAAGCATCAAGCAATGTATAGGCTACTCAATATATGCAAAACAATTGGAGAACAAGATAGAGAATGCTTTTAAGGACATAAAGAGGTGAATTTGCACAAAATGATATTAATTCATTTAACATGATAATTTGAAAGATGTTATTGAGCAAATTGTGAAAAATCATTCAATGAATTATACTTAACACAACAGTCATTTGTCTAATCATTAAAGAGACTAATTTATTTTTAAATGTCTTTATAACAAGGACAATAATTTTGAACATTAAGCAAGATTTGCACACGTGTTTACATCATCATGAAAAGTTTAGGAACAAAGTGAAAATATGTTGAACTTAGGCTAGAAATCAGGCATATGCATGTACAAGTGATGACAAAGAGTGATTTAATCAACTAAACTTTAAATTCGTACTTGCATCAAAAATAGTATTCATTCTTAATTTTAAGAGCACCCAATCAATAACATAATATCATTGCAAAAAAAATATTCATACTTATCACGATGCAAATATCATAAGAATTGGGATTGAAAGTACCTCCTTTAGTGATCTTGTTCAACGACGAGAAATCTTCGAATATTTTGGAGCTTCTCTTCATGCTCATTCATTTATCATGATCGATGGTTGAAATGAAACAATTTAGCTTTTGTTGTTGAGAGAGTTCCTTCATTATGATATTAATACAAGATTGTTCAATTTTGGCTTCATTCATTGATTTTTGTTTGTGTTTGAGAAATAGTAGCCACATTATTGTCATATTTTTGGAATATCAATCAAGTTCTTATTCCACCATTGTGTCTTCCAATAATTTGATCTTGAGGAGATGTTTTGGAGGAAAGGTCAATAGTGAGGTAGGTGTAGGAGTGCCAAAAGCAAATGGTTCAAACTCATTTTGAAGTTGTTGATGTTCTTCAACCATATCATCGTAATAGGCAACATTAGTTTTGATTGGATGAAACATATTCACCGTCAAGAATGTTATACTTTTGGGGAGAACGTTCTGGTACTGCTTCCAATATGAAGGCATTAACCTTTTTGCTGAAATTGATTCTTTTCTCAAATTTTTTTTGTTTTGCCACTCCATGATCGGACTTTAGAGTTTTTGATGATGAAGTTTGAACATTATCAACGTTGTGATTTATCCAAAATTAACATTGTAGTTATTTTTCTTCACCATTCTATCTTTCATCATAAAAATCAACATATTCAACAAACATAACATTTATAATTTCATCTATGGTTTGGGAAGTGAGATTTTATATTCTATAATATTTATAGAATGTAGTGCATTCAAAAAATATGCTTTGATGGCATTTTAAAACAAATTTGCCCATAATTTTATCACGCAAAACATAGTAATGGCATTGAAAAATGTGAAAAAATGATATGTTGCGCTCTCTATTTTTCAAAAATTCATATGAAGGTATGTTCAAGATATTTTCTAACAGAGCCAAGATGAAAAACATGGCAAATAATTGTTATGACTTCTCTCTGAAATTATTTTTCAACACTTGATTCATTTAAAATTGTTCTAGCCATTTCTTATAATTAATTTTTTTTAAAACAACTTCATATTGTTGGAAAGTTCTTTGGCAAGAAAGTCACGTGAAATATCATTTTCAGTAAAGAATGATCTGAATAATGATTTTTCAATTTTCCTTGATCACTTCTTATAGAAATGACAATTCTTTTTAAAAACTCTTTTGTAATGAATTTTTAAAAGTTTTAAAGACATCATCCTTATGATTTAAAAATAAAATCCTTTTACTTTTTTTTTTAAAAGACTTAAACATGGTTTGATTGGAAATTCATTTAAGTATAAAACATAAGGATTTTTCTTTAAAATGAAACATGAGGATGTTTGTTTTACCTCAACCATGTGGGGTTTAAAAAATAACTTTAAAACCAATTTTACAAAGTTATCTTTCACGTATCAAACATCTATGCAAAATTATTTCAATTAATGATACATGTACCTTCGATTTGTTAATGTTTCCAAAGGTTATAGACCCTCCAATTTTTTGTAATGAGATGAGACACCATACTTTTCCATTCATATGTATTGAGCATGCCTTGTCCATGTATCAATGTTTTTTCTTGATTGTTGGATGATGTTCGTGCATCACAAGTTAATAATTATTTTGGTACCCATATTTATTTGGGTCCTTGATGGTTAGTGTATCTTCTTCTAGAATATTTTTTTCTTATGATAACAGTTTGCTTCAGCGTGACCAATATTTGAATTGTAAGAACACTTCTTTTTTGTTCTTGAAAAATGTTATGATATGAGACCAAAACATTCTTCCTTTTATGGAAATTGTTTTGCTTTGAGTTTTTTATCCCTTTTTATGTAAAAACATATGGAATCAAGATGTCCAATTTTGTTGTAGTAAAAGCATTTTATTTTGCATTTTTCTTCTTTTCTTTCTGGTACAAAACAGTTTTCATAGATTTTTTGCTTTTGAGATTTCTCAAAACCAAGTCCAACTTTTTCAAAAATTCATATTTGAGATCCCCTAATTTTTTGGAAAGTTTCAGTGAATTTTATAAGGTTTGATAAATCATTTTTAAGGTTCTCAACTTTTGTTTCGAGCAGAACATTCTCCTCATGAGTTGTAGAAGGTTCTGGACTATTTTTCTCGGTGGTTTCATTTAGAGTTTTTATTTTTTCAGACATTTGAAAATGAGATTCTTGTAGATTTGGTTGACCTTTCTGAGTTCGTCATTCATAGATTGGCTTTCTCTTTTTCTTATTTTTTTTCACAGAGTTGTTCTTTTAATAAACCACATTTTTTAGCAAGAAAGCTTGAATCACATAAAAGATTATCAAATTCTTTTTCCATTTGTTCACATAAAGGATAGAGTTCTTAGGTGGTTACCACATTATTTTCTCAGTTTTCCATTAAGCACATGTTGATTTCTAACATCACTTTTTCTTCTTGAATATTTTCCTCTAACACTAGTTAGGTGTTCAACCTTAAAGGCAGAGCTCTAATGCCAATTGAAGTAGAAATATCAATCACAGGAAAAGGGGTTTGAATTGTGACCCTTTTAAAATTTTAACTCCCGTGCTTAATTTAAATTAACTCAAAATCAATCTTGGTTGAAACACTATATCCAGAATGTTCTAGATATGTTAGAAGTAAATAAAATAGATTAGTTTATAGTGAAGTGTGATTTATGTGTACAAATAATTAAATATAAGGGATATAAAGATCACACACAAAAATTATATCGGTTCACCCAACTCAGGCTAGTCTAGTCCTCACAACCGTGAGATTTTCACTATGTGCTTTAGAATCATAATGTTCTCCTTCACACCTTTTCTCTTGAGAACACCTTGATCATTTACAATCTTTACCTTTCAACCTAAAAAGGATTTTAAAAACACATTATATCTAACATAAAAAATAGACTTGAGTTACAAACTATGTGTATGATAAAAGTGTTTGGGATCTTGAAAGTTCTCAACACTTATGTGACATAAATAAAGGAAAACTCAATAAATGATGATACACATAAATAGTGAAGAGAGTTGGACTTTTCTTGAAAAGTTTTTGACTTGTTCTTACTTGAACAAGTGTTGGTAGATTTTTAAATTGAACTCTTGCCTATATCTTCCAATTGATCTTCAATTTATAGATGATAAGAGACTTTGAATATTAAGTTTAAACTTAATATATTCCTTAAACACATCAACCAAGTGTCATATAGGTTTTAAAACAATTAAACCTTTGTTTATATTGTTGTCCAGAACATTCTTGACAAACCTAAAATGTTCTTGCTTTTGGGTTTGATGGAAAACTTGAATGAGTGTGATAATGGGTTGTCACATGTATGGTACTGTTTCAAATATGAATTATGCAGAGTATTTTCTATAGAATAATGTAAGTACAATGTACTTGCATCCTTACTCATAACTCATCAATTTGGAGATCAATATGGTCATCAATTTGGAGGTTGTTTTCCTCTTTTGGGCATTCAGGTCGAGTTCTGAGCATGACCATTTATTTGAGCAGTCTTGATACTCTTTAACTTGTGATTTAGATTGTGAAAATGATTTGTTTTAATTATGTCTTTATAAGAGAATAAACAGAATGTTCTTTTACAAAACCAGAACGTTCTTGGTTATATGTTGTATGAAAAACGTGGATGAGTGATTTAGTAGTTGTCTAGTGTCAGTAATTTATCTCAAAAGCATGATACAATTTCTGCAAAAAGGTGCAGCAGCAGTGTCCTTGTTTTCCTAGTTGTCCTTGCTCATAAATCTAGATATTAATCTTGTTGTTGTTTGGACCTTTAGTTAGACTTTTGGGCTTGAGTATTGTTTTGGCCTTTCATTTGATAAACCAAAATGATCTTTTAATAAACCAGAATGATCTTTTGATAAACCATAATGATCTTTTAATAAACTAGAATGATCTTGATAAACCAGAATGATCTTTTGATAAACCAGAATGATCTTTTATAAACCAGAATATTCTTCTTATAAACCAGAATGATCCTTGATAAACCAGAATGATCTTTTATAAACCATAATGTTCTTCTTATCAATCTGGAGATCAATCTGCATGTTTGTTTCTGCAAGTAGACGTTCAAATGTTGACTTTTAATTGCTCATTAAATATTGGGAAGACCAAGTGCGAAATGCCAACTAATTTACTACATGTTGCTCTTCTAAAAAGATCATTTTTTTTCAATTGTTCTTTAATTGAATAACCAAGACATTCTGGTGAATTTTCTTCCATCATTCTTTTAACGAATGACTTAATAAATGCCTCAATCTTGAAATGATTTATTCTTCAAAGTTGATTTTTGTCATTTTTTCGAATTGATATGACTATTTACGAATGCAATGAACTTGTTCATCATGAGAACATTATTTCATAACGATTAAGAATGTACTTATGCACTTGTTGATGACTTATTGCTTGTTCACTTACGCAATTCATGTTTCTTAAATAAAACTCAAGTGCAATCATTAGTAGATCATCATTCATAAAACTTAATTATTTATTTCATAGGGTTTGTTGTCATTGAAATATATATAAAAAATCGGCCTAGATTCTTAAACATTTCAACTTAGATTCTTTTTGAGTTCCAATTTGCATATGCCATTCTTTAAATTTCATAAAAGTGTCACTTTTGTTTTTAATGACATAGATCCATACTTTCCTAAAATAATCATCAATGATAGTAAAGAAATAAGAACAACCAGCATGAGTTTTTGTCCTTGAAGGACCCCACAAATCAGAATGAGCATATTCAAAAGGTCTAGAGGTATTGTGTTGACCAACACCAAAACTGATCCTCTTAGACTTTCCTAGAATACAATAATCACAAAATTCCAATTTATCAATTTTGCAACCATTAAGCAAATTCTATTTTGATAACTCAATTAAGCCTTTTTCACTTACATGATCTAACCTCATATGCCATATTCTAGTAGATGAATGAAAACTGGAACTAGCAACAGAAGCTTGTGCAATTATGGTAGAACCATCTAAAATGTAAAAGTCATTTCTTTTTATGCCTTTAACAATGATATCATCCTTATTAATAATATTCATGATACCATTCTTAATGTTTGTGGAATATCCTAATATGTCAAACATGCCAACAGAAATTAAATTTCTTTTTAATTCAGGTATGTACCTTACATCATTTAGTAAGAACTCTTTACCATTGAACATTCTAAATCTGATAGTTCCCTTGCCTTGTACCTTGCATGGTTTGTTGTTTCCAAGCAAAACGACTCCACCTTCACCAAGATCTATTGAATCAAAATAATCTTTTCTTGGACACATGTGAAAGGTACATCCTGAGTCTAATACTCAGTGCTTTTCAACTTTAGAATTTGAAATCATCAAGGCCTCTGCAGATTCATAACCAGCATCAACAAGTGCAACATTTCCAGTATCTTGAGATTTTCTTGATTCCTTTCTTTCAGGGCAATCTTTTTTGAAATGTCCCTTCCTGTGACAATGGAAGCATTTATAATTCTCTTCAGACTTATTTCTTGACTTGGACCTAAGCTTCTTTCCATTTGATCCTTTATTGTATGTTCTTCCTCTGGTAACACTTTGACTTTCAACATGATTTTCTTGTCCGGGTAGAGGTATACACTTCTTCAAGAGTAATTGTTTGTTCTCTTCCAAACATGATAGAATCCTTGAAGTGTTCATAGGATCTTGGCAAGGCATTAAGAAGGATCAAAGCTTTGTCTTCATCGTCTAACATGACTTCTAAATTTTCTAAATCATCAAGAATCTTATTAAAATCATAAATTTGTTCTATAACAGGTTTCTCTTCATCCATTTTAAAAGAGAACAATTTTTGTTTCAAGAAGAGCCTATTTGAAATTGATTAGTCCTATAGAGAGACTCAAGTTTAAGCCATAAGGCTGCTGCTGTTGGTTCTCTTGCAACTTCCCTCAAAGCTTTATCTCCAAGACACAAGATGATAGCACTTTTTTCTTTTTCAATCAGTTCTTCCTTTCCTTGAGTAGTCATTGGTGCAGGAAGAGCTAATTCACCCATCAATGCCTTCACCAAACCTTGTTGTACCAGAACAACATGCATATTTATCATATAACAATCCTTGGACTGGTTTTGATGGTTATGAACTTTTGCAGTATTCCAAACATAAGCTTTGAGTTCCTTTTAAGTACCTTAGAATCCATTTAACAGCTTGCCAATGGTTCATTCCTGGATTTCCCATAAACCTGCTGGTGACACTTACAACATGAGAAATGTTCGGCCTTGAGCAGACCATAGCATACATGATGCTTCCTATGACAATTGCATAAGGTATAATCTTCATGTCTTCTGCTTCTAGATTTATGTTTGGTGACATGGCTGAAGAAAGCTTGAAGTGAGTTGCTAATGGAGAGCTAACTGCCTTTGATTGACTCATATTGAATCTATTTAGAACCTTCCCAATGTAGCTTTCTTAGGAAATTATCTGTTTTCCTTGTTCTCTAATTCTGATGATTTCCATTCCTAGTATCCTTTTGGCTGGCCCCAAATCCTTCTTCTCGAATTCTTTCTTAAGCTGGCCTTTTAACTTTCCTATTTCTTTCATATTTTTAGATGCTATTAGAATGTCATCTACATATAACAGCAAGTAAATGTATATGTCTTTTGATACTTGTTTATAATACACACAACTATCAAAATTACTTCTAGCATAACTTTGACTAAGCATGAATGAATCAAACCTGAAATACCATTGTATTGGTGATTGCTTTAGCCCATAGAGTGACCTCTTTAGTAGACAGACCCAGTCTTCCTTCCCTTGAGTCCTAAAGCCATTTGATTGTTGCATTAAGATTGTTTCATTCAGATCACCATGGAGAAATGTTGTTTTGACATCCATCTGCTCTAACTCCATGTCAAAGTGTGTTACCATGGCTAGAATTATTCTTATAGATGCATGCCTGGCTATAGGAGAAAATATTTCATTGTAGTCTACACCTTCCCTTTGAGTGAATCCCATTACTACTAGCCTTGCTTTGAACTTGGGTGGTTCAACTCCTAGAATTCCCTTCTTCCTCTTGAAAATCCACTTGTTGCCTACAATCCTAGAGTTGGCAGGCTTAGGTGAGTTCCCAAGTGTTGTTCTTCTCCAGTGATTTAAGCTCCTCAGTCATAGCTAAAATCCATTTGTCTTTGTCTTGAGACCTGATAGCTTCATTGTAGTTTCTGGGATCTTCTTGGTTGATTTCTTCAGCAGCATGTAATGCATAACTGGTCATATATGCATAATTGTATCTTTGAGTGGGTTTTGATATCTTTCTTTCTATGTCCCTAATGAGGTTATAATCATCTAATTCCTGTTCTGGAAACATATCATGTTCAGCTGGGTTTGTATAAGTCTTGTCTTGTTGAGCTTGTTGTTCTGAAACAGAGAATGTTCTTGGTTGTTGTTGTTCTGAAACAGAGAACATTCTAGGTTTCTACTATTCTAAAACGGAGAACGTTCTTGGTTTCTGTTGATCTTTCTCCTTTTCTGTAAATTGCTCCACCTCAAGATCAAACCTCCCCCCATCTCCAGTTTGATGTGTACTTTCATTCTCAGCCTCGATTAAGGACTTATATAGGTCAGCCTCATGAAATTTAACAACTCTACTGATGATACATTTCCTACTTTCAGGACACCAGATTCTATAAACTTTAACACCACTTGGATATCCAACAAAATACCCTTTCTTTGCTCTAGGAACTAACTTCCCTTCATCTACATGGTAATATGCAGCACATCCAAATACCTTTAGATTATTGTACTTTGCCGCATGTATAGTCCACGTTTCTTGAGGAGTTTTTAGTTCAATTGCAGTTGAAGGACTCGGATTTATCAAATAACAAGTTGTATGGACAATTTCACCCCAAAACTGTGCAGGCATACCTGCATTTGACAGAATGCATCTCATTCTTTCGAGCAAGGTTCTATTCATCCTTTCAGCTAGCCCATTTTGCTGAGGTGTGTGTCTCACAGTCCTATGTATGTTCACTATAACACCCC
Source organism: Cicer cuneatum (assembly GCA_037974295.1). Taxonomy (NCBI): domain Eukaryota; kingdom Viridiplantae; phylum Streptophyta; class Magnoliopsida; order Fabales; family Fabaceae; genus Cicer; species Cicer cuneatum. The sequence goes on along the minus strand of JBBPBO010001985.1, from coordinate 59,745,737 downwards.
AATTTTTATAATAAACTATTTTATTAATGAAATAGAATTTTAAATAATTAATTTGATGTTAAAATTATTTTAGAATATATGTTGATTAATTTTGTGATTAATTTTCTTTATGTGTGTGCACATATCTATATTTTAATTATTTCTAAGTATCTCTTATTTTAATTATTTGTTTTGTAAATAATTTTCTTGGAATAATAGTAATATCAATATTAATTTTATTTATTTTTATATAGTTGCTATAGTATGATGATTTTATACATATTTATTGTGATTTGGTAATTAATATAAATTGTTGATGTTATATTTATTTATTTTTTTAATTTTGACTACTCTATAAAGATGATATATTTTTATGTGATCATTTTAAAAAAAATATTATAGTAATAATTATAGTTATTATTTTGAATATGAGAATTTTGATTAAAATTATATTTATCTATGTTAAGGAAAAATAACATTATGTCAAAATGATTATTTTGGAGAAAAAATTTCTAACTTAGATGACTAAAATAAATTATTTGTTTACTTTTAGAAATACTAGATAATGGACTTTGGACCAGATAACTATTTACACCCCTATTTTTCACTTTTGCGTATTAATTTGGGCTATTATCATTGCTAAATTGGATTTTTCTTTCCGACACCTGCGAGTTGCTCTTTATACCCTTATTTCTGCCTTAGACTGGATTCTCATATATTGGGTCTTACAGTCTATTTTACTTCTGCATCTGTACACTGTTATCTACACCCCCCCTCAATCTGTACTTAAAAAAAAATAAAACAGAAGGCAACAGCAGCCAGTCATGCATCAACACCCTCTTCCTCTCAAATTCATCCCATCAATTCCTTGTTATTTGAATCGATCCCAACTTCTATCCCTCACAAAACCGGCCATTGAATCCATTTTTTGCATCAATTTTATCGATCGTGGCTTCGTTTCATCTGAAACAACTGCGCTATTTTTCTTGGGCGAGCTGTTTTTGACCGATTCCGATCAACATGTTTGTCGTATCAAAAAACTGACATCTTTTTTTGGATTCCTCTCGTCGAAACCTTCAAGAAGCACTACTCATTTGCATTTTTCGGTGAAGTTGACGTCGAACCCTTCCGGCGCTCCGCAAGTCGGTGAGACTTTTTCTGCAGTTTTTTCTCGTCTTTTTGACTCTATTTTTGCTCCAAAAATTATTATTAATTATTTAACATTGATTTTTATGCTCCGCATAATTTATCAGTCATGTCTCAGAGATTTTGTGAACTCGCCGTTTATTTGGATTCACTCGCTGTACGTCGTCGATCTACGGTTGCTGTTGAAAACTTCTATTGATTTATGTGATTTGAGAAAGTGTCTAAGTTAGATAAGGGGTGAGAGAGCATTTCAATTCATGAGTATAATATATTGTGAGATGAATGGGAAAACCGTATTTTCCAATGATTCATCCGGGCTTGCTACGTACGGCAGTAGCCCTTTGAGTGATAAATTGATTAATATGAAAATATGAAAATTGTGAGATTAAAATTTGGAATAAAAATATTTATAAAGTGTTGATTGATTTAATTTTGTTAAACGTGTGGTATTTGATATTATCGTGATGTTTGATTTATTTTCGTTAAATGTGTCATATTTGATGTTATTGTGATATTGGATGTCGAATGAATTTTATGTATGTTTGATTAGATGAGTTTTTGTGATGTGATAATAAAATATGGATACATTGTGATGATTTTATGTGATGATGATGATGTATGATTAATAATTGTGATGTTATAAATTTATGATGAGTTTATGTGATGATGTATGATTAATGATAGTGATATTGCTATAAAATTGTGATGAATTTATGTGATGAGATATGATTAATGATAGTGATGTTATAAACTTGTGATGAGGATACTTAAGTAACCCCATAATTGATGAAATAGTGATGATTTCAATTTGGGTTTGAGATTATGGTCTTAATGGAGTATCATAGGCCAACGAGGGGAGAAAATAAATATTGAGAATTTTTAAAGTGAAAATTATTTTGTCATCATATAGGTAGGGTCTGACAAGCCTAGTGATTTCAGGGAAGTACAACTGAGTTGAGTCTGATCGTGGCGGTCTACTATTGAGCCTTAAGGCAAGATTGTTAGACCTTGGAGGTATTCGGGTGGGGAATTCCTAAATGACTTGGAGGTAGCACTCCAAATGTCGGGAGCTACCACGCAACACACGTTTACCTCGATTGTCGCGTATATGTGTCTCGGGTTGAGTTGAGGGGATCTATGAGGACAGGGCCAATTTGAATTGTCTGTCCACTGGGATGGTGGCATAGTATCAAGCCTCCTAACCAAGTACTTCAGAGTTAGAATGGTACCACATTGTGAAGTAAAGTCTAAGCTCATGCATAGCAGTGCATCTTCTTGTGATTGTTTTGTTGTGATTAATATGTATCGTGTGCGATAATAATTTCTCTTAGATGATTTGATGTTATAGTGAAATATATTGATTTCTCTTTAGTGATTTTGACTTTATAATGTGATGTTTCTTTTCTTGAAGAATGTTTGTATAATGATACGGTTTGTTATGATTAATTGTGTGTTCTTCTTACTTATATTATACTATAAGCATGATTTCGAAACTCACCTCCTTCGTTGTTTGTGTTCGACTGGCTTGGTCCTGCATTTGTGAAATCGCAGTTATTACATGTTAATGAGTCTTGAAGTTCAAGTTTGAGAGAAACTCCGCTCTGATAGGTGATATCGGGAATAAGAGTTGTAAATTGTATTTTACTTTTATTTTTTATTAGAAACGACTTTTTGGTATGAAAAACTTATAACCACTAGTTAGTTTTTGAAATTAAATTAAAAAAATTATAGCTAAGTCAAGTTTGTTGGTATTGTACTAATTTAATTGAGGAACAAAGTTGAATTTTTACATGTGTATTTAGAGGAACGTGATATCCTAAATTAGTTATAAAAATTCTTATTTTGTTGGAAACATATTTTCTTTATCCGCTGCGAATTTTGTTTAAAAAAAATCTAGTACAAATTACTATATATATTGTTTTGGGGTTTAGGGTGTCACATTCACACCATGAGCTTTGCAAAAACTAGTGAATTCCTCACTGCAGAATTCAAGACCATTGTTTGTCCTTAAGGTCTTAATCCTCCTATTAATTTTGTTTTCAATCATAGATTTCCAATCTTTAAAGGTTTTGAATGTTTCATCCTTACTTTTTAACAAATAAATCTATACCTTCCTACTATAATCATCAAGAAATGTAATGAAGTATTTGTTACCTCCATGTGAAGCAATCTTTGCAGGACCCCATAGATCACTGTGAAGATATTCCATAATTCCTTTTGAGCAATGTTTCCCTGGAGAGAACTTTACCCTATGCATCTTTCCATATTCACAATGCTCACAAAATTCAAGATCATCAATCTTGTCTCCGCCTAGCATTCCTTGTCTATCCAGAATCTGCATTCCTCTTAGACTTACATGCCCCAACCTTTGATGCCACAAGCTAGCTTTGCTTGATGTTTGAACTACCACTGTTGTCGTTCCTGTCACTACTTGACCATTGAGAAGATAGATTCCATGATCTTTTTTGCCCTTCATGATTACCAATGATCTATTTATGACTTTTAGAGTGTCTTTATCTGCTTTGTATGAACAGCCAGCTTCTTCCAGCATTCTTAGAGAGATTAAGTTCCTTTTCAGCTCTAGAACATGCCTGACTTTTGATAAAATCTTCATAGTTTCATCTTCCAGCTTCAACTTGATTGATCCAATCCCAACTACCTTGCAGACTGATTTGTTACCCATGATAACTTTGCCCCCATCAGTTTCTTTGTAGTCAATGAACCAATCTCTGTTTGAAGTCATGTGAAATGAACACCTTGAGTCAAGAACCCAATCATCCTCCATGATTTCAGTTGAATTTTCCATAAGAACTTATGTGCTTTCATATCCTTCAGAGGCTACTGAAGCATTTCCATAATCATCGTCACTATTTGATCCTTTCTTTCCTTTCCAATCTGGGCATTCTTTCTTGAAATGCCTCTCTTTCTTGCATATGAAACACCTTATTTAGACTTGTCATTTTCTTTATTCTTGGATTTATTGTTCTGTTTTTTATTCTTCTTCCCTGTTTTGGCCTTGACAAACAACCCCTCACCACTATCTTCTTCTTTCCCATCTGATTTCCTCTTTAATTCTTTTGATATTAGTGCAGCTTGTACTTCTTCTAATGACAAAGAACCTCTATCATAAAGGAGTGTATCACACAGATTTTCAAGAGAGTTTGGTAATGAATTTATCAACAACAGAGTCTGATCTTCATCATCCAATTTTACATCAATATTTTCAAGATCTAAACACAATCTTATTAAACTCATCCATATGATCTTCAATTGACCTCCCAGGTTGCATCTTGAAAGTATATATCCTTTGTTTTAAGTATAAACGGTTCGCAAGTGATTTTGTCGTGTATAAAAATTTCAATTTATGCCAAATACATGTTGTAGAGGATTCCTATGACACTTCCCTTAGAACTTTGTCTCCAAGACTCAAAATTAGAGCACTATGAGCCTTGTTCGTGATACCAATTGTTGTAAAAAAATCAAATATCAATGAGTTTCAGAGCGGAGATTGATTGAATCAAAAATGGAGATTGATTAGTTTGAAAATGGAGATCGTTTATCGTTCTCCGTTTTCTAGTTTTGTTTCTTTTAATCTAAACAGAATTGAATCTTTCTAAAATGAACACACACAATTGTTAACCGTGTTCAGAGATAAAACTCCTATGTTTGGGGCATTAGATCCAATTTCGAAATATCAGTAATATTAGATGAAATGATTCCAATGTACACATGCTCTTTTTCTAGTTTGCCTTCAATTTTCTGTAAAATTGAATTCACTCTCTCTTTTTCTAGTTGTTGTCCAACTACTTATATACAAATTAGATACAAAAGTAGTTACAATTAATTAACTGAAAACTACCAACCCCAAATTAGATTGACTTGTAATTAACCATCATAAGTCTTTTTAATTAAGTACCACTTTTAACACTAACATTATTTATATTATTATAAATAGGTATTTTCAATTTCAAATATCATTTCAGAACTCCACAGTTAGGATCCAAATTATTTAACAAACATTTTGAGAAACTAATTTAATAATAATTTACTCGACATCTAATGAGTATAAACACATATTTCTGTTCTTATAATAGCTTCTCTAGAGAACAGTAAGGTAAGTTTACTCAGTTCACTCTAATTTAGTTCTCATGTATCTTCTATAAACTGCACATAATTTAAAGATACATAAACAAATATAAAAGATACAACAAATATAATTACATTACAATCCAAAACATCATAGCCTTTGATTTAAACTCGGTCCAGTCTTAAATATAAACAACACCAGTCACGTTTGCTTATATTTAATACCGGAGACGGAGATAGTATTATTTTTTTGGGGTTTAGCAGTTAATTCCACACTCCTCAGCTTTAGGACCAGTGATTCTTGTGGTAAACGGATCAACTCGAACCCACAAAAGAGAGAAAATCGACGCCAGAAGAATCGACCAGACCACAACAATGGTCGGCGTTCGATTCTGGCGTCCCATGAGACCTTTAAGGAAAGGGTAGAGATGAATGATAACCCAAAATGCAAAGAACAGTTTACCAAAGAGAGGACCCCATGATTGGTAACCACTGTTAATAGCATAAGATATACCAGCAACAACACCAACTAGGTTTATTATGAGAAGTGTTGTTGGAGGAATGAGAAGTGTTGTCCATTTAAACATGTAGAGTTCTGCTGAGTCTCCGTCTTCGTCAGATGCCTTGGATGTGACGGTGAAGTTAGTGTCGATTCCAGCTAGCACTTTTAGTAGACCTTGGAACACGGCAAAAAGATGTGCCGACACACCGCCAATGACCCAAAATTGTTCATTTCTCCACCATTCGTCAATTCCGACTCCACTCCATCTCATCTCGAGGATTCCAGTTGCGAAGATGGAAAGGAAGAGAGAGATAAACCATATACTTGCAATGTTACTAATCTGCAAGCAAATTAAGTATGATTATTCAGTTTCATGTTTTACATAAGCTAAAAAGACGAATTTGGAATAAGATCAGACGGCTCATATTTCGAAATGTATTTTAAAGTCGGTTTGGTGAAGTCAAAATACAAGTAGTCCAATCTTCATCCAACGGTCAAAGTCTTGTGACTTTGTGACTGCATGCTTTCTATGGCTACAGGCTACAAAGCAATGAATGACACATATATGCGATAATTTTAGAAAATGCAAGTGATTAAACGTAACAACATTGATGTCGTGCCAGTGTCAAACACTGAAATGTCTGATACCGAACACGTCTTAAATCTAATTAGTCGGTGCCATATAGCCTACAGGGAATCGAAGACCACATTTGAGAGTTCCATCAAATGTTTCATTTCACAAGGTCGTGTTGGTTATCCTAGTTAATGTATTTCCAATTTTGAATGGGTTCAACAAAAGAATGACTAATCACAGTAATATTAACCATGTATCATTAATTATCCTTAATCACTTGATTAATTACTGGATTATGTGAATGAAGAAATAAATAACAAACCTGTGGAATAATGAACTTGTTAGTGAGAAGACACACAGCAGGCAAAGTACAATACATGAGAAGAGGAATGGCAGTGACTGGATAGATTGTTGTGTTTATATATGCAAACCTTTCAAGCCACTTCAGTCTTCCACCATAACCATACCAGATAGGACAATGTCGGCTCAGAAGAATCTCGACAGAACCTAAAGCCCATCGAAGCACTTGGTTTAGACGATCCGAAAGATTGATAGGAGCAGAACCTTTAAACGCTGGACGCTTAGGCATGCAGTATATAGACCGCCAACCACGAGCGTGCATCTTGAATCCAGTAAGAATATCTTCTGTGACCGAACCGTAAATCCACCCTATCTGTGGAACAGGAAACAATATAGTTATTTACCTTTTGAATCATTGTGAGTTTTTACAGGATCAATAATCACTAAATGAACTATGTTAGCAACACCGACACAAACACCTCACACGACACTAACATATAAAACCAATAATAATTTAAGAAAATAAAAGTGATTGAATATAACTTCATCTGCTGGTGACGTGTCGTGTCACTATTAGACAGTGACAAGAGTTGGACACCATACACTGACATGTGTCGTACACCGGACTGAAATGTTGGTGCTACAAAGAATATTATTCAACATAAGATAACAACACACCTCTGTTCCCCATTCTGTTTTATCTTCATAACCACAGCTGATAACATGAATAGCTTCCTTCAGAAGAGTTTCTGGAGTAGCAGACTGAGGAACACCGCCATTCTCCATCAACGTAGAAGCAACAAAAACAGTAGACTGACCGAATCTTTTCTCAAGGCTCACTTGTGACATAAGTAGTGTTTTCTCATCATCAAATCCAGTGCCTGAAAAAAATATCCATGAGAGAAGGAAAAATCAAATAATTGAAAGCACCTCACAAGCAATTGCTAAAATAAAAAACCCTATGAGCATGCTTGGATTGAATCATGGCATGTCCCCGTGATTTTGGCCAAAGCTACACTTTGAAGCTTCAATAAAATTATGGTGCCATGGTGCCACCATGATTTCCCCAACTCACCGCAAATCCAAACATACAATAAATCACTTCTTAGAAAATCAGGAAAATTGTACATGTATGATTAGGTAAACATAATTCTAAAACGAGATACAACGCTCTAGAGAAGCATGAAAACAAGCTATATTTCTTTTCAGCAATTGAAAATGACAACATTAAACATAGCAGAAATAGTTTAAACAGTGGAACTATTAATGCAACGAACGCAGGCCTACCTTCTACTCCTTCTTCTATATCCTCGAGACTGAAAATCGGCACTGTTGGGTCGACATGCTTGCTAGACTTTTTCTTGTCTGATCCTTTCTTACTAGATTTTGAACTCTTCTTTCTATTTCCACCACAGATTGATGATAGAAACCCAGGCTTTTTATGCTTCAGCTTAAGAGGAGGTTCGTAGCCGTATAAAGCCGTCCTGTTGAAGACACATCCAGTACCAACATAAACAGGACCTTGAATTCCATCTAAACCTCTCAAGTTTATCTGTTCGGAAAGTTTCAAGTTTGAAGAAAAAAAGTTATCAAAAAAGGTTAATCACATATGAACATCGACAAAATCATATCAACATGGTTAAGATGCTTACATCAAAGAAAACAGTATTACGATTGGCATATCGATCGTTCCTATCAATACCATCAAACCTCTGTGGAAACTGAACATAGCAAACATGTTTACCAAGGTTAGGATCCATCATAAAGCACATGGCTTCCCTCAAGGCCTTGCTGTTGTTTATGTAGTGATCACAATCAAGATTCAATAAGAAAGGTCCGTTCGTAAGCACAGCAGAAACTCGAACCTGCAAACGTTAGATTAGCCACAACCAGTGAGATAACTATGCCCAAGTACATTGCTGATATAAGTAACTTCCATAGTTTCTATTGAAAAATGACACTCACAAGTGCATTCATGGCACCGGCTTTCTTGTGATGTTGGAAACCTGGACGCTTTTCACGAGAAACATAGACCAAACGTGGAAGTTCATTGCCGCCAGTGTCAAGTCCTCCACTTTGGCCCAAGAAAACCTGCAGAAAATATCGAATGTAACATTACTAAATTACGTGCTTGCATTCCTGTTTACTATACGCAATTTGGTACAGATTAGAATTTCACGCAATTACAGTCCAAAAGGGTAATAATATGTAGAAACATTTCACTACATTACATGCGTGTTTCCATCACTCTGACATCTAACTATCTAGGAAGGCAAAAGCATTGATATGTGACTTCAAAGATGGTAAATGATCAACAATGTTGAAGTTTTGAAAATTTAGATAAAAGGAGGAGAAAAAATATTAAGAACTTTGAATATTATTGATAATAACTTGATACAAAAGACTAAACACAAATCTCTACATATAAGGATACATAAACTGAATCCTAAATAAATAAGGAAATGAAGAAACAAATAACAATAAGTAAGAAATATGGAAATTAATCCTAGAGGATAATCTAAGATATGCTAGGATTGAAAACTGATATTAGGAGATTAACCAAAATATTATAGCAAAAAATCAAGATATTATGAGATTATTTTATTTTCTAACAAATAGTTTGTAAGATTCCATCTTCATATCAAGAATTCAACCAACCTGGATCATTCCCGGATGGTCTCTGATGTTATTTCCAGGCCATGGCGTACCATCTTGCATTACCCACCCTTCTTCAGGAACTTTCGTTGCCTTTGCAACAAATCCATTAATACGAATTTTAAATTCTTCGTATTCTCTCTGAAAGTGAAAAGAAGTAAAATTAAAAGATACACATAAAATTTAATGCTAATGCAAGTAGCATAAATGCATGTGCAGCCAGAAGAATAGTCTATATTTACGACAAACTCTTACCTTCATCGCTCTACGATCCTTGACAAATGATGGATGAACCTTATCCTTCAAGTAGTCAATCTTCTGCGCAAAGTACCATTCGGGTGCACGAGGTTCAATATTATACTTCTTGCTGAAAGGAACCCATTTCCTTGCAAACTCTGATGTCTCGGCAAGAGCTTCAAATGTCAACATAGCAGCACCATCATCAGAGACGTAGCACGAGACCTTATCGACTGGATAGTCAACTGAGAGAATAGATAGTACGGTATTGGCGGTCACAAGTGGAGGCTCCTTTAATGGATCAACAGTACTGACAAAAATGTCAACAGCTGCTAGCTGAGACGGTTCTCCTTCTCGATCATATCTACAACACACATGGATTTTGTCAAAAGAATATCAGATTGAAAAAGATAAAATAGAAGTCATGTGCCGTGACCTAGTAGCACCAACACGTGTCAGTGTTTGGCTTCGACATGAAACCGATACATGTGGTTACATTCAATCACTTTTATTTTTTTAAATTATTATTGGTGTCTACATGTCAATGTCGTGTCCAGTGTCTATATCAATCTTCATAGATCATGACTTCATTGTATAGAAGAAGGATGAAGTTTAAAAGGCCTTACCTCAGCGCAAGTCTGTCGAGATATGTTTCACGGTTAACAGGAAGCCACTTAGGGAATTGATCCAATATCCAGGAAAAGGCAAACCAAATCTCACATATAACCGATACCAACCACAACGCATATGCATTGCGCACTGGATTTGTTATTCGGTAATGCAAGAATATGCAAAGGACAACCAGTCGCAGAACAATGACCATACGATATGGATTTATCCTAGACGATGGAATAGAAACTTTCCTCGAAAGAGGTTGCCGAGCTTCGTCATTCCTGCACACAGCAAAGAAAACTGAGATCCCACACGAAACATAGACCTGCAAATATTCTTAGAAATAAATAAAGGAAATACTCACAACAAGGAATCATCAACAAGTACATCAGTGCTGGCATCAATATCTCGATCTCCGGCCCCTCTTTCAGAAGCAGCTTGGCCTGTACTCATTGGAACAACATTCTTTTCTGGTTTCATCTTCCATCCGTCAACTCTTTCTTTCCATGCTACATTTCCCAATCCTGCGTCCACAACCCTGACATTTGCTGCACAAGAATAAGCCAAGCATCGCAAATCACAATCAAGCAGATAAAGAAAGAAAAATAGGTATCATAATAAATGAAGATGTGCATAGTAAGAAGGGACAGAAATATACGAGATTGATTAACATCAGATGAATATGGAAGATTATGGACTCGCTTCCCCCCGCCAACCACAGGAGATGCCACCGAGAGCCTCTCAGGTGAGGCAGCAGAAAACTCTCCAGAGACCTGAAATTGAAATCATGCCAAATTTAATTCGGAGGCCTGAGATTGAAGAAGAAAATGCTTCAATAGAAGACTATCATATAGGAAGCTAATTGAATGACCTCTTGTCCACTTGTCAGCCGCGGAATGTGATTGTGAGAAACTTCTTTATCGTAATTTGGAGCGCCACCCTCTTCTGATCGGCCGAGTGTCAATTGCCACCCCAACATGCTCTCTGAAATCTTCTGCTTTTGGTTTTGATTTTCAAAATCATAATTGAAGTCGCTGGCACCATCATCAGCACCTCCATCTTCTTCACTATCTCCAAGAATTGCAGGACTTCCTAGAATCAAATAAAATTATTAAATAAGTATTTTGATTACCAATGAAATATCACACAAGTGTAAATGGCATCTTCTTTAAACCATCTACGGCCTAACCAACAACATTGTTTGAAGCCCTTACGCAGACATGGACACACACAACACTGACACATCGACTGTTAATAAGTTAAGAAATTTTGAAGTAATTGAATGTAATCATGTGTCGGTGTCGGACACTGACATGTGCCGAACATTGAACACACCTTCAATTTGAAGTATCTGTGCTACATGGACAACACTCATGTGCTTGTTCATCCCGAGAATCAATTAAGGCTTACATATTTTGTTTTTGTCTAGTCGCCAGAGTTGGATAGAGATAGAATTTCCTATTCGGTGGCTCATTGAGTAAATACCCTTTAAAGCAAAGCAAAATTCATATTTTTCAAGCATGTTACAATGTTCCTTGTTTTTATAAAAGAAAAAACTCATTAAGAAGATAATTACAAAGAATTTGAATAATAATGAATCCTCCATCACATACTACTCAATCCTCCAACCTGTTTATTAGGGAACGCTCCTATCAAAGACAATGTATTTCACACCAAATTTCAAACCGCATACTACACAATTCATTAATACTGAATCATACTTAGCCATATTCTTTTGCAGCTTCCCCTATGTGAATAAAAAATGGTGATATTAACATATGACAGATAACACATTTTAGCTTTTATTTACTACGTAGCATCGACATTTCAAATTGAAGGCATGTTGGGTGTCCTACACTGTCACGACACCAACAGCAACACTTGTGATTACTTTCAATCTCTTCAATTTTCTCAAATTATTATTGGTGTCTACATGTATGTGTCAGTGTCTTGTTGGTGTCTGTGTTTCATAGTTCACTTACCTTTATGCCTCTTGTACCGGGTTTTACATTGAGGGCAACACTGATTCCCATCTTTCCTTTCATACTCATAGCAAGGCCTGCAAACAGGAAATGCACAAACATCGCATGCAATGAACGGTTCGCCATCCACAGTCTTGCCAACATTATCACCACATATTTGGCAAACTTGAGCACTCAATGTTATCATTGGCTTTCCCTAAATAATTAGAAATGGCATTAAAAAAATGTCAATAAGCACCAACCAACAACAACTACATCCCAATAGCATAGCATCATAAAACATTAGAGGAAATCAACTCATCAAATAATATAAAAAATAAAAAACTTGTTTTACTCACCCCAGCTTCCTCTCCTGACTCCATAGTGAACTCTACTTAGACTTTCCAAGATATCAATAAGAGATCAAATTATAAAACTCAAGCCACCCTCATTACTTAGAATCTTTAAGAGATTTCTGATAGATTCCTCTCTTCAGAAACACCTTCACTTCAGAAAAAGCTCCTTTTTTTCACTGTATAATTCGAAGCTAAAATCAGTCCAACTGAGGATAAGGCTATGAATCAAATATTTATTTCTAGTTTCCAGCAAGCATTATCAGCAATTACTGTATATATGGTTAACATAACAAAGCATTTTCTTCATCAAAAGACAATAATAATAAATTAAATAAAAAAATAAAAATAAAAAAAAACATTGATATTATCAAATGATATCTAATTTAGAAACAATAGTTTCCTCAACAACAAAAAAAAAAGAAAACAATAGTGTTCAGGTCTTAACTTCGATAATGTCAGAAATAAACACAAATATCATTTCTTAATTTCCCAACAACCAAACAAAAAATTGCACGTGCACACGAAACGTACCTTTAAAAAAAATATTTTCCACCAGTTTCTCTTGAAAACAAACAGATCAGTCAGAATCTGAACAAACCCAGATGAGTTTTTGAGTAAATGAAGACAAATCAACACAAAAAATCCCAACTTTAAGCTCCCAAAAGGCAAAAGATAGAGCAGAGTGACAAAAACAAAGTGACCCAAGTTGAAACTGAGATCGAAAATTTAGGACACAATAGCCTCAAACAAAGGTTGCAGCTTTTATGTGTTGTGTTTGTGATGATGATGTTTATTTGTGTGTGAGTGAGTGTTGTATAGCTGTAAATGAATAATGAGAAGAACAAAGAAGCTTTGTAGAGACGAAAGAGACAAATGTCACTATAACGACAGCATAGAGAGACACATTTGCAATGATGATCACAAATCAAACGGCTTTGTTGTGAATGTGTATCGCACACTACATGCACACAGATATATTCATTTGTTTGTTTTTATCCCCAACATTTATTCTCCAAAATCTTGCATTAATATTAAATATATTTCATATACTTCCTATGTTTTTATGTAGTAGACTGGGTCAAAAAAATGATTTTATATAATCGATAGAATTCATCTTTTGCAATTACGTGACTTAATTATAATTGTATTTATTATCTCTTTTATAGTTAAAAAAATTAGATGTGAGTTAATTATAATTGTATTTATTATTTCTTTTATAGTTAAAAAAATTAGATATCATGATTCGGATTTAAATTTAGGACTTTCCAATTAATGTATAAGTTTTTAATAGTATTTATCATCTCATCTACAAATAAAAAAATAATAAAATTCTTTTAATATTAAATATATAATATTTCATATTTGAGGTGATTTTTATTTAGCATTGATACAAAAGCAATAATTCTTTTATGAACTACTTTAAAAAATGTTTATATTTAGTAATAACGTTCCATCAAAATTACCTATATAAAAACGTGCATAAAATCCAAAAAAAGTCTTATAGATTGATTTAACAAAATAATTAAAGATTTAATTTATATACACAGAAAATTTTATCAATTGATTCAAAATAAATCAGATCATAACATATCTTATTAGGCTTTCACCTACAATACAACAATGACAAATTAACAAGCTATTGTATATAATAAGTGGAAGCAATAATTGGTCGATGTTTAAAGTCTATTCCTTCTCTTTGTATAGATAAATTTAAAGAAGCTTCAATTTCTCTCACACCCCGATGAAGAAGAAGTCTAGCTAAGAAGACGAATTGCCATCTTTTGCAAAATTGGAGCACTACCTGCATTCATTTTCCACCATTCCTCTACAAAAAAAAAATGCATTGTATTACATAAAGCAAGAAACATACAAAACTATGTAGTTACCTTTGAGGTCTTTGAGGCAACATTTGCAATATGAGACATGCTATAAATATCCTTCAAATGTAGATTCAAACAATGATCGCACAAAGAGACCAGAAATAAATAAATATTTTTCATGAATCAATTTACCAGTAGCCTCTTAATTGGTTGCATTGTCTATCACTACATGAACTATATTTTTAGGCCCAATCCATTTAATAACTTCAATAAGCATATTGCACAATATTGGGGCATCTTTTACCTCATCTGATGCATCAATAGACTTCATAAATATCATACCTTGTGGACAATAAACTAGAAAGTTTATTAAAGTTCTTTGTTTTTAGTTTATCCATCCATCAACAATTACTGTACACTCGTTCTTAGCCCAATTGTATCAATAAATTTCAACAAGTAAGGAGCATTCTCTCTTGCAATCTCCCAATAAGTTAACTTTTATGTCATGAAATGTTGGAACTTTGAAACCTGGACAAAAAGCTAAAATAGCATTCACGGTAGCATGGAAATATGGTGACTTTATTGCATTAAATGGAATGTTAGAATATAAAAATCCATATAGCAATTGTCATCTTAGCTTTGTGTATTGCCTCTTTGCTAGATAATACACTTCTTATAATTGGTTGGGAGCCTAAAGTTCTCCTTGAAGCAAAAAAGCTACTACTAGGGTCAACAGTGAGTTTTCTTTTTCCTTTGTTAGAAACTATTGTTATGATGGGTTGAACTGCTTCTACTTCTTCCTCATTAATTTTATCATTGTAAGCATCGTTGGGATTCTCAACGGAGAACATCAAGAGGAACCTTCTTACAAGAGCTAATGTTTTTGTTCGCTCCTACAAGATATTTCATTCTATTTATCATGACTCCTTTATAACTTTGCAAACAATATAAACCAATGTACACATTAGTTCTATTCTCCTTATTTAATGTAAAATGCGTATATGTCGAATCAATTTTCCCATGACATGCAGCAGAGGAATTTGATTGTGTATAGGGGTGAGAATAGGCCATGTCAGGTTAGGCTTTGAAAGGTCTGAGTCTGGCCTACGATTAACTTTTTAAGCCTGAGTCTAGCATATAACTTATCATAAACTTTTTTTTCAGCATGACTTGTCCTTTTTTAAATGTCTGGCTTGGCCTGATAGCCTATTTAAAAGTTTATTTCACATTAAAGCATTTAAATAGTACACTTTACATTTTTTAAATAGGCTAAACTAGGCCTTTATATATAAGGAAATCTAATAAAATAATAAACATAAAGGAAAACTAATAAAATTATAATCAGCAAGTCTGCAACAACGTTCCAAAAATAACAAAATGAACCCAATAATTAAAAAACTGCAACAAATCCTTCAAAAAATTACAAATAAAACAAAATAAACTCCATAATTAGCAATAAACAAAAGACATTGTCATCGTCTATAAATAAATACAAAGTTAGTAACAAATAACATTGTTAATAAATTATATATATATATATAAGCTGGCCTAATAACCTTTTTTATAAGTTTAAGATTTGCCTATTTAAATTAATAAGCTTTAAAAAAAGTCTGATCATAGCCTTTTTATTAAACAGATCAGGGAAGACCAGGCTATAAGTAGGTCAAACCATAGGCCTATGACGGACGATCTAGCCTATTCACATCCCTATCTGTGTAGCATTAGCATTTTTAGACACATTGAATTGTTATCTTGAGGAGAGTTTTCACTTGTTATTTCCTACAATCACAAAGAAAAAAATGTATTCAAGAAAGTGATTACATTTAAAATTAGAATTAAAAAAACAATTTAGAATAAATCAAATTATAGAATAAATAAAGGTAAATGTCAAAACTATAATAAATCCCTATTTGTGAATTTAGAAACATATAAAAAATTAATAACAATCATAGTTTTGCAAGAAGTTTGTCATTCCAACATCATTCAAATTTGTGAGGACCAAACCATTGGTGAGTGAATATTTTTTCAGCTGAACAAATACACGAAGGTGCAAAAACATGAGAAGGGGGAGTTGATTGTGTTTTGCCTTATCAAAAATTTCTTTTCAAAATTTTGATTTGCGATACTTAGAACAAATAAATAGATCAGAGGCAACAATAAAACAATGTAACAAGGCAGAGGGAGAAACACCAAGATTTATACTAGTTCGCTGCCAACGTGGCGCCAACATCCAATCCCCTCACACAAAAGGATTTATCCACTAATTTAAACTTAAATTACAACGCCTAACCCTACAAGTCAATCTTTTCAACTTCTAGCATGAAACCTACAGACCGTTGAGGCACTACAACACACTGACCCTACAAGTCAAGTATTCTCAACTTCCAACTTGAAAACCTACTAGTCATTGAGGCAGAATAGCCACTATTGGGTTGGGTTACCAAAGGGTGAAATTGGGTTCTATTTTGCTTCTTCTAAGCAGATTGATTACAATGAACTTCACACTAAAATAGAGCATTAAGCCCAAAGTAATACAAAGTTGAACGAGTGCCTTTTCTAAAACGGAAACCTTGAATTCTGAATACTTAGATAATTTTTAGTTCATAAGGTTTTTTGAGTTGTTGTGTTTCCTTCTTTAGAATTGATCCATTTATATAGCATGAATTAGGTTTCAATAATATCCCAAACAAATTCTGCGTGTATCTTCCTTGAGCAAGGTCAACAAAGATCTTCACAAAAAATAAACCTTGATAGATACAGTTTGGGAATATGACCGTTGAAACTTGATTAATTCCAACACAAATCTTCAACCAAATCTTCTAGAATGATTATGTTCGAGAATGTTCAGATAACGCTTGAAAATAATTCTCCTTAAACTTTTTGAGCATATCTTCCTTGCACGAGGTCAACAAAGGTCTTTGCAAAAAATAAACCTTGATAGATACAGTTTGGGAATATGGTCGTTGAAGCTTGATTAATTCCAAAACGAATCTTCAACCAAATCTTCTAGAATGATTATGTGTGATAATGTCTAGATAGCGCTTGAAAATAATTCTCCTTGAATCCTATTTCATACGTTTGTTTAAGAGCAGTGGGAACAGATCAAAACCTGTTGTTGGACCTTCATAATCATGAAACAGCTCAGTCACCATCAGAGTGTTGATTGTCTAGCAGATTCGTTGACTTTCTTCATTAGAACATAGCTCGATCATCGGAGTCAGATGTTGTGTTGCTTGGTTCAGGTAGTCAAAGGCAGAACTGCATGATTTAGAATTAGTGGCATGGAAAACGTCACCTTGTTGCATCTTCAAAGCATTTTGCGTATTAGAGGCAGCATCTTGGAACAAGTTGCAGTCTTTAGAGCGAGCAGAACATGAGCTTCAGATGCAACTCAAATAGAAGCTTCAGAGTTACTGTAGTAGGCGCTTCATAGGCAGACGCGTAGAAGCTTCAGAGGCACGGTTTGGTCTTGATAGGCAGACGCGAATAGGCTTTAGAGGCACACTGAGCAGCCACTTGAGAGGCAAATCTTCAAAGGCATACGCACCCGCACAATATCGCATGTAATAACCAGAGTTTGAATGTTGTGTTGTCTTCCTTGGACTTCACTTGACTTTGATGTCTTCGTTTCCTCTAACATCTTCGTTTTCTATTATGTCTTTGTTTCCTCTAACATCTTCAGTTCCGCTGATATCATTTTCTTCATTTCCTAGTTCTATTTACTGCACACTCCATGAAATCATTAGTGCAATAAATTATTCTCACTAAGTACCTTTATTATCATCAAAGCATGATGAAGGAATCGTTCATAGAACCAACCTGGTTCCAACAATACAAACTTAACATGATGTTTGTGAACAGAATCGACAAGGAAAACCATTACTTAAACAAACGAAGTTTGAAATGTGAACTGAAACAACATAAAGAATAAGATTCAAAGGCATGTGAATTGATTCAATAGAAACATCATAAAGAACAAAATTTGAAATTCGAACTTAGTAAAACAAATAAAGAAAAATGGAAGGAGTGTTAGAAGACAAAAATAGAAATAAAGAAAAACTCACTTGAGGAGTATTAGAAGATATCCTTGAAGAATAAGGTCAAATTCAAAGGAAGAGCCGATGAAGGGAGTCGCGGCTAGTGATGGCGGAGGGCATGGCGACTAGTGATGGAAGAGGGTGGTGCATCTAGGGTTTACGTGAAGAGGGAGGAATTTCGTTTTTCTTTTGTTTGGGCTATGATGGAGAAATTGAAGTGAAGAAGAAATAATTAATCCCAAAATGACGCCATTTTGGTGGTCTTAAATTTTTTTGCTCACAAAGATGTCGTTTTTTAGACATTATTAAAAATAAAATAAAAAACTGTGTCAGACCGTGAAAACCTCTTCAGCCACCAGTTTCCCAATTTAATTATCGATTTTCATACAGAGTGGTTATAGAGACTACCCGAACTAGGCACTGGTTCCTGGTCCAACCAATACCTAGGCATTGGTCGGAGCTTGGTAGGGACATAGGGTGGCCACAACCTGTTGGAACCAAGTTGGTTCTAAGTACTTAGGATTTTGATGTTTACAAAAGCACTCCATGTAATCTTATTTTGTACCTTGAATTATTACATTAAATACCACCAGAAGATGAAGTTTCCAGAGGCAGAAGATGAAGACACCAGATAATGCATCCCGAAGGTACCAGAGAGGATGCATCCTGAAATTACCAGAGGATATCTTTGCTGGCCCAGATCAAAAGAAAAGCAAAGTCAGAAGGAGACCTGGACCAAACCAGAAGGAAGCCTGCCAGAGGGAGACTTGATCCAGACCAGAAGGAATCATAAGTCAGACTTAGTCCATAAGTTATTCTAACCAGAAGATGTCCTGGCAATGAAATGATAAACAACCCATACATGATCCAGACTTAATCAGAGGATAAATTAATTGGTCCAGAACAAGAGATTCAATCCAGATTTGACCCAGACCAGAAGATAGCATGGTTCAGGGTAAGAAACTAAGTCCAAACCAGAAGAAATGATGTCTAGATTTGATCCAGACCTGATCCAAATCAGAAGGTAAAATGTCCATACTGAAATATTATTTGTTCAGATTTAATTTCAGTTCAATCCAGACCCAGTTCAGAATTGGTCCAGATCAAAGGGAAAAGGTTCAGATCAATGGTCAAGATTTAAGTATATGGCCCAGTGTTGGCCGAGATCAGAAGATCAGACCATGGCCCAGTGTTGGCCGAAATCAGAAGGTCAGAACGTGTGGTCCAGCATTGGCCGAGATTAGAGGATCACAACAGATCAATTTGCAAGTCTAGGTTGGCTGAGATCAGAAGATCAGAAAGTGTGGTCCAGGGTTGGCCAAAATCAGAGGATCAAAGCAGATCACTTAGTATGGTCCAAATATGGACTAGCGCAGAAGATCAAACGGTCTAGAGTTAATCATGAGGATTAACGGTGGAGATGTAATTAAATTTGATCAAAGTATTAAAAAGATTTGTTACAAAAATAAAGTGAAGTCGTATAGGAGTTCAGAAGCTATTGGCGGGAAGAAAGGTTTGTTCCAGAATTAATTAAAGACAGGATTGGCCCAAGTTATTTATATAAACAAATCTGGACATAAAAAGATATGTTTTTTATTTATGTGAAGCCTGGTTGGTCAAGATATGTTTGCAAGAGAATCCAACAAGATACAGCTCGAAATTAAGCTTGGAAGAAACCCTAATCTGCATCTATAAAAGGAGGCTCAAGGCATAATACTTAGCATTGAAAATCACAAAAGAGTCATACACTTCCAAAGCAAACACTCAAGTTTTCAGTGAGGTTAATTGTGAGTTCCAGCTTTCCAGAAGCAAGCACTCGTGTTATTTTCTTTCTCTTGTGTTAGATCTAAGTTAGCATATTACTTAGCAATTAGATTCAAGGCGTTGTAATTCCTTCTACAATCTGGGATTGTCATATTGGTAGGAGAAGACTTGACTTGAGAAGTCAAGGTGCTGCATTCCTCAAAAGTCTAGGATTGTTAGACTGTTTGAGAAGACTGACTTGGAGGGTCAGTGGAGTTGTTGTAGTTCAAGGTATTGAATTAGTGAAATCCTTCAAAGTGAAGGGACTTGACGTAGCCTCGTTAACGGTGAACCAGTATAAAATTCTGTGTTTTTATTTTTACTTTATATCCGCTGCTAACTTTGTTTTATTCATACATCAAGTTTTATTTTAAAACTGCAAAAATAGAAAAAGTATTCAAGTTAGTCAAACACAATTCAACTCCCCCTTCTCGTGTTTGCACCTTCACAACCATCCCAAAGTCCCACCATTTTTTTTAATAAAAATAACCTATACAAAATTACAAATATACTAATTACAAAAATACACTACATCTTTTAATTTAAATTCCAATTGTAAGTGCTTTGAATTTTGTAAAGAAATATAAAAATCAATGATATGATATGATAAACTAAAAAAAATTAAAATCAATTAAATCAATTTTTTTTTGTATTTTACTTTGTTGATTTGAGTATGTTTTCACTTTATTTAAAATCGACTCTCGTTATCTGAATAAAATCATTAAACTATATCAATAGTGTTATTTTAAATATGTGTTGTATTTTTAAGGACTTTTTAATCATTTACATATTATTTTTTTCGTTGTAGTTTATATACTCCTTTCGTTAAAAAGTGTTACATAATTGTTTTAATAGTATAAAAAATCTAGTGTTTGAAAAAGAAAAATTTATATTTTTAAAATAAGTATCTTAATTTTTATTAATTTTAACATGACTGAATTGAACCAAATCAACGTGTTGTTCATCAGTTTGATTTTAATTTTGTGAGAAAAATTGTTAAAACTCAACCAACCTAGCTATTTTTTTGGTTTAGATTTTCTTCCTCTACAAACATACAAACCAAAACAACATATTATACCCATAACTCGGTCTCTCTTAAATATGTGCAACTTTTCAGTCCAATTCCTCATCCTTTTGCAGTTGCGTTTGCAAATTATTGTGTTTTTACGTCATAATTTTACAACCTAAAATTCTAATATACAATAAAATACTATATTTAATTTATCAATTAAAATTTTAATAACTCGACACCTCCAACATATTTGTTGAAAATCCGCCATTGTGCCTAGTCGGGCCGATTTTCATTAAATATTATTTACATCTGCATCTGTATTCATTAATTAACTAGTAGTCAAAATATCCATTTAGTTTTACATGTGAGTATATGTTAAGCTACCTATACCCATCGTAGATATTCGCATGTACGGATTTTTTTGATATCCCTAGTTGAGTTTGGGCAGGTATTGAGTATTGAAACGATGAGAATATAAGTTAAATCTTAAAAGTGGAAAGATGCCTAAAAAATGTCTCATCTTGAAATTATCCTTAAACCTCAATATGTGTAGGGTTGATCATGTGCAATCCATCTCCACATAGATCGGATTACTAGATTAGATTAAGGTTGGACAAACAGGGCCAACCCGCCCAAAAATCGATTAATCTAAACTGACAATAAGTCAAATGGGCGGGTATGGGTCAGGCAACGGGTTGATCAAAATAGAATATCAATTTTGAATGGTCTTAAATGGTCGGTTTTGGTTTGATAAAAATTCATTGTCAATACCCAATTTTGACTAACTATGTTTAATATAATCATGCCTATATTAAATAATACTAGAGAGACATATTGGTTTAAAGTAAAAACATGTGGTTCATTGGATGATGGGATAAAAAGGATACCATAATATGCATCTAAAAAAAAAACATAATTGTAGGTAGCAATGAGGAGTCTATCTCATTTAATTTTTACTTCTAAACACTACTAGGTGATTGTAGCTTTCTAAAAAGTATGCATCGAAAAATAATGAATAGTAAAATAAATTGAATTAAGGAAAACACAAAATTAATAGACTTTCATTTTACATTATTGCATTTTGATATTTTGTCTTGATTCTTCACCTCCGTCTAGAAATTGAACTTCTTTTTCAAAGTTTTCCTTTTTTTGCATGATGACTTTGCAACTTGTTTGAGATGAACTCGTGAAAGGAGAACACAACAACATTTTCTCTTTTATTTCCTTCTATTCTCTCTTTTACTCTCTCAATATAACAAAACGACACAAAATAATGAATTTATAGATCTAAACTTGCTTCTCACTCTTCTTTGTTTAGTTTTTTTTTTTTTTTGAGAATTGAAACAAAACTTCTCACAAGTGATTTGTTTTATTGTTTGTCAATTTTACATTTTTTTCTTTTACTATGTCGTGTTAGATAAATTAAGATGGTTTTAAATATGTTGTTATTGATTTGGATGTGTCATCTCTTCTGTGAAATTACTCAAAAAAATCACCATTTTAAAATGTTCTAACCTAAACTTACTGAACCGATTGATCCGTACAAGTAACCGTAACCTATCCAAATTGATTTTTACATGGTTGAAAATAGTTCTAAAGATAGACCCGCAGTTTGGGTCGGATTAAGGATTTAGACCCAAATCCGTCTATACACGTTCGCTTGTCCACCCTTAGATTAGATATATAGCACCAGCAAAAGTGCCATAAGTAGGGTGCACCGTCTTTGTGCCTATGACGTTGCTCTCTAATTGAAGCTCGAATATGTCAATGTATAATTTGTGCAACAATTATCAATTGTTTTGTTTTTTTTTACTCTTAACCGACCCACTTGAACCTATGTTCCACTCAACTCGTCACCCGTCCAACCAGCTCACTCAAATGATTAGAAATGAATCATTTTTACCTTCCACAATTTTCCTTAAGTTGGAGTTTTTCAAAGCAAAATTGCCTCGTGTCCACCCGTGAATACGTTGCATAGATTTTTCATATGGATGGCAACATAACCCACACCAGTGGGTACTCACCCAAAACCTTGATTTGGACGGGGGAAAATCTGCTTTGATAGAGTGCGGATTTTCCCCAGATTTAAAATTCGGGTGCGGAAACGGGTGCGGGTGTGTTGATATCCACCCCGCATCCAAACACGTCCCGCTAGTAATATTATTATAATTTTTAAATTTTATATACATGCACATATTAAATATACTTAATATTTTTTTAAATATTAAAAATTAAAATCTCATTTCTATAAAAAATATTTTATTAATTTTATTATTGTCTAACAATAATTATTTTATTATACTAATTATAATAGATATGATTTTTAAATTTATAATTTTATATATATGAATGGGTATGGATGTGGACGGGAAATCCTAAAACCCATTGCAGGCAGGAATCGGAGTCTAAATTTTACACCCACTAAAAACGGGGGCATGTGCATGTTTTCCTGATTAGTCGAGTGCAGGGGTGGGAAGGCATAATCTGCCCCCGCCCCACCCCCGCCCCACCCCCGTCCCGTTGCCATGTCTAATTTCTCCACTGATTTTAATATATGTTTCTTAAAGATATATTTTGGTAGAAAAAATAAACTTTTTATTTTATAATTTAAGAGACTAAATTATTAATTTTTTTTAATTTAAAAAATAAAATGATGATTCAAATGTTCAATTTACAAAATAAAAATATTTAACTTCTTTAGTGAAAGAAGACATTTAAGTGTTTACTACTGCCTCGGTATTTATTTAAGTGTCGTTTTTTTGGGGAAAAATTGTTTCTTTTTATGTATGTTTTCAAATTTTAAAGTAGTATTAAATATTATTTTTTTTTTCAAAATTATATGTGTTTATTTATTGCATAGAGAGAAATAAGTGTATTGAGATAAAAAATAGTTAATGGTAATTTAAGAAAAATATAAAATTATTTAGGGTTGTAGTTTAAGTTATTTTTATATTTCACTTTGATCTCTTAAGTTTTTTTTTTTCTTTCTATATTGGTCCTTTACGTTATAAGTGTTAAACATTTTGGTCTTTAAACATTAATATATTTCACTTTGATCTCTTAAGTTACAAACATTAAACACTTTAGTTTATTTATTTACAAACATTAGATGTTTAGATTTATTAAATTACAATCCTTAGACAATTTAGCCTTGTCTATCAAAGTATAATGTTATTAAGTTAAGAGACAAAAATATCTCATGTTTACAATAAAAGGACCAAAATGTTTAACGTTTGCAACTTAAAATGACTAAAAAAAAATAAAGTGTGTAATATTTATAATTAAAAAGATTAAAAAAAACTTAAAATACTAAAATAAAATCTAAAAATTACTTAAAATATCAAAAGAGTAATTTAACTAATCATTTAAAAAATAAAAATGTAATAATATTTTTAGTTTTGTATAAAAAATATTAAAACGATAATTAAAAAAAGAACGGAAATAACATGTTTTTAAGTTTAGTACTTTCTAATTACCACATGTTTTTATGACTAGACTAATAGACAAAAATCGTGGTCAACATGTACCATGTGATAGCCCATCATGTAAAAAGTCTATGTGACATATGTGTGGACATCGATTTTTGAATATCCGGTCAATATAAAACAAGTGGCAAAATTTAAGTCTGGAGAAAAATTAAGTGGAGACTTAACTTGAATGAGAGATATTTTATAGGTATACAAAATATATGCAATCTAAAATTTTATTTATGAATTAATATGTAACACATTTTATAAAAAAGTTGTCTTTTTAAAAAACACGTTAAGGCATGACAATAGAGAGAGGTGAGGTGATTTTGCCTCTTCACCCCTGCATTTAATTAATTGGAAAAATTCGTATTGTGCATGTTCTTTTGCGGATGTAAAATTTAGAATTCATCCATATCTGCAATAGAGTTTAGATTTTTCTGCTCATACCAGCACTCGTTCATATATATAAAATTATAAATTTAAAAATTATATATTATAATTAATATTATAAAATTATTATTATTAGACAATAATAAAATAAATTAAAATATTTTCTATAGAGATGAAATTATAATTTTTAATATTTGAAAAAATATTAAGTATATTCAAAATGCATGTGTACATAAAATTCAAAAATCACAACAATATTACTAGCATTGCGATTCTGGTGCGAGTGTAGAGTAAATATCAACACCTTAAACTCAATCCCTGCTTCCAAATTTTAATTTCGAGAAAATCTGCACCAGCGTCCGATCAAAGCGGGTTTTCACGCCTAAATCAAGACAAGTTCGTGTGGATACCCACATGTGCGGGTTATGTTGTCATCCCTAATTATAAAGCAAGACATACATATTATATTAATAGTTAATTTTTTTTATAAATATAAATTAATTTTTGTTTTAATGTTCTTATAAATTTTTTCTTCGACTTTAGTCACACAAGATTTTTCATCAATAATTTTAGTTCTTATAAAATCTAAATAAATTGAGACTTATCATAATACTATCAAAATTTACAAATACATTTTATGTGTTACATTAGAAATCTCCGTAAAAAATAAGGTCAAACTTAAAATTTATAAGTTGATAGTTCCGTTATATTAGTTTCTTGAGTTTTTTGCGCTTTAAAAATATTTATCTTGTCAAATTTTAAAAACCTAAATTTTTGTGTATGATATTTTAACAACGTTGTAAATATATTTGCAAAAATTATTCCAAATTTTGAATGATACATAAAGAAATAGGTAAAACCTACAAGATTTACGACTCATTGGAAAACAAGAATGAGTGTTTATCTTATTATTATCTTATTATATCATTATTCAACTCTCTACCAAGAAAGAATCATCTCATGTAACGTAAGGGTGTATCGAAATACTCGGCCTCCATTGAAAAAAAGATAGAAAACTAAATGAATTTTGAAGGTAGAGATTTAAAATATATAGGCAACATGAGGAAAAAAAATTGAGAGCACCCATTCTCTTATGTTACCATATCTCTATCTTATGTTGCGTACCAAACGTGTAATAATTTTTTTTTCATGTATACTTATCAATTTGTACATCAAACAAACCCATAAAGTTAATATCACCATCATACTACAGGAGAGAGAAGCCATCCCCTCTCTCAAAAAATTAGATTTCCAAATTTTGCAAATGAGAGAGGATTCCCCCATATTCCAATAGTCTATTCTTCACCATTGGAGTTTTTCACTTCGGTCACAAGAGTTTGTCCCCTCCCTTGTGGAGGTTCACTTCCCCATTTATGAGTTTTCATCCTTTTTTCACACCCCTCCAAACTCTCCATCTTTTTTGTTTTCTCCCCATTACCCCCACCAACCCCTGTCACGTTTTCTTTATCATCCACCAACACTCACCATGCTCTCCATCCACAAATCAAGTCTTTTGTTGCGTCCTTCGTGTTAAGAAAAACTCTCAATTTAAGTTTTGAAGAAAATAAACAAAGGTTAATTAAGAATGTTAATTATGATTCTAAATGTTATGTTAATTTAACTTGTGCTTTTTAGTGTGTTAAAATCAAAGACACGAATCAAACAAAGCAAAGAAATTAGCATAAGAAGCAGAAAACGGAACAAACAAAGAACATAGAACATTCTTGACAAATTATGGAAAACGGAAAATGTTCTCCAAGTCCAAGAATGATCAAGACAGCCTCAAGATCAATCAATCTCTATTAATTAAACGAAGATATTACTTCTGGTATTAACATCAATATTATCAGTACTTGACAGACAAATAGGATTCATTCTAGTCAAAGAAACCATTCAAATTACAAAGGGACAGGGTCATGAATCAAGAAATTGTCGGAACCAAGTTGGTTCTATACTTAGAATTTTGATGTTTACAAAAGTACTTTTATGTAATCTTATTTTTGACTTAGAATAATAATGAAAAATGCCACCAGAAGACGACGTCACCAGAGGCAGAAGATGACGTCACCAGAAGATAAAATCAGAAGCAGAAGATGAGGACACCAGAGGATAAAATCAAAGAAAGGCACTAGAGGATACACCTCCAGAGGATATTAGAGGATGTCATCAAAGGCAAAACATCAAAGGACAAATAACATCATCAAAGGATATCTTTCTTGGCCCAGATCAGAAGGAAGCAAAGTCCAGAAGGAGACCTGGTCAAGACCAGAAGGAAGCCTGCCAGAGGGAGACTTGGTCCAGACCAAAAGGAAACATAAGTCAGACTTGGTCCAGACTTAATCCTTACCAGAAGATAGCTTGGTCGTGAATATAAGAATCAGTCCAGACTTAATCCAGACTTGGTCCAAAGCAGAAGATAACTGGTCTAGAACAAATGACTTGGTCCAGACCCGAAGATAACATGATCCAGAACATAAAACTCAGTCCAGATCAGAGGATTAATGTCCAGATTAAAATATCATAAGTCCAGATTTAATTCAGATTCAATCCAGACTTAGTCCAGATTTGATCCAAATCAGAAGATAAATGTCGAGATTAAAAGATCAATGGTCCAGATTAAAAGTCCATATTTAATTCAGATTCAATCCAGACTCAGTCCAGACTTGATCCAGATCAGAGCGAAAATGTTCAGATCAATGGTCCAGATTTAAGTATCATGGCCCAGTGTTGGCCGAGATCAGAAGATCAGATCATATGGCCCAGTGTTGGCCGAGATCAGAAGATCAAATCATATGGTCCAGTGTTGGCTGAGATCAGATGATCACATAATTGGGGCAGATCAGATCATAAAGTCCAAAGTTGGTCGAGATCAGAAGATCATACGATCCAGATTTTAATCATGATGAAAATAAGTGATAACTTGATTAAAATTAGAAGAAGACTTAATTAAATTTTGATAGAAATTGATCAAAGTATTAAGGGGATTTGATTAAAAAATTCACTGAATACTTGAAGAAATTCGAATGCAATCTGAAGCTTAAAAAGATACGATTTGAAATTAAAAGAAACAAGATTGGTCAACAGAATTTTCAGATGCAATCTGAAGCTAAAAAGATACGATTTTTATTTAAGTGAAACAGGATTGGCCAAGTTATTTTTGCAAGAGAATCTGGACAGATACAACTCAAATTTGATAATGGAAGAAACCCTAATTTTCATCTATAAAAGGAGGCTCAAGGCAGAAGACTTAGCATCGAAAATCAGTAAAAGAGTCAAAAACTTCTAGAGGCAAACACTCGAGTTTTCAGTGAGGTTAATTGTGAGTATCAGCTTTCCAGAAGCAAGTACTCTTGTTTTTCGTTCCCTTGTGTCAGATCTATATTGTTGAAGTAGAGTATACAATCTAAAGAGTTAGAAGAAGTAGCAGGTGACTTACCAATTAGATTCAACGTGTTGAAATCCTTTCTGCAATCTGGGGTTGTCAGATTGGTAGGAGAAGACTTGACTTGTGAAGTCAAGGTGATGTGTTCCCCAGAAGTCTAGGATTGTTAGACTGTTTGGGAAGACTGACTTGGAGGGTCAGAAGCGCTGTTGTAATTCAGAGGTTTTGAATTAGTGGAAAAATCCTTCAAGGTGAAGGGACTGAATGTAGCCTAGTTAATGGTGAACCATGATAAATCTTTGTGTTGATTATTTTACTTTATCCGCTGCTAATTCTGCTTGCTTATATATCAGATTTTATATAATCATCAAAAACAGAAAAAGAATTCAAGTATTACAAACACAATTCAACCCCCTTCTCGTGTTTGCACCTTCAGCAAGTCCAAACAAGTCTGAACAGTCTCCAACTTAACTGCCAAGAAAGATTGAATGATCTTGAAGTATACAAGACATCAGGGCAGATTCAAGAATGATATGAGAAAACGTCCAGAATAAAACCTCCAAATTGATTATCATTCTCCGGAATGTTCAAGACTAAAATCTTCAGATTGATCATCAATCTCCAGTATCTCAGTAAACATTCTGCAACAATTCATCATCATTCTTCAAGCTGTTTTAACAAGAACCAAAATTCCAGATCAAGCTAAAGGCATCAACAAATATATCTGAAGTATCAAGGATCATTAAGCTCAAGAGAATCTGATCAAAAAATGAAGAATTCAGTCCAGTCAAAATAGAACTCGAAAATGATCAAAGGTTGAAATATTTTTATTCATAAAAATTGCTTTTGTTCAAGCCTGACAAGAGCATTACCAACGACTCTTTTTGACCTTCATTAAATGCTCTCAAGCCTGTAAAAGGAAGGCCAATGCTCAAGGAAAATGCAGAAATTCAAGTGCTAATTAATCTGATCAAATCATTCACATTCACATACTTGAAATTCTCCCATTCTCAAATAGAGTCAGTTCTGATTTTATTTCAATCTCTTGTTATATTTGTTTTGAATCTCTTGTAAATAATCTAATCTCAAACACGAGTTGAGAAATCTCAGATTCTATCAAACAATCTTATTATTATTGTGTAAAAACTCAAAACTATAAGTGTTGAGTATAGTTTGAGGAGATTGTAAGAAATCCTTTTATGGTTAAAAGGTAAAGTGTAAACTCCTATCTAAAGATTGATAGGTGAACTGATTGTGTGTCATTCTGGGTGGAAAGATTATAGTTTGTAAACATATCAATATCGATCTAGACTAGGTGTTGTAAATCAAGAAGGTTCTTGTTTTTAACACTTAGTGGAAAATCTCACAATTGTGAGGACTGGACGTAGCTCGAGTTGGGTGAACTAGAATATATCCTTGTGTGGTATCTCTTATCCCTTATCTTTTTATTAAGTCTGATTGATTTTCAAGATAAAAATACAAATTGTTTTTCTGATTCTTAACTAACCAAGAACGTTATCTGTTTTCTGATAAAAACCAAAAACGTTATTCGTTTTCTGTTTTCTTAACCAAGATCATTCTTGAGTTAAAATCTTAAGTTTTTTCAGGAAATTTTAAGTAGAAAGATTTACAATTCAAACCCCCTTTCCGTGTAAAACGACTTTGCTACTTCACTTCGCTCTTAACCCGACTCCTCAAACCAATCGCTCTTAACCCGACTCCTCAAACCAATCGCTCGATTTTCTGTGGCTATGAGAAACCACTCCACTGGAGCCTCCACCACCAGAAAAAAATGAAAGTTCTAAATGTATTTACTTCTGCTCGTCCACCTTTAGATCTGGTTCTTACCCGACTCCCACAAAAATAATCAGAGTAGGTAATAATTTTATTTTTGTAAGTGTTGTTTATAGTGTTGTTATGAGTTGTCTTTTGTATGAGGCATTTTTGCGGGTACAATATTTTCAAAATGCACATGTTTGTAGAAATGTCTCAAAAGAGTCCATATAATAATATAAAATGTGAAGATTCACTATGGATTGTCACCAATCCCAAAGTTCTTTTCACGTGTCATATGATTTCCAAGCATGTGTTTTATTTGGATAATTTGGACATCACCCATAGTCGAAATGAGCTGGCTGAAGTCAAAGAAATAATCCGTAATTAGATAAATATAAAGATGAGACTTCTTAATTCCTATTATCATGGATTGTGCAAGGAACAAGATAAAGATTTAGTTTTGCAAGACAAAAAATAGTTTATAGCTTATAAACTTTGTTTGGTAAAAGTCATTTATGAAATTATAACATTTTTTAATAAACTAATTCAAGTAGTTTATAAATTTATATCTTATCATTTTTTATTTCAATTTTACCTTTATCATTGTAACTAAAATTATTTTTACCTTTTATAATTTATTTATTATAGTTTTAAAATAATTTAATAAATAATAATTTATTATGATTTAAAATAAGTAAATAAATAAAATAGTTAAATTAATAAAAAAAATATATCAAAAATTTTAATCTACTTTTAAAAAATTAATTACCAGCTTTTAATTAAAAAGTTAATTAAAACACCAACTTGTTAATTAAAAATATTATTTATATTTTTAAATTAATTAAACAGTTAATTTTACTAAATACTCAATCAAGTTAACAATGTACTATGGCTAATTTTACTAGAGAGAAATGAAAATTAGAATTTAAAAATGAAGAGCTTTTAAGTGTTTATTCTTCCCCAAACATAATAAACCCAGCTTCCCAAATCTCGTCGTTGTTCCTTCTTATTGCCGGCGGCGGCGAAACCATGGCATCGTTCGGGTCTATCAAATCGGTCATATTCGACAGAGAAGAGAGAAAACAGTGCGTTTTGTTGCTTCCCCATTCATTCACTCTTTCTTTTTCGTTAAACCCTAACTTGTCTGTGATTTCAAATGCAGGCAGTATCAGGCACATATTCGAGGCCTCAATGCATACGATCGCCACAAAAAATTCATTCACGATTACGGTAATTATCGATCTGTTACATCTTTCTTCCCATCTTTTAATTAAAAAAATTAAATTCATGTTTGGGTAAATAGCTTATGAACATGTTGGAAATAAGTTGTTTTTATAAGCTCTCTAAACGGTCTCACAAATGCTTATGCCAGTAGTTAAACTCAAATAAGTCAATTTGAGCGTGTCTTACATTCATTTCTTCTTAGTTCAAATATGAAATAATGATGTTAAGTGTGTTTTAGAATTTTTTTTGAGCTTGTTAGATAGTATTTTCTTTTAATGCTTTGAACAAGTTTCATTGTTTAGTGTTTTCTTAGAAAAAATGCTTAATTTTTTATTATTTACTTCAATTTTCTTCTAAAATTTTTCATGTTTCAAATGGTGCGAGTCTAACTTTTTTCGGATGCCATTTTTTTTTCTGAGTGGGAATGGACAATAAAGAATTAATCAAAATTTGAGCTGTTGATTTGGTTGATCTTAATGTCCTACAGTAAATGGATGATGAACAGTCTTCTCCATTAAGGAAAAGGAAGGAGGCTACAGTCGTCCAGAAATTCAAAAAACCTCTTGCTAGTTACTGTGCATGTGATTTTTGCTTATTGCTAGTTCCACCAATATGCTTAAACTGGTTTCCTATGGCTTGTTGATAGAATCTTTTTTTGTTTTACATTTTTGGTAATCGATCAGAAGTTTGATGGAGAGATAATATGCTTATAAAAGAGATTTTGATCCAAATGGCCTTTATGTTTTGGTTGTCCACATTAAAAACAACTTTTGTTGTTGTTGTTGTTGATTTCGTTCTTGTCTTGTTTTGACACAAGTTTTTATCTCATTGTAGTTTACTGCAATCATGTTCAGTTACAGTGCTTCAAGTTCCTTTTACCATCTTGGTTCTGCTAGAGAATGTTTCAGATTTTCATGAAATTTCAGCTTACTGTGCATTTTGTTTAACTGTAGTATTATATTCAACCCATAAATTCTTCTAAACTTAGTCTTTCGTGCCCAGTTAGATTTTATGGGAAAGAAGAAAAACCTTCAAGCTTAAAGTTGCCTATTAAAACAGATCAAGATACACTAAGAGAGGGATACAGGTAAGCATGTTATCTCGCCTTATATAAGCTAAGGCTGGCAGGAATTTCTATTATTACATTCCTGGTGCTTGTCAAAGTTTATCCATCTTCTGTAACACAAGGAAATTAGTCTTTCCTCTATACTATTTTTCTTTTAAATTTTAAGTATTGTCCCTACTTTCCATTTTAAATTTTTTATAGCAATCTCTTGTAGCTTTTTGGGGTTTCTTATGATATCATAAAACATTTTCATCCATTATGCAAAAGTTTCATGAGTCATTTGACCTTGCTATGTATAATAATGATTAGTGGAGTATTTTATTTGGTGTTTTATGAATTCAGCCTTTATGTAGAAATAGAAAAATGAGATTCTGTTCTATGCATCACTATTGAAATTGTGAACATGAGTATATTTTCCTCTCTATTTAACATCCTTCCGGAGCTTCCCTTGTGAGTTTCTTTTTATTGTTGGGGGAATCTCTGTGCCTTTCTCCCAACCAAGTTACCATCATTTCTCTCAACTTGTCTGATTCTGTGTCAGAGTTTTAATGTTGTTTATTCAAATGTACTGCAAGATTCATACGGTCAGAGGAAGATGATATGGATCCATCATGGGAACAAAGGCTGGTGAAGCGATATTATGCTAAGCTTTTTAAAGAGTATCCTTTGCAAACATATCCAGTTTTTACCAAAATATTTATATTGTAGGAGTAATGGTTTCTTCTTTTTTCATAAATATATTTTTGATTCCTATTAAATTGGGAAAATGTTGATTTGGGATCCTATAAAAAATTGTATTAGTTGTTAGCCCCTGCAGTAGTGTGTTTTTGGTCTCTCACCAGGTACCAAAAACGCACAGTTTTTGTATTTTTTAGGGACTGAAGTCATGGTTTTTGTTAAATGCATAGAATGAACTAAAAATGTATAAATTTTGTAATCTTGTGTGAGCTTGACATTCTTTACCTTTTTTGGGCTAATCGTCTTCCACCTTAGAGTTGAAGTAAAATGTAATCTCTTTGGTAATAGTAAAATTGACAACTTATATTAAGCTAACTTAGCTAAGTGCCATCATTACGTATGTAATCTGTCTTTCCAGAACTTTCATGCGTTGTCCTATACATTGTGAACTATTTGGCTTACCCCATAGACTACTATGTCTGTTTTCTCTCTTTGTTATTTTGATTTTTGCTATCATTCTCCTGTGTGATTATCAATCTGCAGCTTTTTTATCCATCTCCTCACAAACTGGGAGTGAATGTATATATTACAAATCTGTGTTGATTTTTGCACATGGGTTATGAAAGTAGTTCTGGGGTGTGGCCTTGGATCTTTTGCTGGTTGTTTGTTGGGAAGGAAACTCTTATCTATGTGTTCTATTATATTCTGTACTTGAATTTAGCATTACTTATTTGCTTGTTACCTTAAATCCTTTTAAGATACTGTATTGCTGACATGTCACAGTACAAGAGTGGTAAGGTAATCACTTGTTGCATTTAGAATATTTTTTGGTCATTTGCTAAATATTGCACCCTTTAGTAATTTTGAAACTTGTGATTTGTCAATTTTCCCATCAAATGTGAACTTATGCTCTTTTGCGTGCTAAGTTGTGAACCTATTTTGTGATTTGTAATTTGTCCAGCAATTTGGAATTATGATGCTATTTTTGTGCATTGTGGTTTGGTCTGGTTTGATTTGTCAATTTGTTCCATCAATTTTGAACTTGTTATGCTATTTCTGTGCGCTGAGATGCAAATGTTTCTTGTGATATGTGAAGTTGTCCATCAATTTTGGATTGTGATGCTATGTTTGATTATTCTGGTCCAATTTGGTAAATTTTTTAATGAAGGTTTGCTTTATTACTAAGTTAAATTGCAATCTTTCTTTTCTTGATGCTATGTTTTGGATTGTGATGCTTGTTTTCGTGGGACGTTGTTGTAGAGGATTTTTTTTGTAGCTAGACCTCTTTATGCAGAGTATATCTTCTAAGATTTATTGCTGATATTACATTTCTTTGTAGATTGGTCTCAGATGGAGAACAGAGAAGGAAGTTATGTCTGGCAAGGGTATTGGTTATTCTTTCACTGATTAGTTTTGCTTCGTTATGACTTGCCTCCATTCCTTTTTTTCACTTGGAATATTTCAGAAAACAAATGCTTTCTAGTTTGTGTTTTCTTTGTAGTCTTTATTCAGTTGTTATGCAAAGAGGTAGCCTCAAAGAAGTTTAAAATTGAAAGAACCATAATACCTTATAAAAGGCATCAATATACTCCTCTAGTAAGAGAAATGTACCATCAACAAATTGAGAATGGGTACTCACTGCTCATGATGTCCTATGAACTACAGTAACCTAGTGTCACCCATCCTCAAGTTCTAGAACTTAAACAAAGCTTGTCATTTTTCCATCTGCACCAATGTGGAATGATCTATACTTAATAGTAGCTTAATCTTTTACCCATTTAAGCTTAGAATTTTTATTTTCCAACTTATTTAACTTTGATCTCATATCTCTTGGAATCTCTTGCAACACAACAACTACAAAAGCCTTTTTCCACTACGTGAGATTAGTTACATGGATCAAACAATGCTATAAAATTGTATCATAAATCAAGTCTAACGATAGACCATTTAAATCTAGATCCTTCTTAATGATTAGGTCAACAGTTTTTCTTTGTCTTCCTATATTTTCTAATCATTATACTATTATAGAAGATACCCACCCTCCTTCTATAGGTCTTTTGCTTAAATGCCATTACATGCCCAATCCACCCAAAGTGAGACTATGATCTTTTTCACAATAGTTGCACCCTATCTTTCTTTCTAATGCCTTCATTTCGAATTATATATTTTCTTATGTGTTTGCTCATATGTCGTAACGTTCTTATTTTTGCAACATTAAGCTAAAATTCTTGTTGGCTCTTTAGTACCCAGCATGAAACCCAATACAGCATCACAAGCCAAATATCAATACTGTAAAGTGTTTCCTCAAGTTTGGGTTAGAATTATCTAAACAATGTATTCTCTAACACACTCTCTTTCCAACACATTTGTCTATTGGTTGAAATTCATGTCGGTCCTACCAAATTTACAAATTATTTCTTCTATCATTAATGACACTAGAAGCATTACTTCTTAATTTTTATCATCCATCCACATGAATTCCATGGGTTACATCTTATATTTCCCTGTAATTTGATATGATGGTCACCCAAGATACTTATAACCGTGGGACTTGTACACAATATTTTTAATTCCAATTTTTAAACTACTTCACAAACATTGTGTACAAACATTTTAAAACTTAACTCTGGGAGGACATGTAGACTTTTGCTAACCAAGTGATTGGGCTCAAGTGGTTAGTGAACTTCAGTGAAGAGCGAATCGTTCAGGCGAACTTGAGTTCAAACCCTGGCTGAAACAATCCTTGGCTAGATTTTACTTACCTTCCGACCGAATTTCGGATTACCAGGGCCAATTTCCCCTTAAAATTGGGGGGTTAAAGACATAAAAAATAGACTTTTGCTGTAGATCACGCTTGCACCAGCTAGAGTCCTATATTTTTCATTTTATTGTCCTATTCTGTCTGCAGTGTTACAAAAGTATGAAGATGCTTTTAATTTGTCATATGATTTAGGACCTATTCAATTTTAAAATTAATGTGTTACCTAATTTTGCAGGCCAGTTTATATGTGGTAACAAGCATTGCGATGAAAAAGATGGACTGGCAAGCTATGAGGTAACTATGAGGCCAGTTTATTCGACTAGTGTGCTAGAGAGGGAGACATATTGACGATATAACCCAATCAAAAGAAGAAAACATTAGGAATGATTATGCTGTCCATATTTAGTGGGCAAGAGTATCGTTGTTGTTTGTCTTGTTTTAGGAATGATTATGCTATTTCTTAGGAAGGGTATGTTTATGTCTAGCTCCAGTGTTTCATTTAAATATGATAATAGGAAAAATTTATCTTTGTTACTATATTCATCAATTGAGTTTGTGTATATCTCATTACATGTTTCCATTGCTTTATCCTATTTGCTTCATATTACAGGTGAACTTTTGTTACTTTGAAGCTGGAGAGAACAAACAAGCTCTAGTTAAATTGGTAGCATGTGAGAGGTGAGTTAGCATGAAACAAGCTGGTTTTGTTCCAATGCCATTGTTTTCTTCCAAATCAAGCTCCTCTAGTTAACTGACTAGTATCATGGGTGTTTTTGAAATATCAACCTTTCATTTCCTCACGTTACTCTACTTACTTTAAAGGAGCCAAATCCTTTTCTTCCATACTAAAAATTTACTGTAGCTTTTATTGTGGCATTCTATAAATCTCCTGGATAATGCTTCTCCATCATATTTGTTAAATGCTTGGTCCTCAACTCCTCTTCTGGTCATCGTATATAATGTGACTTGTGTATGAAGTTTTAACTCATTTAATTTAAGGGGTTTCTTTGCAAATTGCAATGCCCGTGCAAATATTTTGTTTATTGCATGGTATGTTGATTACATCACTTGGGAAATGTCAGTATATACTGGCCTTTGGAAATGATTTATTTTAAAACATTTCTGCTGTAAGGTTCCATTAAAAGTTTTCTTAGGGCCTGTTTTGGAGGGAAGGCATTGCTTTTTTTTTTTTGGAAATTAAGCAAGTTATAAAATGTTTGTAAGAATAAATGAAGTGTGAGTGAAATGTTATATTATCATATATCATGTTATTCTTTTAATTTTTTTAAAATCTTTAATATATATTAAAATTTAGACTTAGCCCTCCAAAACCCTCCCTTCCAAAATCCTCCTCCCAAACAGACCCTTAATCTCTCCTTGGCTTCTTAAATTACCTTCTAATATTCAATCAACATGGATAATAATATGATAATGCAAGTCCAAGGGATCTGATCTAGAATCAGTGTAAGATTTCTTGTATTAGTTAAATTGATTTTGAAACTCACTGATGTAGTTACCTCAAGGATATTACAAGTTATTTTGTTATCTTTATTTATTGAAAAACAATCCATTTCCATATATTATTTTTTGTAATTTGAAATCATTAATTTGTTTCTATCACAATATCTGGACAAAAAGTAATTTCACTCAGGCAGTTGGCCTAACACTTCCAAACATAAGACCGATTTTCTTGAAACTGTTTTTTGCAATAGTAATTGTCTTCAATTTGAATTTACAATTAATTACCAATATAACCGACATTCAGGATGTACATTTGTAAATTTCCTGCTATTTATGTTTTCATTTAAAGATTATTTCAAATAATCCTTTTTACAGTTGGAGGTTATTCATCTCTGGTTGAAAATGTCTAAGGGTTTCATGTTTTTTATTTATTTTTTAAAAATTTAAGGTTGTGCAGAAAATCAAATTTCACGTTCATTTTTTTCTTGGTTATTATTTAAAAGATGTGCAGGGAAACTTAACTACAGAAGGCAGAAAGAGAAGGAGCAATTAGAAAAAAGACAACAGGAGCAGGATAGAAGAAAGAGGTGAGAACATTGCTGCCCCCAATCCCTTCTTATTTTTCACTTATTACTGAAAATATGGAGATCTAATCCCTTAAATTGTAGGAATCGTTCAAAGAGTTATGATGATCAAGATGAGATCGAAGAAAGCGAAGAGAGAAGGAGGAAAGGTTTGAAGTTGTCATATTTGTTTTACAAGTTGATGACTATTTTACATCACAAGATGAAAATCTCTGTATTTTCGGTTCATCATTTGTTTATGTTACAAGATAGACCTGGTTATTTTAGCAATTTAATATTTTTTCCATGAAAATATAAAATACAAAGCATTAATAATAAAGCATCAAATATGTGTGCTTGTTGCAGTAATTATTAATTCATTCAACGCAGTGCATGTCGTTTCTTTTAGTAATAAGAACTAGGAAAGCCTGGGTTCAGAATGATTAATACTGATTCTCATAAATTGTATTGCGATTGACTCTTATTTATGAGATTGTTGTTGCTGCTTTAGAAGCATATTGGCTTTGTATTTTGTTGTTGTATTTGCATCTTTTATAATGGTTGCCAACTTGTTATGGTTAATTCTGTTGTTACTCAAGATATTGTCTATGAGCCGTGGGTTAGTTAGAAAAGAAAAATCTTCACTGTAAATGAAAAGCCTTACCTACAATGATGTGAATGAAACTTTGTATACCAATACTGTGAGAAATGTTTTATGTACCAACAATGGCTCAGAGTCAAGCAAATATATTTTAACTATTTCTAATTTGATTGGTGAAGCTGGTGAACTTATGGATTCAGCTTTTAAGCATGATGATAATTTTGCCTGCTCTGTTTGCTTCTTAAATAGTTAACATTTGATTGTCTGCTATGAGCTTAAACTTGATTTAACATGTATTTACAGGAAAGAGGGCTTCGATTTCAGCCAGTGATCATAAAATTGATGATGATAATGATGACAACGATGATAACATAGATGAGTTTCTTGAGGGGATGTTTCCCTGATCTTTAACTGATTCATTGGCTATACCTGAACAGTATAGCTTGAAACCAAAGCTGGGCAAGGCCGAAAAAGGTTAAGCAGTGCTGGGAGCAAGTGAGTAATGCAAGTAGATGCCTAAAATACAGAGGAATATGGTGAGACCATGAATGCTTGAGAAAGAAGTTTGTATACCCTGTCGATCCCTTCGAAATTATGCACAATATAATTGCTTATTATATTAGGCAGAAGGATGCTTAGGAGCTTGTATTCTGTACAGTTTGTATAAATAATATTGCCTTTAATGGCAGCTAATCAAATTTGTAAAGCAAAAGGATCTGCCTTGTGGTTCTAGACTCGTTATAACATATAGTACAATTATCCATTTATTAGGAATTAAAATCGATGACAAAAAAGGCTCTATGGTTATTTGGAAACTTGTATTATAATTCCCTCTTCAACACTTTATTGCTAAATAATACACAATGATATTATTTGGGCAAAATTGTATTAGAGGTATTTTAGATTAAATTCATGTTTCAAACGACTCATTTGTATTTTTTACATACAAAAGATCTTTTTATATATTTTTAAATGACAACAAGGTTAGTCCTTTGCTGGTTTACCTTCTAAAATTGCCAAACACATGCTTTCATTTTAAACTTCTTTGGAAATTTAATTTGTCATTATCTCTTTATTTTTGAATTCTGGCACTATTGAGAAAGATAAAATTAAATATTCCTTGACACCTCAATCAAACTGAACTGTTACTCAACTAATACAAACATTCGTGCAACTAGAAAGTATTGAAGTGGCAAAATTTCTTCTTTCCAGAGTGTAAGTATAGAAAGGAGTACAATGATTTTCCTAAGTACTGAAAATGTAGGAAAATAATAAAGAAAGTGTTGCCGACTGAAGAGAGATAATAGTAAAAGTTTCATTCATTTCACACATCTCTCACTAGTACTATCTCTCCTTAGTTCATGGATTTCTGGATCCTCAACAAACTCTCTCAGCAGCGTTTTGTCCTTAGTGCTGCCAACTGCTAAGTTACTATTGGATAAACCACTTGGGCCATTTGGGCATATTACAATACCCTCCCCTTTAAAAGCAACCTGTCCTCAAGGTTGAAGTTATAATAGTTCAGTTGAATTTTCTCTGAGTCCTCTCAAGTGGCCTCAGAAATGTCACAGTCCACCCATTTAACCAATACTTGAGAAATACATTGAGTCCCTTTTTGTACAGTCCTACTATCAAGGAATGTTTCTGAGAGAAGTATTGGACCAATCTCAGCTCTGTTGAATGGTTTCAATTAGAAATATAGAATACTGGTGTATTTTGGCCGACTCGGATAATTGCAACTTCTAAGAAACTGCACCAATTTTTGCAATGACAGAAAAGGGTTTAACGTACCTCATACCAAACCTTGTCACCTATTTGTAGTGTAAGGTTCCTCATGTGCTTATTTGTCTGACTGTTCATAATCTGTTGAGCTCTTGATAGGTGGTGTTTGAGTTGATTGAGTAACATATCTCTAGCCTTAAGTTGTTCCTGCAAATCAGGTGTGCTTGTGTTGCTGCAGACGAAACATGTTATGGTAGGTAGCTCCGGCCATAGAGGACTTTGAAGGGAGTCATTCCAATACTTGTATGTAGAGTAGTATTGTACCAATACTCACTCTTCAATGCCTCAGATTGACCATCCGTTGGAGGGTGGTATGTAGAGCTCATAGCAAGAGTGGTGCCATGTAGTTGGAACAAATGTTGCCAAAACCTGTTGGTAAATACATAGTATCTGTCTGAAACTATGGATTTTGGAATGCCATATAGCTTCACAATGTTATTCATGAAAACTTTAGCCACTGATTTGCTAGTATAATATAATCAATTTTGAGAGCAAAAAATGACCGTATTTTGAGGGTCTGTCCACTACTACCATTATGACAGTAGGTATCCCAGTAGTGAAGTCCATTGCAATATCTTCCCATACTTGTTGAGGAATGGGCAGTGGCTGTAGTAATCCTGCATGTAGTGTGTTCAATGCCTTTGCTTGCTAACAAATTGAGCAGGTTTGGACAAATTGCTTAATCTTACTTTTCATCGTTGGCCATAAAATTGTGCTTTGATTTTGTCTAATGTTCTAGCCTCACCAGCATGACCCCCAATTGGAGAATTATAATATTATACCATGATTTGGTTCTTTAAAGGACTATTGGTTGGGATTACAAGCCTTCCCTTCCAAAATGGTAGGCCCTCATTGATCGAGTCATGTTTGTTTAGTTTTCTTGTTTAAGGTCTTGGACTAATTTGATGAGGGGTTTGGACCAAGATAAAGTGAACAACTAAGACAATGCATATGCTGCCAAATTGTCTTTACCAGTCAGTCCATATTTTTTTAAAAGGATTTGTGAGGGGGTCAGCAATGGATGCATATACCTAAATGAATATTCTCTAATACCTGGTTAAGCCAAGGAATCCTATAAGTTGCTTGAGGTTTGTTAGTATAGGCCAGTTGAGCACATCTTAAACCTTTTATTTGTCCATTAACAGATGTGTCCTAAATAGTCCACCTTTCTGGAAGACCAAATGAACATTTGGAGAGCTTCACAAACAGCTGCTAGTGTAGTGTGGCTAACACGTGCTCCAGATGGTTTAGTCAACTATATCTAGGAAGTTGTCCTCAGGAATATTTGGTTTGGCAATTTGGACTGTGAATATTTTACAGATGGAATGTGTATTATGGAGCCTAAGGGTGTGTTTGTTTTATGGTTTTAAAATTTATGAGGATTTTGGCTTTGGTATCTTTTTTGGGGAAATGAATTGTTGGTGATATTTTTGTTAGTGTTTGGGTATGGTTTGATTTTGCATATCTTTAAAACGGTAATGAAAACACCAGTGTAACCAATATTGAAGTTGTGAAATTAAGTGATATTATTGGGGAACAATGTACTTGTATTATTGAAGTTGTGAAATACACTTACTTTCATAATAAAAATCTCTCTTCCAGTAAAAGCAGTGGTTTGGAGGGAGCAACTACCAATATTTTTAGAGTTGAATCCCACATGCATTCTATAGTACTTAGTTTCAATGATTTTGTGGATAAAAATGACATAAAAGCAAAATAGGCCCTAATGCAAACAGGGGGTCCCACAAATACTGACAATACACCCTTTGTATTGAGTTGGCAATAGCAATTATTTTTAGATTAAAGGCAATAACAATTAAAGTACTCATGTTTCAAGTAATTAATCAAGCTTAACGTTAGTAAAAAATATAATGTTTATTTAAATTCTAAATAAATAAAAAATAAACTTTACTCTCTCATCTCAATTATAAGAAAAAATATAAATATCTTTAAGTCTTAATATTATTCTTCATTAAGTTAATGTTTGATTTTCCAATACCACATACCAAATAATTTTAGAAAGAGCACAAGGGTTAATATCTACAAGAGAAGTCAATTATTGTATCCTTGTGCACAAGTAAGTCTTCTTCCTTTCTCAGCTTATACACATAAAAAATTGGATGCACCACACAAGTCCTTCAATGGCCCCTCATTGATGATGCTTTGGTGGATGTGTCACATTTCATGGTTGAACACCCATCGGATTAGGATGAAGTGACCCACACATTCAAGATAGAACATATGCAAGTGAAGTTGTCTCTCGATGTCATGATGAGGCTATAACAAAGAAAACAAATTAAGACATTGAATCGAAATGTTTTGACCTAAAAAAATCCATGTTAAAGTTGGTCGTAGTTTGGACAACATTATAGAGTATTATGGACATGATATTTTTGTCATTAATGTTTTAATGGATCCATCTCCTCAAAAAAAATTCCTTGACTACCATACCCTTCGTATCTCATATGAAAACTACTTCAACATTTCAGAATCATAGGTTTTTTAGATTGAAATCAATCGTTACACAGGTATTCAAGTAGTAAGTAATCATTCATTTCAATATCGTCATGTCGCCATGGTTATTATTTTTTAACATTTTCCTTTGTTATATTATAATAGACTTGCAAATTTTGTACGTAATCTAGAACTTCAAATTTTGGATCTATGAGGACCTACTCAAACAATCATGACATGTAGAACCTATTGTTGAAATTAGTCTTCTACATTAACAAAGATCGTCAAGGTTGGAGTGACTTTTGTATTGAAAATCGTATCTATTTTGGAGATAAATTGAAATTTCTATTCCATGACATTCATGGTCTTTTGGGCGAAGACGGGAAGATTGAGAACTGAATGTTTGAAAGTTTGTTGTGATTGGGATTGTTTGTTTGTTTTTTTTTTGTTATTTCAATTATTAATCTTTTGTTCTGTCTTTCTTGTTTTGAATTTTCAACTTAATTAAGTATGAACTAGATTTCAACTCACCCGATGTGCGGATGTCTTGAGATTTATTTTTAAAAAATTAGTACATATTAGAAATTATATGATATATATATAATTTATAAGTTTTTTTTAGAATTAATCATTTATAAATCTCATTTTTTATTTTACTTCGTAAACTAACACTCTTATTAAACAAACTTTGTATCTTAATAGAATAAATGTAATGACTTAGATATTAAATCAAACACAATAGTTGTATTTACCATTTTATTTTACACAGTTTTATAAATTATAAGGAAGAAAATGGAGAGTAAGGTGTTAGTCACATTATTAAAGAATAACTAGAAAAAATATTAAAAGTGACATTAACATATATAAAATTCATAAGACAACTAAATAAATTAAAAATGGCTGAATAATTTGAATTGATAGTAGTAATTATTTTTCTTCCAACGATAATAAACTATTTAAAGGAAAAAGTTTGAACTAAAACAAATGTATAACATAAGTGCAGCTTAAAAAAGACATTAATTATATTCGATTATGAAAATATGTACATTTAGAATAGAATAATTCTATAATCCAGTAGAAACTTTGTTTTCATTGTATTAATGTGAAAAGCAACATCACTCTTCAACATAAGTACTTTCTTTGTGTCATTTTAAATATATCATTTGAGGTGTCTACAATTCTTTAGAAAATGATTAGTTGATTTGATTTCAATGATAAAATGTTTCATTTACTCAAATATTTTTTATTAATTGCAGTTAACGGAAAAATTTGATGAGTTGAAATATAATAAATAAAAGTATTATGGAAAAAAGTAATTAATTTTGTATTGATAATGTAAAATGACAAATAATTTGAGACGAAAAGAAATGGCAAATGAAACATTTAAAATGATATGGAGGAAATAATTGTTTCCTCGTAAACTTGATATGTCAGAATAGAATAACAATTTACAAATTTATGATAAATATAAAATATTTGGTTAAAACCTAATTTTGTAGCCTCCATCTATCAATTTCCCGCTCACATATCTCTTGTGTCTGACTTTTTTTTTGTTGAGTTATAAGAGGCAAAAGCAACCAATATAATGTCACTCATGATACAATTATAATGCAAAAGGAAATATTGAAATTTGATTTGGAGAACATAGAGTTAAAAACATGTATTAAAGGTTTCAAATTATTACTTGGATAACTT
The DNA here is from genome assembly GCA_037974295.1 of Cicer cuneatum. Classification (NCBI taxonomy): domain Eukaryota; kingdom Viridiplantae; phylum Streptophyta; class Magnoliopsida; order Fabales; family Fabaceae; genus Cicer; species Cicer cuneatum. The sequence continues at coordinate 59,701,354 of JBBPBO010001985.1, read as the reverse complement.
TAATTTTCTAAGAATTGTGTACATTCCAACCATTGTCCAGTTGATTTATTGCTCTAAAAAAATATGCATTGTAACAATGGATCTACTTTGAACGATGGAAATTAGGAACTATCAAGACCTTATGGTTTAAAAAAAAAAAGAAGAGCAAATGTCCTAATAAGAAGTGATTGAAAGGAGACAAAACGTACGGTTTGTTGAATGGAACATCAATAACTAGTATTGACCTAAATTAAATAAATTAGATTTTTTTACTACTAATATTGTAAATGAAAAATAACATAAAAATTATATAACTAAATATTAGGCATAAAACAGAACAAGCATTTCCGGTGGTTAGCAATTCCGTGTGGAACAAGATAGTCATGAAGGAGAAAAATATACTAAAATTAGTTACTCAAATGAATATAAACATCGATTACATTTCATCAAACACTACAAAAGTAATTTTATTATATTCAAATTGGAGAGGAAGTTAGCGTAAACAATTATTCATGTCTCGTTGTGGTATGATGTCTTCTTGAATCTTTGTTCAACCATGAAATGATAGATATTTGGACTTACATTAGAAATGATTACAAAATAAATTCACATTTAATAAATGATAAATATATAATAGAGAAACATTTATTGCATTATGAGTTATTATTAATGTTCGTTTATTATTGAATTCTTTTTTTTGTTGATAAAATGAAATTGTGTACTACAAGAGGAATAGAAAGAGAAGAGATTCTAACTATAACAATTAAGCAAATAAGTGATGTGACATAAAATGTAATTATGTGTCAAATGAATAGTTTAAGAGTCTATTATAATAGATTTTTTTTTTGTCGATGAAATGAAATTGTATACTATATGAAGAATAGAAAGAGAATACATTCTATGACAACTAAACAAATAAGTGAGGTAGCACAAATAGAGTTATATGACATAAAATGTGATTATGTGTCAAATGAATGGTTTGAGAGTCTATTTTAATATATTATAATAGATGTGTGTTTCTTAGCAATTATTATATATTTTAATTGTTAAATTTATATTATTTTTTCTTGCAAATAAAAAAATCACTAAAGTATCAACATTTAGATCATGTTTTTTGTCCATAGATGAAATGGTGAATAAACTTGCACCAAGGTCCCCAATTCAAATCTAGGACATGGTATATCAATATTTGTTTCAATTGAGCTAGACCTTACGAATATACTTAGATCATCTTCAACGTGAAAATAATTTACCTTCCCAACTACTATACTAATAATAAAATTAACAATAACAAATACTAAAACTTATGTATGTGGTTGAGTTCAATTTTTTATTCTAAAAAAATTTAAAGATTTATTTACAAAATTATTTAAAAATAAAGAACCCACAAAGGAAGAACTTGTAGCATGATACAAGCTACACTTAGTGCTAATAGATTAACATAAACGATCTAATTCAAGTGATAAATGAATTTCGATTAAAAACAAATTATTTAGAATAATTCAAATTCAAAACATAATCAAAACAATTATTAATTGAATTTTATTTAACTAGATCAAATTTTGTATTATCATAGCTAAAATTTTGTGTAACTAAAGTTTGAATATAAAAAATTGGTTAAAAACAAAATAACCTATGATAATGTCGTAGAATTAAAATTTAGACGCCACATTGAAAATCAAGCCTGAATTTTAGAATATTATATTCATTTCTTCTTATCCATGTGATACATTCATGATTCCATATACTATATTGTATGTTGTATGTTGTACTAGGTAACTAGAAGGATAAGGATTGACAAACCTCTTAAACAATGTTTCTTGCGATGTCACATTCTAAAATAAAGAAAATGAGTTAAGAGGGACCATTTTTTCAACACATCATTGTTCTTACATTACACTCAATTAAGTTAGGTAATTAAGGTTATTTTATTTTGCTTTTCTTCCAAAGGGGAGACATCAGACAAGGATAAAGACCCTTGCGTGAAGTAGAAAAATAATAAAATATATTTCTTGTATTCTCATTTTCTCAATAAAAACAATTAATTGAGATTGACACATATAAGGTACGTTTGTTATAGTATTTTTTTGTTTGTAAAAACATTTTCTTTAAAAAAGTTCATAAATTTAAAAAAAAAAAAAAACTTGTCTGTTCGTTACAATTTTTTTTAATGAGAATTTAAAAATTATTTAAAAACAGCTTCAAATAAAAAAACTATTTATAGTAATTTATAAAAAAAATTATTTTTATTATAACAACAATTTATGTCTTTTTAAAAATCTCTAAATTAATGAATACTAAAATAAATTTTTTTAAATCTTTTACAAATAGAATATTAGACATTTTATTTATAACTCCTCTGACTTGAGTTCGAGTTTGAATTTTTGTTGTTGTTACATTATATATAACTTTGATGGTAAACCTTTAAAATGTTAGTACTTCTTCCAATTTTGCATGTTGATGTGTCTCTTCTAATTTAAATTTTTATTTATAAAAAAATAAAAGTTCATAATTTATTGCTTGTTATTATTATATTCTTCGCCAATTCCATGTATCATGCTCCATTGTCTCACCTCAATGCAATTCAGGTTTTGAAAGCCAAAGCTCCCAACAGTAAGTTCTTCAAAAGTTTATGACTTTATGCTGTTAAATCACCAAATCTGTAGTTTTGATTCAAATTTGGCCTCAACTTTCAAAAGGGTGTTTCTTAGTTTGCATGTTTTTGATTTCCTTTATGAGAAATGGGGATTTTCTTTTCAGCGTGTATTTAGTTGGCATGAATGTAGGAGCAAAAGCAAATTTGATTTTTGAGTTTTCACTTTGTTTTCAAACAATATAGTAATCAAATTCCAACCTCAAAAGAACACAGTGCTTGATCAAGCTCAAATCTTTTTAAGCTTATCTAAGTGTAGGGTAAGTGTTCAAATTATTTAACAGATTCAGCTTTGTAATGGAGTTAGCAGATTCAGATTAGTAAACCTGAGCATCTTTTTTTTAATAAAATTTTGGAATTTCAAATTGAGTAAATACACAAGTAGGTCCTTCAAATTGTATGAATGTATTAACCTAATCCCCGCATAATCAATATTCCAAAATGATCCATCAAATTGTAAAATATTGATCAAGTTCGCCTCTCCGTCTGGATCTATTATTAAATGCATCATTGATATTATTCACTTAGTTTCATACTCATCCACAATACTACCAACTTAATGTCATTCTAATTCCGGCAAATACCAACAAAGGAAAAAATTTATTAAAATTTTGCAATTTCTGGGATTATTTAAGAATATCGATAATGTGTGAAACTAGATTGATATAGTCTTAAAATTTCAAGGACTAATTTGGATATTCTCTTTTAAATTATTATTATGTTTGGATAATTACTCTTCTAAATTATTATGTTTTTGTGTATTTGTGATGTGGAATTTGTTGTACCTTTAGTTCCAAGGAAAACCTGTGAAAGGATGCCAGAGAAACCTAAAAGTGATGATTTTGGAGTAAAGCATAGTGAAGAGGTTCAGTTGCCATCTTCCATTTACACTCATCATCAGCCTTGGTGGCTTGGAGTAGGGGAAATTGAAAATGTCTCCAAATCATCTTCAGCTGATCAGCTAAATGGTTCAATCATGAATGGTGTCACACATTCAGAGGCCAATGGAGTTGACATCAATAAACAAAGGCAGCCTATGGTTTCTCCTTCATTTTCTGTAACTGATAAGTCAGGTGTCTGTCTTTTGACACCTTTTTAGACTTTTGCTTGTTTATAATCTGTTTTTGTTACATTTTTTTTTTTTGTGAATAAATTCTACATATTTTTTCATACACATATTTATTTTAATTCGAACTATTTGAATTAGCCAGCATGCTTGTGTTAGTTGTACAAATTTGTCTGTCTTATTTAACCATGTTATTGATGTGAAGTATCTACTAGCTTGGCCGATGACTAATCTCTGTTAGAGAACTTGACTGACCACCTTTAGTGAGGTTTCCCCTGCCAACCATGTTTTTTTTAACCCACAAGGATTGAATCTGAGACCATTGCTTAAGGGATTAAAGTCTAATTTCACTTGGACCAAAGTAATGTTGGTCAAATTCATCTGTTATGATAGACTGAGTTCACAATTTTAAGCCAATTGTACTTTGCCATCCACTTTTTCATCTAAATGAACATATAGAATTAAGCATTTCATCCCCTCCCCCCTATTTACTATGATCGTTCATAATTAAGAGAAACTTTTAAAGGAAAACTCACTCAAAATGACATTCTAACTGTGTTCAAACTTCAAAGTGAACTGTGTCTTCAATGATGAATTTTGAATGGTAGATTGAGAATTCACATCAGAAAGTAAATGTCTTTTACATGTATTAGCATTGTGTTGTATATGTATACGATGATATTCACACAAAAAAATTCTTACTGGTTTCAGGTGGGGATGTTGCTGAGGAGCACCGAAACATCAAACATGCCCTGTCGTCAACCGCATTTACCATGGACAAACGCCTGAATCCAAATTTGCAGACAGAACTTGTTGGTCATTCAATTGTAAGACCTTTAACGTTACATTTTACAAAGATATGTAGGCATGGTGAACTTTATGTCATACTTTGCAGTAGCCTAAAGAGTTTATAACTCATAAATCTCTCTCATATCATGGCAATTTTATTTTCCTTTGTTCGTGAGGTGTCAACTCAGTGTTAAGAGTGCCTTGTAAGGATAGAGTTCAACCCCCCTCGGAGACAGTTGTAAAATGACTGTTAGTATTACTTTAGTAAATAATAATTCCCCCTTCCCAAATTTAGAAAAATAAAATATTTTCCTTTGTTTTCTTATTATCGCTTATATTGGGAGGTGGGGAAGGGAGAGCATGGAACTACATTTTGCACTATATCTTTGAAGTGAATACAAAGATTGTAATCTTCCTCAATATGTGTTGCAGGTTTTAACATCCCCTTATTCAAATGCACAGTTTGGTCAAATCTTGAATACTTATGGACAACAATCTATTGTATGCTATCATGTATTATTTTGGTAAAAAATAGATTATTTGTGGTTTTTATGATTACTTGCATGTCCTTACTTGTATGTAGATTAGTATTAATAGCAATATGAATATTTGTAGTTAGTTTCTTCTGACTTCATTCTTATGGAACCAAGTAAATGTAATACTGCTCAGTTGCTAATTTACTGAGTCCTAATAGCTGCTATTGGCATGATGGTAGATGAACCCTCAGCAGCTATACAGAATGCATCATCATGCTAGAATGCTTTTGCCACTTGAAATGGAAGAGGAACCTGTCTATGTCAATGCAAAACAGTATCATGGTATTTTGAGACGAAGACAGTCGCGTGCTAAGGCCGAGCTCGAAAAGAAAGCGATTAAAATTAGAAAGGTACGACTGCTATAACTAAATGATCATCACTGATATGATGAAAAATGGCTGTAAAATTAAAGTCATTTAAAGTAGGGTTAAATAAGTTTTTAGTCCCTATATAATTTTGAAATTTTGTTTAGTCTATGTAAAAACAACTACATTTTTTAGTCACTACAAAATTTTCTTGCAAACAGTTTTAGTCCCTGTTAGAAAGAAACATGTTTAATTGTTCTTGAACTTTTAAATTTTTGAATGATTTTTTGCAAGAACGTTCAAAACATTATAAAAAGTTTCTCCATAAAAATTTAGAAATTTTTAACTTAAGATGAATTAAATATGAATTCTTAAATGTCATAAACCCAAGATAAAAGTGAGGAAAATATGAACCTAAAAATCGAATTTTGAATTCAATTTTTATGGAGGAACTTTTTACAATGCTATAAACATGTCTATAAAAAAGTCATTCCAAAATATATGTGGACATTCTAACAAGGACTAAAAATGTTAGTATAATAATTTTATAGGGACTAAAAATGTTAATTTTTTTTTTACAAAGACTAAAAACAAAATTTCAAAATTTTATAGTAACTAAAATGAGGTTTATGTTATCACACTATGACCCTTTAAAGTTACTACTTGAATGAGGTTTATGTAATCATAGTCTCTATGACCCTTAATAAAAGATCATGTATCATAAAGAAGCCAAAAGAAAAAGTATATCACTGAAAATATGAGAATCGGATTTCATGCAGTTACTTTGTGGACACAGTAACTGAATTGGATCTTCCCACTGAAATGTACGGCTGAGATCTATAAGTGTGTGAAACTACCGAGATCAGTACTATTTTATCAGAACCGTTAGATCGCAAATTAACAGCCGAGATTCATTACTGCGTGAATGTACAACTGCAGGGAATCCGATCCTAAAATATGGTGTTTGTAGAAAATTTGACAAGTTCCAAATGTTTATACTTGATTATCATATTTGTGTATTTGTTGGTATCAGGAACCAACTTTTCTAAAAGATTATAAGCAGTTTGGAAAAGCACTTCAACAGTTTTATATTAAGCAATATGGAAAATTTTCTATAGTATGACTCATATAGGTTCCATATTATAAGTAACTTCCCGGTTACTTTTTTAGGCAAAAATCACTCTGGAAGGAAATTTCAGTTTTCACTTTCATGTTTTACAAAAAAGGGTTTAGAAGAGGCATATAGTGGATGGTTAGATGGTAGTACAATTCAAATGTAAATTTCAAATGAAATACTTTGTCTAATCTTAAATATAAGCAAAAAGTCGAACATATTTATATTGGAACCAAATACATTTGACTTGCTGATATTTAAGACCAAAGGGACTACTACGTAGAGTACTTCCAGAAAAAAATGTAGTGATACTTGTTGGATTCAAATGTGAGTAGTTAAATCCTAAATCGACTATGAATGAACAAAATGTTAAATATATAAGAGAGACAACCCATATACCTAATGATTTAAGGTTTTGGATTGAGATGTGGTATCAAAGTCTCTTGTGGATCCTGAAGCATTTGGCTCGTTGTTGTTCCGCGCCCCCAGACTCCCCAACAATCCTAGCATTTTGTTTTCTTCGCACATGATTATGGTCAAGTAATGGTGAAAATGAAATATCATGAATGAGCATGAATATTTTTAAGGGTTAACCATATATCACTACTAGTAAGGTGTTGATATGGGAATATTTTGTATCCACAAAATTACACTTCTAACCATTTGTATAGATTTGATCATAGTCACAACTGTATCATTCAATTCTTACAGCCATATCTTCACGAGTCGCGTCACCTACACGCTTTGAGAAGGGCAAGGGGCAATGGCGGTCGCTTTCTCAATACGAAAAAGCTCGAACATAACGATTCTAATGTTACCCTTGATAAAGGAAACAATGAGAATCAACGGTCATCAAATGCATCACAGTCCATGCACAAAATGCAGGGTTTCAACATTGGTTACCATGATAGTAATGGCTTTACAACACTGTGCCATTCACAGGCAAATGGAAAACAGGAGGGTGACTTCTTTGGTAAAGAAAGAAGCCCAAATGGTGCTATTAAATGACCCTTCCCTCAACCATACAGCAACAGGTTAGATATTATAAACTGGATGCTAAAAAATATTGATTATTTTTCCAATGATACCCTTCATAATACCTTACTTTTTTATATTTCACAAATTAATCCTTCTCATCTTTCTAAATGCAATTAGATTTATGTTAATTTGACACAAAATTGACAACAAATTTCAACAATTTAAGTGGTTAACACAGTTTAAATACATGGTTGTTTATGCTCAGTAGATGGTTAATAAATATAATAAGATATCGCAACTTATTAGTCATCTATTGCACACAATTAACCACAATTTTTAGGTGTAGACTTGAACATAAACTTAAGTTAATAGATATTATGTATATTTTAACACCTAAAAATCATGTATATTTGAATATGACGTGGATGGTTAATGTTCAGTTGATACTTAATGAGTTGCAACACTTTGTTATATTCATTAACTATCCACTTTGTTAATGAACAAAGTTAACTATCTAAATTATTGTCAAATTTGTGTGTCAAAATATCATTATTCTAGAAGAGTTTGTTAAAATGAGATATTAAGAACCAAAGATATTTAATGAGAACGAAAGATATTTAATGAGATATTGTGCTTGATTGAGAAGAGCAAAAATAACAGTACGTGAGGGAGGGGGATTTTAATAGGTGTTTGGATCTCTATAGTAGCTGCATCGTGCAGCAGCTATAGGGACCATTTAATTTATGGTTTAGGGTCCATTTTAATATAGGGACCATTTAATTTAGGGTTTAGGGTCCATTTGAATTTTTAGCTGCATCGTACATCTGCTATAGGGGATCCAGTCCAGGTCCATTTTAATAGAGAGAAAATGTAAATTTCATTTTTATATCTTTACAACATATCATATTGCACTTAATGTAAAAATATTTTAGTCATTGCATCTAAAATTTTATAAATTGATTTTCTCCTCTGCAACTAAATACTATGTAAAAGGCAAATAGTACGAGATGGAGGGAGTACATGATAGTAAAGTTTAATAGAACTTATCTCAATTTTTACATATATACGTCTCATATATTGCAGGTGAAGATGAAGGGCTTTGTCTCATCCAACTTATGATGTTGTAATTCAAAAGGCAAATCATTCTTGGCTCAGTTAGTTAGATTAAAGTGATGAGACCAGGGACATGGTACACTTTATGCCTTGTTTGGTCTCCCCTTGTTTGTGTTTCTCTTTACTAGTCCATTTGTAAAATGGGTTAGAGAAATAAAACCAAAATATCACTTTGGTTTGTGAACTTTACGTTGAAGAATCACTTGTGTATGACATATATACTCCACAAAATCTCAAAGCTTTGTTTTATCCTATCTCTCCTTCTACACACATATGTAAGACTTTTGTTCCATATCAAATTGACTTATTATTGTCGCAAGTGACTTTATACCTTCTTCTGGGGAATGAGAGCATTTAGAGGTCAACTGTTGTGCAGATTTTTTAGCTCATCTTAATCACTCTAATTGCGTCATTTCGGTTGATCTATATAATCAACTCTACTTAGTAAGATGGGTTTGGTTGTTGTTGTTGGCGGCTCTAATTATTTTGAGTGGTTTGGATAGATAGGGTTGGTCCCCCTATTATTTATTATCTCCGTCTCATATTATTAAATGTTTAATTTGTAATATTTATTTATTTTTATATTATCAATGAAATATTAATTTATTTTCACTAATATATTTTTATTTATTGTATCTCATTTCATATAAGTATTATTAATAAGGATATTTTAATAAATGAAACTCATTTTATTATTAAAATCAACATAACTAATTATTTTTTTAAAAAAATAGACAACCCAAATAAGACATTGTAATAAGAAGGAGAAGTAAATTTTAACGGCATAATAAATAAATACGGTTTTAAAGATAAGAAGTGCACGAGAATCAAGAAAAATCTGATTTATTTCCATAATTTTATTTTATTCTCTTTATTTTTATTTAATTTGATTATGTCATTATTAGTGTTAATTAACATGACAACTACTAATTCAATTTCATTTTCTGTATAAAAAGTCCAAGACTATAATAATAAAATATATATATAAAAGTATTGTTCCATTATTTTCTATAAGAAGATATATGAGTAAACATGATTCATGCTGTTCTGTTCACTTGGCAAATATAAAACGTAAACTCTACTCCATCTTAGAATATCCAAATAAATATTCTGCGATATGTAGAAAGATGTGTACACATATTTAGGCAGTGCAGTGCAATGAGGTTGTCCACATGTTTACAATTTAGCCTGTTCTTGCAGTTGGTCCTGTGAATAGAGCCATCAAAAAATTAACAGCGTGCATTTAAATGTAAGCAACTTTTAAAACAGAAAGTTGTAAGAAATCAATGAGACAATTGAATGCTGAAATATATACGCATCCTCCTAGATTTTTGCACTATCTGATATAGGACTCAATATAAGCCATACTCAGAGACTCCTTTTTTTAATAGATATTGATTCATTCCCAGTAATGTGGAGCTATATAGAACCACCAACACTTCATATTGAAGTTGTGTTCGGTATCTTCTAAGTGTTGGTGTTAGACACTAGCACGACTGACACAATTATATTCAATCACTTATAATTTCTTAAAATTATATATTATTGGTGTCTATATGTCAGTTTGTGTCCGGCGTACGTGTCGGAGGAAATATAGGGGAAGAAATGCAATGTAGGAATAAGCAATATGAAGTAACACAAACCTCTGTCACAAAGAAAGCATGGAAACCATATGGAACTCTTTGAGGCAATTCTACAACTGCAACAGGATCTGCTGACATTGTTTTTGCATCTATGACGTGCACGAATGATTTCCTGCAGGATCAAAGTTTAAAACCGTGTTTATTTTCATTCTATTAAAAAAGATGATTAAGAAAAACATAAACTAAGCCATGCACACTGATTTTGATTAAAACTCGTGCATATAAAGTAATGTCATAAAGTCGCTGCTATCTATGCTGAGGAAATGGATACCCGATATTCTCATCATGTACGAAAAAGATCAAGTATCCGTCATCTTCTTCAGAATCAGTGCCAGGGACACGTGGGACATAAACAGCCTCAGAGCCGAACCTTCCTGGTCCCAAGTCATAGAGACCCTCAACATTTCCTCCAACTTCAAGCTTTGTTTTTCCAGAATCCGGTTTCGCATGCAAATCAAATTTAATAATCCCAGTAACTTTAGCAATGCTGTCTAATGTGGTTCCATATACATATCGCTGTTTCCTGATGAAATGAAAATAGTAAATAACAGGTGTTTGTGTCAGTGTATCATAGATTGTTATACTCATTTTCTAATAAACATGTTAGAAAAAAGAATGTGACAGATGAAAATAATAACTATTGAATTGATAGATGATTAATAGGGGAGCACACCCTAACCTGGTGACTCAACCCTTCTCAGGCTTGACCATGTCATAAAATAGGGACGGAGTAAGATATCATTTTATGACCCGATATCAAAATAGGGTCAAATTCGGGTTAATCTTTGGGTTACCTAACCAATTCTCATGTATGAATTTTTATTTTGTAGTTGTTTTATATTTCCATTTTTGTTTGAAAGAAAACTTTATACATAAGAATGATATATCATTATTTTTTCTTTGCAACATCAAAATATTATAAAAGAGTAAAACGACATCAAAGTCTACACGGAAATATTTACTGATTGCTTGAACTATTTTTCTTGTGTATTGATATATGATCATCATACAATATTATTTAGCTTATGCTTCTGATCAATTTGATCTCGTCCTACTTAGATCCGGTCTTAATAAGACCATATCGATCGATTTTTCGGGTTTACGATCTGGTTCTGGTCTAAAAATATGATGCGGTCAACATTTAAGGTCAAGTGTGGGACAAGTATAATCCATCCTAACTCAGCACTTACAAGTTCAGTATTTAGCCTACCCTAATTTTCAACATGGAGAGAATAAGCGTACCTGCCAGTGTAGCTTTCATTCACCCTAGGAAAATCAACAGCAGATGCTGATAGTTTCTTTTGAGAAGCTTCACCACTTTTAATGTTAAATCTCATTTCATACCTGGAAAGAGTTCAATAACTGTGTAAATACAGAATAACGTTCAGTAAAATTTGATTGATAAATTACATATAAGAACGAGTCTTTTTACAGCTCATTGCTGAAATTTTCAAGCTTTTCCTTGACAGCCCCACTGACCATGTCCAAATCTGGATTCTCCAAGCGGCACGTAATCAAAACAATTTCCTCCTCCTCCTCCCAAGCATTGGCTAGGGACAAAAAATAAGTCATAAAAGATGAATTAAAGAATTTACAGCACAAACTGAAGCTTATTTTTTTGTCTAACTTCAAGTGTAATACAACGCTCCTACTCTATCATGTGGCGGTTTTCATGTTACTAAAAGTTGTGTTCAACTTTGACATTTCTATGAATTCAAAATCAAAAGAATTAAAAATTTCTTCTGACACTTCAATTTCACTGATCGTTCAGTTTTTAAATCATCAATATAGAATATTGTTAGGAACCTTTCTATAAGCAAGAAAGAATTCCTATAATAATGGTGTAAAAACTTATTCAAATGGACAAAGATTGCAAACAAATGAAGAATTTCTTATTAGAGTAGTGATTGAAAGAGAAGATACAACAGGTTAACAATACAAATATCAATCAACATATTATATTAAGGAGAAATAAAAGCAAAAAAACATACCATTGTGGAATATGAAGCAGTTTGGTAGTTCAAACCATCTAATATGCTTCTCATCCTTAGCATAGCGAGGAAGGACACCAAAACGAGCTTTCTTGGTTGAATCAAAAGAGAATATCAATGTCTTATTCTTCACCATTTCCTGAAAAATGGATTACAATCAACAATTCAAGATTCATATGGGAATTGCGGAAGCAAAGCGTTATTTCTAACAATAATATAAACAAAGATCATGTGACTAAAACATATTCAATACCTTTGGCCTAAAGTACAGAGGAAGATCCATAAATATTGCATAATTCTCTGTGATGGCAAAGTCATGCATCATGACAGGATCTGATATTGTTATGGGTACAGGATCATGCATGTAACCATCCTTTGAAATTACTCTGTATGTGATATATGGTGGTGTATGTGAATATCCAAATGTAAACATCTCCCCTGCAAATAGGAAAATTATTTGTAGGAATTTGTTAGTATAGGCCTCTTGTCACCAGGACTTATGTTAAAAATAAGCATGTAAATCATGTCAGTGTTGGGCAGAAGTTATGTAGTATTAGTAGGCAATTTAATTTATTTTATTTTATTATTATTAAATATATATTGTGTGTGCAGTAACTTCTATAGGAAGTTATAAATTTTTCTAGGAAGCTAGTATTATAAATATAGGCTGAAAGGGAAAAGGGAGAAGATTGGGTATTTTTTATGTATTGGGAGGTTGGGAGAGACTAGGCTCTCTAATTCCTAGGTGGTTATTAGCAGTTACCATTCTATTCTCTTCTCTCTAATTGTATTTCTTTGTTACTACTCTCTGTTAGAAGTTCATAAACAGAGAATTAATAAATAAAGTATCAGCAGTATTCCATTATTATATCTGTTCAGACCAGTTTCCTCCAGAATTACTATTCCATTAGCACTGTTTGGATAAACATCTTAATTAAGTGCTTGTGTATTAAGTTATTTCTATAACAAAAGATTAAAAAAAAACAGTCAAACTATTTTCATATAAGTTAAGTTATAAATTGTTTTCATAAGTTATCCTGGAAAGCTTATAAAAATATGTTGAAAACAGCTTATGAACATGTCATAAGTTAGTTCCATAAACTCTCTCAAACAGTCTCACAACTGCTTATGTTAGTAGATAAGCTCAAATAAACTTAATTACTTATTTAATGATGGCTTATGTCAATAGATAAGCTCAAATAAACTTAATCGCTTATTTAAAGATGGCTTCACCAGTAAATGGGTCAACTTTGGGATGAGCAGTGAAGGAATGGCCTAATCTCTTGTCATAGTCTAGCAAGCCAAGTGTCTGCAAATCACCATCTTCAAAAACTTTAATAGCATCTGCAAATTTAAAATGACACTACTTTAGTACCATAGTCGAAGAGGTAAATACAACTATAGCTAGTTGAATATGGTGATACAATTGAGTCAATAATTGGACTGAAGTCGTTTTCTCCGTTGAAAAAGAAAACAAAACCCTTGCTTTGTAAGATCAATATAGCACCGACACTTCAGATTAAAAGCGTGTCCGGAGTCCGACACTGTCACATACATGTAGTTACACTCAATCACTTCCACTGTCTTAAAATATTATTGAAGTTTACATGTAAGTGTCAGTATCGTTCGGGTGTCAATGCTTCATAACTTAAAATCATAAACACACCTGACCTTGATGAATCTTTTTAACCTCGTGTTCTATTCAGTTAATGACATTTTGGATATAATCAACAAGTTTATATTTTTCATAAAAGTAAAACAAAAAGGCACATTACTTACAAGGTTTGTCTCCTTCTGAGAGTGCTAGAAGCTTCCGATGGTGGTATACAAGAGCTGTATTAGCTGGTAGGCATAAGAGTATGTGCACAAGTTAGTTTCATATCTTCCCATGGTGATGCACATATTTTAATATTATTTGTGCATATTGCATTCAAACCATGAATTAGGCCCATTAGGTATAGCATAGTCTATTTAAACAGTTTAGTGATTGTACTCATTACTTTAGAAATAATATTCAGAAAATTATTTCCCAACACAAATATAATCTTTGAATTAGACATGCAATACAAAACATTATGAAACGCTACTTGAGTTGTACTGAGAAAATTGCTAAATGTGAAATAAAAAAAACTATGATCTTGAAATTTGACATAGCCTAAGTTACCTGTTCCAGTTCCATAAGAAACATCCAGTACTTTCAATTTAGCTCGCAACATTTGCACGTTAACCATTAAAAGTCCAAGTAGACCTTTGAGATCTCCAATCTGAAAATGGCATACAAGAAGACACATTTATCTTGCAAGTATAAAACAAACATTTATATCACCAAGCTTCTATACTTTTACTTTCTTTATATACCTTCATAAATTTAGAGCCTCCAAAGTATTCTTCTTGTTTAAGACGAGAAGTTTTCACAAAACGTGAAACATATGTAGCTTTTCCATCTTTGATACGCAAACCATGAATCATTCTGCAGTTAATTGATATACATAGATCAATATTCGGGGACTAGATACCAAAATTATGAACTTTATATAGTTATTGAAAACCCAATGTCACGCACCCATCTCCATCAAACCTGCAAAAACAGAGGAAAAGTGCCGTATGAGCATAGAACTCCACATCAAGAATAAATTTTCAGTTCAGATAAACTAAAAAAGCTCCACATAAACATCTACACCAAGATTGGTGCAAGATCTCATAATATACTGTTCAAAACATTCAAAAAAAAGGGGACAAACTTTACCAGTGATATCCAGCAACAGGAGCAAACTTCGGATTGGGTCCCACCCTGACAAACTCTCCATTCAAGCAATCCTGCATTGCACATCAAAATCAATAAGATTTATAGCTTTTGAGTCTAAACGTGATTTTTACATAAAATTTATTGTTCAACACACTTATTCATAAATGTTTCCAAACATAAACCACTTTACAATCAACTCACTTTGAACTAAAATCAATTTTTGTGGCCGCAGAACCAAACATGATCACCAACTCAAAAAGTCAAACTTTGAACATATCACATGAATTAATGATTGTGTAAAAAAACAACTTCAACTATATTAGTACGTCAAAATTAATTTTGTTTTCTCTAATCGTCTAGATTTTGTTCATTCCTTACCTGGGTCTTCCACTTCAAATTCAGGAAAAAGAATAAAAAAGAATTAAAAAAGACGCAATTGAACAACTAACCGGGAGGAACCCTTTAACAGTTAGGATTGTAGTGGGAGGGGTTTCATCTTTAACAGGTGCAAAATTACCAGCAAGCCAATGATGAGGAAGTGAAGAATCATAAAACAACTTGACAACAACCTTCTCTAACAAATCAACCACTTTTGAAGTGAAGCCATTACTGGGTTTTGGTTCCACATTCAAAATCCCTGATCCTTTTTCATTCTTCTCAGTCTCCATGTTGGGTGTGTGTCAGATAATGGGTTTGAGACGATAGTGGTGTAAAATGAGTGATGTTGTTGATTTTTGTATGGTTCAACTACCGTAGTGGCTTCGCTGGCCTAAGAACTGACACGTGGTTACCATAGTATGCAGATTCTAACTTCTGCTTGGAAACATCCTCCTCGTTGGATTTTTTGCCTTTGTTTTAGTCGCCACAGTTTTTAAACTCTATCCGTTTCTAATGAAAATGACATGGTAATTCAGGATACAATTTGCTACCCACACCCCCTATTTTACTAATCCCTCAAAAAAAATTTAAAACCAAATTCTCAAAATGTCTTTTCCTCTATATTTTAATCTTCTTTATTAACCTACTTCTCAAAACCCCACCATCTTCAATCATCTTATTGATTTTCATGTTCTTCAATCACCTTCAATCATCATCAATCTCTTCAAATATCATCAAACATATTCATTATCTTGAACATCTTCATCTTCAACCACTTCTTCGTCTTCAACAACTTTATCATCTTAAACATATTCAATCAAGTAAGTACAATGTTGTTGTTGTTGTTGTTTTTTCTACACTATTGTTGTTTCTGTTTATCATTTTGCAAGCAAGGCCAGAAATCACAAATTTGCATTTTTGATGTTGTTGCAAACCCTTCATGTATGTAAACTCATTGTCAAAAACCCAGAAACGTAGGTGAACTGTTCATGTACGTTTCTGGGTTTTTGACAATGAGTTCACATACGTGATCTTGATTCACGTAGGGTGTACTCATTGTTAAAAACCTAGGGTATACTTAGTTTCCATACGTTTCTAAGTTCACATACATTTCTGGGTTTTTGACAATGAGTTCACGTATGTGATCTTGATTCACGTAGGGTATACTAAGTTCACGTACGTGATCTTAGTTCACGTAGGGTATCTTGAGTTATTGAGTTCACGTACATTATATGAATTCACGTAGGGTATCTGGAATTGCTTGGTCTTTCTGAGTTCACGTACGTGAACAATTTCTGGAATTGTTTTAGAAATTTTTGGAATTGTTTCTGGAACTAATGTATGATTTATTGTTTTGATTTTGATTATGATTTGGTATTGTAAAAATGGTGTGCACTATGTTTACTGACAAATATGCTCGTGTTATACTTAATGAGGGTACTTCTAATGAGGAGGGTCGTCGTGTTAAACCAACCGCTTCCGCACGGGCTCACCGTGCTAGACGAGAGCAACGACGATTACAGTAGGAAGAGGCACAACAGGAAGAGGAAAAGGCACAACAGGAAGAGGAAGAGGCACAAGATGAATCTCCACAGGATGATGGATATCCTGGTGGTCCGGCTGACATGTATGTCCTTAGGACATTTGGTGATCATGCGGCGACTAAACTTTGGGATGGCGTGGTAATTTTCTCGATCAAATTAAATTTTTAATAGTTGTTTTCTTAATGTGTTTTAACTTTTTTTTTTGCTTAATTTATTTCAGGATCACGGCGAATTAAGGGTGTTTAGCAACGGTAAAAATTAAAATAAGTCGTGATTAAACATCAAGAGGTTAAGCAACTGGTTAAAAGCTCCAGATTATATTCGTTGCTAAAATGTAGCTACGAAATGATCGACAAATGGATCATTTCTGCCTTCGTAGAGAGGTGGCATCGTGACACAAATAGCTTCCATCTTCCAATTGGGGAGATGTCGATTACTCTAGACGATGTCTCCTCTCTGCTGCATATTCCCATCACCGGTGCATTCTTCACTATTAATGTATTTAACAAGGATGACGGTGCAAATATATTGTCTGAGCTTCTCGGAGTCACTAAGGTTGCTACCTATGCTGAATTTAATGTCACGCGGACAACCACTGTTCGATTTAGTTGGTTACTTGAAGTATACCATCAGCGCTGTCGTGACCAGCATTGGCATATAGCTGCGAGGGCATATTTTTGGTCGGTTGCACCCTTTTCAGCGACAAGAGTGTCTTCACAGTTAGTGTTGCCTATCTTGACTGCTTCCGAGACTTCAATTCATGTAGGGGGATATCCATGGGGTGTTGTTGCTCTTGCTTACCTCTATGATAATCTTCGCGAAGCGAGATGCATAAAACCATAACAGTTTCTGGGTATTTGACACTACTGCAGGTAATGGTTGTTTATTGTGTTAATAATTTCTATTATTAATTATAAACTAATGAAATGTTATTATATATGTACACGCGTGGGTCTACGAGCATTTCCCAACATTGTGTGTAGATTGTTGTAGACTCTCTCCTAGTTATGTTGAGGACTACCCTAGAGCACTTAGATGAAGGCAAAAAGGGATAAGGGTTTGGTTCTTCCATTTAGGAAAGCTCTTGACGAGATTGACGTTCATCAGGTATGTTGGACACCATATAAGCAGCATCGAATGAAGCGACCGTTTGAAGAGGTTTCTTTATTTAGATGGTGGATACGCTGGGGCCCGAAGATGTACACTCATCTGCTAGACAGGGTATTGCGTCAATACAGTTATGTCCAAACCATTCCTAGCTCACCGTTAGAGATAGTGGGTCAGACGATCACACCATATGAAATAGACATAATGTTTACGCAGTACGTTGTGCATGTAGTGGATGCTAGCGCAGTTGTACATGGACCTGCAGCTTGCTCGAACGATTACATGAATTGGTTTCGCAAAATTTATCATCCATACATAATTCAAAGAGAACCAGTTCATGAAGATCCTTCAGTTGCAAAACCTGCCGCTGATGTCGATAATGAAGCAGTTGACATAACAGTATATTAATTCCAACTTATTACATAACAAAATTAAATATTCATGTATTATTTTAACTAAATTATTTAATGTATCTTTTTGATGTAGTGTCGAGCAATACAAATTGCAGAAGAGCTTCTCGGTCGTCAACTAGTATTATCTGATGACGTCGCACTCGTCAATGAATTAATTTTGATGATGTGAACACAAAAGGGTGGTAGTAGAGATTGGTCTAACGTAGTACCATATCGCAGAAGAAATAGACGAATTTAGGCTTTATTTAGAGATTGAATATGAATTAATTTTCGAATATTTTGGTTATTTAAAATATTTAGGATATAAGTAATACTGAATTCATACAATATAATCAGTTTGCAATAAAATATTCAGTTTACAATATAATCATTTATAGTGCATGGAAATATCTGCAACCAATATTGCATGCAACCATTGTAAATAAACTCTCATTGTCGTGCTTCTTCAGTGCAATATTTTTTCCAAAGATTACTTGTTGGTGGTATAGGAGAATTTGGCTTTAAGTAAACCTGTTAAAATCAATAATTTATTAAACATATAAAAAAACGTAAATTAAATTTCACATATTGACAAACATAAATTAAATTTCACAATTAATACCTGCACAACATGACAGTTCTCAACAAATGCAATAACTATCACACGATGATCGAACATAGATGTTGGTGGTGGACTTCGAAGTGGAAAAAATGTTAGCGATGTTGGAACCAAGTTGGTTCTTTCAATTAAAGTTTTGATGTTAACAAAAGTATTTTATGAAAATCATATTTTGACTTAGAAGAAGTATGAAAAATTAGAGGATGTGAAAAATCAGAGGATGACGTCACCAGAGGATGACGTCAGCAGAAGATACAACTAGAAGATACCTCCAGAAGATACAAATCAGAAGCAAAAGATGTCGTCAGAGGATGACGTCACCAGAAGATACGGCCAGAGGATGTCATCAGAGGATACCAGAAGATACCTCCAGAGGATACCAGAAGATACCTCCAGAGGATCCCATAAGAAGCAAGAATCAGAGGATGTCAGCGAAGGCAAACATCAAAGGATATCATCAATCAGAGGGAAGAAACAATGACATTATCAGAGGATATTATTCATGGCCTAGATCAGAAAGAAGCATGTCCATAAGGAGACTTGGTCCAAACCAGAAGGAAACATTGTCCAGAAGAAGACTTGGTAAGACCAGAAGGTAATCTTGTCCAGAAGGAGACTTGGTCAGACCAGAAGGAAACATAGTTCAGAAGATAACTCAGTCCAGAATAGAAGACATGTTCCAGACTTGGTCCATAACAGAGGTATTCCAAGCATTCCATCAGAGGAAAGGTTGAACAAGACAAGAAGAGTATCATCTGTTATGGATGCAATGAACATGGGCACATCAAGTTAGAATGTAAAAATCTGGAGTAAGGGAAAAATCAGAAGAAAGACTCCATACCCAAGAAGAAGAATCTGATGGCAACATGGGATGATTCTGATGAATCTTCTGAAAAATGAAGAAGCAGAATTAGCCATGATGACTCACATCAATTTTGCCTCTGGATCCAACATAAAATCCAACTCTGGAAGAAAATTAGAAGAAGCAGAATTGGCTCATTCTAACTCATTCTGCCTCTGGATCCAACTCTGGAAGTGAAACAGAAATAGAACTGGCTCTGATGGCTCACACAAGCTCTGTCTCTGGATCCGATACATAATCTGATTCTGGAAGTGAATCATCAAAAGATGAAAAAGAGGTATTTTCTGAACTTACCCGATCTGATTTAACTACTGCAATGAATGATATTTTAAATATCAATAACAAACTGACTTCAAAACTGAAAACACTTAGGAAAGAAAATAAAACTCTAACCAAAGAAATTGATGTTTTAAAGAATCAAAATGCAGAATGTAAAACAGAAAATACAGTTCTTAAAACTAAAATTGTTGAACTTAAGTCTGAAAACTTAACTCTAAAAAGTAATCTTTGTTCAACATCAAGTAAAAATACTGCATGTAATTCTGATATGCATGAACAAGTTTTACAAGATTTTATTGTTAATAGTATGAAAAGAAGCAAATATGCTTCTATGATCTATGGAGTTAGTAACAATGGTAAAAGAGGCTTAGGATTTGATAAATCTATCACTATAATTAAACCTATTCCCTCTAATGTTTTGTGTGTTGTTTGTGCTAAGAAAGGTCACTCAAAATTGTCTTGTCCCATGATAAAATCAAGGAAAGACAAGAAACCTTTCAAGACTAACAAACTTGGACCCAACCAGATTTGGGTACCAAAAGATAAAATTGTCTATGTTGCATATGTTCTGAGCAACCAAAGTGAAACACCAGTTATGGTGCCTGGTCAATGGATGCTGGCAATATATGAAGGGAAAAAGGTCTATGTTCCAACACTTACCAAGCAGAAGCAAAGTGACTCTGGTGGAAGAAGAACTGGTAAATACAATGCCTATCAGAATCAAAACTATATGAAGAACAGGAAATATCAAAATAGACAGAGGAAGCACACATATTAACAAAATTGGAAGTACCTGAAGAAACAAAATTATGATTAGTTCCAGAATTATCAGAGGAACCTATATATCATCAGAAAGAGAAGAATCAAAATTAGGAGAATTCTTCAAACACTCCAGTAAAATTCATCAAGACTACAATCCAGGAAGGGAATTCAAATCCCTTCATCTAAACCATCTAATCACAGAACATGCAGATTCAGAATCTGAAAATCAGAAACAAGAGGATTTTTAGAGTAAAACTGAAACTGTTGACATAGAGGTTACATCTTGTTGTAAATACTATTATTGTTTGATATTTATGTTTACTGTGATAACAAGAAGTTTGATCTTAAAAATCAAAGCTAGATAAGTATTCTGCAGGTTTTCAAACTGTCAGAGGAACCAAGTGATCCACGTGATGTGAACACTTCAACAGAAACAGTATTTCAGTGGTTTCAAAAACAAGCAAAAACCACCAGAAGCAGAATTAATGGTTTGGCTGTATTGAGTTCATTTTTAAATTATTTGATTTGTATTATGTTATATGAAAAATAGCTTGACCTGAAAAGTCAAAGCAAGATGAAGTTGATGCAGGTTTATTAGAACCAGAAGCTGATGCAGATCTACCAAAACCAGAAGCTGATTTACCAAAACCAGAAGCTGATTTACTAGAACCAGAAGCTGATACAGATCTACCAAAACCAGAAGCTAATGCAGGCAAAAGAACTTGAAAAAGCAGAAGCTACAAGCAACAATACGACAAATCTTCATAGGATAAATCTGAAGATGAGTCAAAAGAAGGATATAGATGGAGTTTACCAATGCAAGAAGAGCTAAATGAATGATATTTTGGATCTAGTTCCAAGACTAGAAAATAACATTATTGGAACCAAGTGGGTTTCAGAAACAAGCTGAATGAAAAAGGAGAAGTTGTCATAAACAAGGCACGATGTGTTGCACAAGGATACAATCAGCAAGAAGGTATTGACTACACTGAGACATGAACTCTTGAAGCTCTACCACACACTCTTGACAAATGAATGCCAAAGAGTTCTCACTCATTCCAAATAAATCAGTTATTGCACGATATCTACAATTACCATCATCACCGACGTCAATGATGTCGTCTATGAATTTATGAATTTCAACCGGTAACCAATCGTTGAAGAGAAGAACTCTTGGTTGTTGAACTTTGTAGACTAATGGTCGAGGTTTGAGCTTTTTAACTGATGGTCGAGGTTGCTGTACTTTACTAGATGTTATAGTGTTACATGCATTTGTGCCACTACATCGAACATTTGCATCGACATACTCCCACTAAGATAGATCACGCTTGGTTGATTTATCTCTTTTTGATACCTTACTTTTGCCTTTTTTTGGGTGCACCCTTTGTTTTAAATTTGTCAACAGGTGGACACATCGACGTAGTGGTTGGATACGTGATCTCTCATAATTTACCTTTAAGTGCAATTTTGCCAGGTACATCAAGTTCTTCAAACTTATTCGCTATTACATCTATTTCATGTTTCATAGATAACTCTAAAGTTTTACTCGATCTGTCATCATGAAAAGTTAATTTACTCCACCAAACATGAACATCGTCTAACAGAATAGAACGTGGGATCATAATATACCTGGCTATTTCACATGCACAAAATAGACCATGTGTTGTCCTAATCGTTCAACGACACTCAAATTTATCAATACCTACAAACTTCACGCGATCATACTCTGCCGCAATGTGATATATTGCATCTTTGGATACAACACCACAAAATAGGCGTACAATCTGCTAATATGTTGATGCACCTTTTGAATGATGCTCTTTTCAAATGATGCTATTATCTCATTGTGTTGTAATACAATCATGTTATTAATGGTTTCCCAAACACTGCATATATCACCAATATTGTCTTGTAATATCCTTTTCAAACTCCAATGCGTCGACTCAACCCTTTGTGTTCTGGTGTTCCCAAAGTGCATTACTCTATAAGTCCACGCCTCAACAAATCTTTCCTTGTGAGGAACTAACCACTGCTGATGTACATAATCATAAAAAATAGAACAACTACTACAAATTCCTTCAAAGATAGCCAACTTCATGTAGTAATAAGACTCATCATAATTGTAAACAGGAGCCTCACATGCCTCCATTATTTGCACCTGCTTCTTTTTTGGAAACACAGTTATCTTACATTTTGCTTTGACATTTTTGCATACATGAATCAAGCATAATACATTAACTGCTTTTGGAAAAATATATTGAACCGCGTTAATCAAAGCAAGGTGTCTATCAGTTGCGATGACTTCAACTTCACCACTTGTAATATGTTTTTTCAACATTTGTAGTGCCCACGCAAAATTATCAGCACACTCAGATTGTAAATATGCAAATCCCACGCAAAATGTTATTTTAGTAGATGTAACACCAATAATCTAAAGTAATAGCATTTGGTACCTACAGGTCTTGTATGTGCTATCCATAATTGTAAGACCCTTAAATTTAATAATTAAATTATGGAATTAATATTAAGTGTATTTTGGGGATATTTGTAAAATATTTAATATATGTATGTTTTGAGTAAATATATATATATAAATATTTATTTTGGAAGATAAATTAAGATTATTGGATGAAGAGTAAATTAATTTAATTACGAGTAATTAAATTATCGGGCAGTTAATTAAGGGATTATCGACTAATTGCGACGAGATTGGTTAAGTGATGGAGGACCAGACAAGTGTCGGGTGAGGTGGCACCTACAAATGCCTATAAATATGAATGAGGAGGAAGGGCACAGGCAGAAACCATACCTCCTCCATACTGCATGTAACAGTATCCCTTCTTTTCCCATTCTGAATTCTGTTCACGTTAAAAAAAAAACAGGGAGTTCCTCAAAAGTGATATTATTTGGAAATCCAAGCACCAAACCAGAAAACATCCAGTACAAAAGTTGTTCTCCTCATCATTACGGAGCCAGAGAACCCATTTTCGAAGCGGTGAACACAAAACGGGAACTTCGCTGATTTTTGACGCATAAACGTGAACGGGAGCAAAAACGCAAAAGGGGTAACGGCACCTTCCACTTTCTAGTTGCATTTTAGGACTGTAAATGTATGTTTGAGGTGTGATCATATTTGAGTTTCTATTTTGAAAAACGAAACTGTTTTGCATGACATTTTGAAAGATGAAAAAATGCATTCTGTTGAGGTTTTAAAAATCTGTGATATGCTGTTTTGGGTGGTTATCTCAATGTTGTTTTGTTTATGTGGGAAAGTTGAAAAATGTCTTGCATGTTATTTTGAAGATGATTAAAATGCATGTTCATAAAACTACTTTGAATGTTGTTATAAAATGTGAAAATGCATTATGTTGGTGTTTTGCTGCTATGTGATGGTTGTTGTTTGGTTGAATGCATTAATGTGTTCTGCTTGTGTGAGAAAGTTGAAAATGCTTTGCATGTTGTGTTTGGTTGTGTAAGAATGCTGGAAATACCTTGCATGTTGTTTTGAGAAATGATCAACAATGTAAACGTTGAAAAATGTCTGTTCTGTTGTGGTTGACATTCTGTTTTTGAGTGATTCTGGTGTTGCTGATGTTTTCAAAAGAGAAGGATTTAAAACAATGAAAGTGTTTTCTGGAAAAGTTGTTATGGATGAAAAATGCCTGAATTTTGTAGTTCAGAAGAATGAAGAAACTGTTTTGGGGTTGTGCTGGTTTTTCAAAGGAAAAAGTTTGAAAATGTGTTATAGTTTCAGGAAAATTTCACTGAATTCGAAGGTGTATTCGAATACAGGTTGAGTGTATTCGAATACAGCCTGCCAAGCTTCTGTTTTACTCAAGTTTTCGAACTTGTATTCGAATACGGGCCTCTATATTCGAATACAGATGAAGGATTTTTGCTTCTAACTTAGCATCTGTATTCGACTACGACCATGTCGTATTCGAATACAGAAGTGAAATTTTAACACTGTCTTCACATCTGTATTCGACTACGACAGCCTCGTATTCGAATACAGGATGCTGATTTTCACTATTTTTGCTTCTGTATTCGAATACAAGGGAGCTGTATTTGAATACAGAGTCGTGTTTTTCCAGAAAACCAAATTTTAAACACTGTCATGTGAACTTTAAAGTGTTGGGGAACATTAAAAAGGTTTGAAATGATTAAAATGGAGTTTTTGAAATAGTTTTGAAGAGGAGATGATGAGGTTCTGGAAACCTTTAATGATGTTGGAGAAAATGTTGAGTTTACACTGTTTTTGTCTTCTGTATTCGAATACAAGTATGTTGTATTCGAATATAGAATGTTGAATTTGCAGATTTAGCTTATGTATTCGAATACAAATGAGCTGTATTCGAATACAGATTTGTGTTTTTCCAGAAAATCAAAGTTTTAAACATTGTTTTATAAACTTTAAGTGTTGGGGAGTATTTGGGAAGGTTTGTGACAAATTAAAACTGGAATTTTGTGACAGTTTGAAATGGTGGTGATGAAGCTTTTGAGACTTTACTGATGTAGTGAAAAATGATGGTTTGTGCACTGGGACTGCTTCTGTATTCGAATACCAGGGAGCTGTATTCGAATACAGAGAAGTGGTATTCGAATACAGATTCGTGTTTTCCAGAAATCTCAGTTTTAAACATTGTTTTATGAACTTTAAGAGCTGGGGAAAACAGATGGAAGATTTTTGATGAATAAGAATGGATTTTTAAAATGATGTGAAGTGGAAATGAAGAAATGTTTGAATGTTTGATTTATGATGTGATGATAATGAAATTGGTTGTGTTGAGATGTATTGAGAAATGATGGAGAGGCATGAATTTTACTGATGTTGCATACTGTTTTCAGTGAAGAGAAAACACTGCATATTCATGCATTGCATAGTCAGGTGGTACCCGCGATGGGCCACAGAGTAATGCGTAAACGTGCTGATCTGTTGAGCGATTGCACGAGTGCTGGTCTGTTGAGTGACTGCATTGGTACTGGTCTGTTGAGCGACTGTACCCTGAAATGCGCAAAAACGTGCTGATCTGTTGAGCAATTGCACGAGTGCTGGTCTGTTGAGCGACTGCACTGGTACTGATCTGTTGAGCGATTGTACCTTGGTATATGTTAAATGTGCTGGTCTGTTGAGCGACTGCACGAGTGCTGGTCTGTTGAGCGACTGCACTGGTGCTGATCTGTTGAGCGATTGCACCCTAGTCTTGAGGGCCGTTAAAGTCAACCATATTTAAAATTGTGCTGGTCTGTTGAGCGACTGCACCTTGGTAATTCCAAGAAGTTGAATACATGAGCATATACATATTGCATCAGGGTGATTGACCGATGGGTCACGATTTAGGTATATGTTGATGATTGGAAATGGTTGTGTGTAAGTACCTTATAAAATCTGAATTTCTGACGAATGATTGTGATTGCTGAAGTGTTAGTTGTACTTACAACGTATTTTCCATATTAATTGGTTGCTGTTTAAAAAAGCATATATGTCATGAAATTTCAAATGAGCATCCTTAATTTTCATCATTGGTATATGATATGCCATGGAGGTATTTGTTTCTGTGATATAAATGTTATGTGTTAATTTCGGTCGGTGACCCTTTACTATTATTGTGGAAATTGGGCTTTGCCCTCAGATGCCCCCCAAACCCATGTCACCCGTGGGTCCCCAGACGACGGAAACGTCGCTCGATTTCATTGATCGTTCCGTGCCTACTACTTGGGTATACGGCCCCATCTCAAGCAAGGCCACGTACACGGGGAGATTGAAGAGGACATGTAGGACTAATGGAGTGGTGAACTATGTGGAGCACACCTATGTGAGGATTGACTTTCTTGTGCCTTCCCGTTTGGTATTGGAGGCGCACGAAATTTTGGATGATGCGGAGGAGCCAGCTGGAAGGGTTGAGACGGAGGCCACCGTAGGAGTGGTGACTCATAACCCAGAGATTGGAGGGGCTGTACGTGATTCCGAGGTGGAAGAAAAGAACAAAGGGCTGACGCCAGTAGCAGCTGATATTCCGGGTGCATCTAGGATATCCGATGATTGTTATGAGATTCCGGCACCGCCGAAGTGACCTAGATTGTGCATCGATATGACTTCGGAGAAGACTGATCCCTCTCTGTATGATGAGGATGAGGAGGTTACATCGAGGCGAGCGGAGGAGTCAGATGAGACTTGTATGGGATGCGGAGGAAATCCGTGCTACTGTAGCTTTAGTACATGATCGGTTAGATTTGATGTATAGGATTTTGAGCTGGAAAATGTAATTTTTTTTATGTCGGAAATTATTGTACTACTTTTCCGCTAACCTATTCCGCACTCTGATATTTCCTTTTGAGATTATGACACTGATCTTTTGAAATGTATTAATGTTTATTATTAATTTCCAAAGATAAGTACTTAGGGATATTTATGATGAAACTAATTAATTACGTTCATCGATTAAATTACGACGTATCATTTTATGAAATGAATTAAAGGAAATTTTATTTTAATTCTTTTGAATAAATTCTGAAAATTCTTTTACTCATTTATAAAAAAAAAATACACTCGCGCTGTGTTTTAAACTCGGGGTGTTACAATAATCAATATTGTGTGAAAATTATTTACAAGAGTGATACCGTCTGGATGGGCCCAAAATATGTCCATCCACTCATTTGAACCATCTACATTCCAATATTGATAGACGTATTTGTCGTGTTTCATCAATGTCAAAAGATGTTGCATTTTGTTCTATTACCTCTAAGTGATGAGCGATATGTTTGACATACACTATAAACTTGGTTTATTGTCTTTAAACATTCAATGTTACGATCCTTTAGTGCCATCAAAATGTTTATCGGTTTTACCATGTTCTTCATCATATCACAAAGTACATTTTTCTCTTCATGAGACAATCGGCCTAAGAAAGAATGACTAGTCAGTTTTTTGGCCAATTTCTAGTTATAAACACCACATATTACATGCAGATGCCATCCATCACCAACACTTAATGGTGTTCCTCTCAATCTAAATAGGTATTCACATTTTCTAGTCCAAGTACTCCTCATAGGTTTAGGATTCTTCCAAGGTCTATATTTATCGCTTCTTTCACAACCAATAACTAATTGTCTTTGTTTTTTGTCGTGTTGTCGCAGTTTCAGATTTAAAAATGACAACGACAATTCCATTTTTCCTTCCAACATTTATAGCCCATTTCAATAAATCATCTCGTGTATCAAACATCATGCCGGTGCTAAACACATCAGTCAAATCAACCATAACAGGTTCATTTCCGTTGTTCATAATGTCTTCAATTTCGGGTTCAACACCATCATTCATTGCTTCAAAATCATCGTACATTTCGTCAAAATCACGTTCCAAACCGTCATGCATTTCCTCAAAATCAAGTTCCAAATCTTCATACATTTCATCAATGTTGTCTCCCCCTTGGTCCATTTATCTGCATCTAAAAATGAACATATAAAAAATTCAGGAATATGCAATACTCCTACGTGAATTCAATTCAAGCAAGCCTACATGAATTGAATTCACGTATCTAAAACTGGTAATGTAACACCCCGAGTTTAAAACACAGCGCGGGTGCATTTTTTTTTTTAAATAAATATTTAAAATGAATTTTCCAAAATTAATTCGAAAGGAATTTAAATAATTACTTAATTCTGGAAATTTAATGATAAGCAATAAAACATTTTTGGAAGATAATAATGTCATAACAATCCCAAAAGTCAATATCAGAGTGCGGAATAAATAGTACAACAATTGTTTTTCAAAATAAAAACAAAAATCCTAATACATCAAGTCTAACTGATCATGCGTTAAAGCTACAGTAGCACGGGTTTCCCCCGCATCCCAAGCAAGTCCTCTCCGAATCTGCCGCTCGCCTCGACGTGACCTCCTCCTCCTCCTCATCATACAGCGAGGGGTCGGTCTCCTCAGAAGTCAGATCAATACATAATCTCGGCCGCCTCGGCGGAGCCGGAATCTCATAACAATCGTCGGAGATCCTAGACGGGTCCGAAATCTCAGCTGCTACTAGCTTCGGCTCATCAGGCTTCCCTTCTACCTCAGACTCATGTACAACTCCTCCAGTCACCGGGTTGGGAGTCACCACTCCTACGATGGCCTCCGTCTCAACCCTTCCAACGGACTCCTCAGCATCGTCGAAAATTTCGTGCGCCTCCAATACCAGACGGGAAGGCACAGGAAAATCTATACTCGCATGAGTGCACTCCACAAAATCCTCTACGCCGTCAATCCTGCTCGTCCTCTCCAACCACCCCGTGTAAGTCGCCCTGCTTGAGATGGGGTCAAATACCCAAGCAGTGCGCGAATAGCGATCAAGGAAGTTCAACGACGTTTCCGTCGTTCGGGTACCCACAGGTAGCATGGTTTTGGGTAACATATGAGGGCAAAGCCCAAAGTCCACAATATAATAGCAAGGGTCACCGACCGAAATTAACAATTAATCACATAGCATATATTTCACAGCAACAATTATGTCCATGGTATAACATATGATGATGAGGAAAATAATAATGCTCATTTGAAATTTAATGACATACATGCCTTTTCAAAAACAGCAGTCAATTATTATGAAATATGTGGTAAGTACAATCAACACTTCAACAAACACAATCATTAAATCAGAATTTCAATTCTGGACAGTACTCACTCACATTCAATTTTCCACTCATTCATCATATAATCAAACGTGACCCACCGATCAATCCCTCAATGCAATATGTATATGCTTATGTATACAGTTTTCTTGGAATCACCAAGGTGCAGTCGCTCAACAGACCAGCACATTATGTTTGACTTAACGGCCCTCAAGACCAAGGTGCAATCGCTCAACAGATCAGCACCAGTGCAGACGCTCAACAGTCCAGCACTCGTGCAGTCGCTCAACAGACCAGCAAGTTTGACATATACCAAGGTACAATCGCTCAACAGATGAGTACCTAGTGCAGACGCTCAACAGTCCAGCACTCGTGCAATCGCTCAACAGATCAGCATGTGGCTGCGCATTTCAGGGTACAAACGCTCAACAGTCCAGTACCAGTGCAGACGCTCAACAGTCCAGCACTTATATACCAAAGTACAATCGCTCAACAGATCAGTACCTAGTGCAAACGCTCAACAGTCCAACACTCGTGCAATCGCTCAATAGATCAGCACATGGTTGCGCATTACTCTGTGGCCCATCGCGGGTACCACTTGACTATGCAATGCATGAATATGCAGTGTTTCACTTCTCTAGAAACAGAATGCAAATTCAGAAAATTCATGCTTTTCATCATGTTTTAAATGTCTCAGCACAGTCAGAATTAACATCATCACAGTCATGATTAAAACAGTCAATTAATCATTAATACTTTGTAATGTTTTCCCAAACTCTTAAAATTCAAATACAGAGTTTAAAAACTGGGGATTTCTGGAATTTTACGAATCTGTATTCGAATACAGCTTCTCTGTATTCGAATACATAAGCCAAAAATAGTGCAGAATTACATTATGTATTCGAATACAGCCCTCTGGTATTCGAATACAGAGGCAGTCTTAGTGCACACAACCTCATCTTTCACTACATCAGTAAAGTCTCAAAACTTCATCTCTTCAACTTTAAAACATCACCAAACATTCCATTTTAATTCACCACAATAATCCCAACATTCCCCAAACACTCAGGGTTTACAAAACACTCTTAAAAACTTGGAATTTCTGGAAACTCGAATTTGTATTTGAATACAGACTCCTTGTATTCGAATACAGAAGCATGAAACTGCAATTTTAACATTCTGTATTCGAATACAGCATGCCTGTAGTCGAATATAGAAGACAAAACCTTGAAAAATTCAATATTTTCTTTCAGATCCTTAAAGGTTTCAACACTTCATACTCTCCTCTTCAAAATATTTCAAGAACTCCTTTTAAAATCACTTTAACCCTTCTCAAGGTTTCTTAATACTTTAAAATGCATATTACAGTGTTTAAAACTTGATTTTCTGGAAAACACGAATCTGTATTCGAATACAGCTTCCTTGTATTCGAATACAGAAGCTAAAAACAGTGCTTCTGGGAAAACACGAATCTGTATTCGAATACAGATTCCTTGTATTCGAATACAGAAACTGAAACTAGTGAAAAACGGCATTCTGTATTCGAATACAGCATGCATGTAGTCGAATACAGATGCGAATACAGTGTTAAAATTTCATTTCTATATTCGAATACGACATGATCGTAGTCGAATACAGATGCAAAACACACAGCAGCAAAACACCAACAGAGTGCATTTTTGCATTTTAAAAAAAAACTATTTTCAAAACAGTTTTATGAACATGTATTTTAACCATCTTTAAAATAACATGCAAAACATTTCCATCTTTCCCACACAAGTAAAACAGCATGAATGCATTCAACCAACAACAACCATCACAAAATCATCACATATCAACAAAAATGCATTTTCTACATTTTTCAAGATGTCATTTCAAACAAAACAGTTTTTCTTTCAAAACAGAAATGAAATAACATGCATTTACAGCCCTAATGCAACTAGAAAGTTGGAAGGTGCCCTTACCCTTGCTGCGTGTCTGCTACTTCTCACGTCTCTGTTTTCGTTCCCGTTTCTGCGCCAAAATCCGGTGAAACTGTTGTCTGAGTTTGCTGCTATAAAACTGGGTTCCCTAGCTCCGTAATGGTGTGGGAAACAACTTTAATACTGAGGGTTTTCTGGTTTGGTGTTTGTATTTCCAGTTAATGGAACTTTTAAGGAACTCTCTCTTTGGTGTTTTGAAATCGTGAAACTGTTTTTCAGAAAACAGAAGGCAGAAATGGGAGAAGAGGTTACTGTTACACGTAACACTATTACATGCAAAATGGGAGGATGTGAAGTTCTGCTCTTTCTCTGCCTCTTCACGTGTTCTTATAGAGCTTACTCAAGTGCTGCCTTCTCAAAATAATGATAAAATAATGCTGGATTTTCCAGCTGGATTTTTCAGCACTTAATCCTTTTGCAATTAGCCACTAATCCTTAATTAATGGTCCGATTAATTTAATTACTCAAAATTAAATTAATTAAATCTTCATCCAATAATTTTAATTCATCTTCCAAGATAAATATTTATATATATATATATATATATTTACTCAAAACATACATATATTAAATATTTTACAAAAATTTCCAAAATACCCTTGACATTAATTCCATAAATAAATTCTAAATTTTAAGGGTCTTACAGGTAAGCCTACGTGAACTCATTTAACTTTCACATTTTCACTGAGATGTTTGGTACGTGAACTCAATTCACGTAGGCTTGCGTGAATTGAGTTCACGTACCCCATGTTTAAGGCTTAAACTCCATTTTCTACGCAATATTAAATCAGATAGGTATACGTGATCTTAATTCACGTAGTGCTCTAGAATTTTACAATTTTATAACGTACGTGAATTCAGTTCACGTAACGTTACAACGTACGTGAATTGAGTTCACGTAAAATCCCTAGATTTTGAAGAAAAAAAATACGAACTCAAAAACAGAACAACATCATACCTTATTGGGTCACTTTAAAAACAATGTGAAGAGAGAAAATGAGGGTGATTGAAGATGTTGAAGTTATTAAAATTGAGGAATAATTAGAAGAGGTTGTGAGAGAAAAGGATGAATATGAGTGTGAGGTAGAAGATGAAGATTGAGAAAAGTTAGGGTTAAAAATTTAATAAATAGGCAAAGGCATTTTGAGAATTTTTATTTTATAAAAAATTTGTGGGGTGTGAGTAGTAAAAAGATGGGGTGTGGGTAGCAATATTGTTCAGAATATGATGGAGAATTTAGTAAAGTATGAAGGAGAGTTCTTTTACTTAGGAATTGTTTTCAGATTCTTGTGAAGTTCGTTAATCATTTGAGTTTTTCAGATGAATTATCATTTTAGTATGTGTTATCATTTTTTTTATTTGGTAAAAAATTCTAATAATTTAGTACTAGTTAAAAACATATTTGGAGGTTTAAATGAGTTTCATAAGTACACGTTATTCATTTTATAATTTTTAATGACAGTTATTAATAATATCCAATATCTCCGATCCAAATCTAAAAAACATTACTAAATAAAAAATAATTTTATATCACTACATTTGGAGAACACTTATTTATTTTAGTATAATTTATTATGTAGGTCTTATAAAAAGTGAAGAGATAGTGCTTCCATAATCCATCATCTCTTTATGCATCCAAAATTTCTACTCTACGGTTGAAATCTTTATTTAATTTGGTGTTAAATAGATAAAGCATTTGTCATTATGGATAACCTAAGACTCTAAATCTATTTAAAAAATTATCTTTAAATATAAGTCTCATTTTAATGATTACATATATTTATTATTTTTAAAAAATATAACTTTAATTGACAGTAGACAAAAGTATGTATAGCTTTCAGATTAGTTCTTTGAGTTTTTTATATTTAGTTTTTAAGTTATATTATGTTTGCATTATTTGTCTTTTATGTTATTTTTAATAATGGTCAATGCAATTGAAAGCATGTGATAATTATAAATTCTACAAAATGCTGCAATAATATGTCATCATATTAATTATTTAAAAAAACATTAAGCAGACCTCATAAATGGTCTATATTTTTTATTATCTCTACAACGATTTAGACACAAGTACACCTCTTAAAATTTAGTAATAAAGGTATATCTACATAATCAATATCATAGACTTTCTCCACTTGCAAAATAGTTTGGACAGTGAACTCGCTATATTGTTTGAACTATATTTTAACATTTCATTACAGTAATTTGAAAAAATGATCAAACTTAATAGATCACATGTGTAATTTAATACTACATTCGTCCTTTTTTATAAGCACTCGTTGATTTCTCACTCTTATTAAGAAAATTTGGTATTGTAGTTAATGTTTATTTTATGTGTTAATGTTTCAAAAATAACGTTTGTATTTGAACGTGTGAAATTTGACTTTTTATATTTTAAGATAAATTAATAATATTAATAAAATATATGTTTGAAAAAAAAATAGATATATCTATTGACAAGGTACTTATGTTTATGGGCAATTGTTTTCTTACTGGGTGCTTATAGCTAAGAGTTTTCTATCACACACCCCTCACCTAAATCTGCCACTCCCAAATCCATGTGAAAAATACAATTTTGTCATTTTAACCATCTATAAAAATCTCAAAAAAATTTACCTCTTATTTTTCACCCCCTTTTTCGAGCATTTAGAGAAATCACCTTAACTTTCTAATCTTTCCAAATCTTCGAAACCAAAAAGTAAATGATACTCGAATATTTCAAACTTTTGAAATAGAAAATTTTCAGAATTTCGAAACTTTTGAACAATTTGAAACTTTTGAAATTGCAAATTTCTAGAATATTCGAAAGTTTCGAAATAGAAATTTCTAGAATTTTTCAAATTTTTCGAACAATTCGAAACTTCCAAAATAGAAAATTCTAGAATTTTTTAAATTTTCGAACAATTCAAAACTTTCGAAACTTTCCAGATTTGGAAATTTTTGAAGCTTTTTAGATTTAGAAACTTTTCAGATTTGTAATCCTTATTTCGAAAATTTAAAACTTCTGAAAGTTTTGAAAATTTGAAACTTCTGAAACTATCAATTTTGAAACTTATTATAAATTATTAAAAGGGTAAAATTGTCTTTTCATGTATCTTGGAGGTAGCAGGTATAACTATGGAGGTGCTCGGTAGAAAACTCTATAGCTAGATACAAATATAGTATAACTTAAACCTAATAGTGCAAACTAAATGTAACATAAAAGACCAATTTAGTAAAAAAAAAACTTAAAAACTAATATAAGAAAATGGTCAAACATAAAATATCGTATGTGTAATTTGGCCTTAATAATACTAAATGTATTGAGAAGTAATATTAAAGTATAAGAAATGATAATGTATATACACAATAGCAAAGAGACAGACTTTATTGGTCACGTATACTTCAAGAAAAACGAGATACAATTTAGCGGTGCATCTCAAAATCTCTCAAAAGATAAGATCTTAACTCAACTAATATGAGCAAACGTAGGAGGCATATTCTCCTTCATAGTTGTGGTCTCCTCGACTTCGTCCTCTTCATCAAAGTCAAATAAAAAATGCAAGGGGGTTAAGATTCATTTTGTAAAATAGACACATGATATATCACACACGTAGAAGAAACTCATCCACCAAGTCATTCTTATAAGCATCCTCAAATCGGAACATATTTTCATCAAGTATCTAATTCAACGTGCAATTCTTTGTAGTGTGTGTGAACACCCTAAAACCTCATGTAGTCCTCATAAATTGATTAAGGTTTGTTTGGTTGGAGGGAATGGGAAAGGATGAGAGTAAAATATCTTTTAAACCTCATTTTTCTCTCATTCCATTTTGGGGGTTTGGAAGGGAGAAGATGAAGGTGACTAAAACCACTTATAAATCATTTAAAATTTCTCCCATCCCTATTAATTAAATATAACTTTAATTAAAATAACTTTAATCCCTTCTTTTAAACCACACATATATCTACTCCTATTCTCTCCCATCCCCAATCCCTTATCATCCACTTCATTAAAATCATGCCATTCCCCTTGATTGAAACAAATAGAACCTATGCGACTAACGCTATGTCCCCCATTCCTTATAGGGACACCACTCCTCGCATGATAGAGGAATCAGTAGCATCAGATGTCGATCCAACAGATTTCATGTGTTGAAATTGATAAGAGTACATCTA
Organism: Cicer cuneatum; assembly: GCA_037974295.1. Classification (NCBI taxonomy): domain Eukaryota; kingdom Viridiplantae; phylum Streptophyta; class Magnoliopsida; order Fabales; family Fabaceae; genus Cicer; species Cicer cuneatum. Next base: position 59,665,736 of record JBBPBO010001985.1, on the reverse strand, counting down.
GTTCCACCATCCCAATAACAATGTTCTAGTTGACAGTTGAAATCACATAATATGAACGTATAAAACATGGTAAAAGTAAAGATAATTGGATTAAGCCAACATCACAACACATACGGGAAGCTACCCACTTGTCCTTTATGGATTAACACAAGACAATCACAACGGTTCGATTTAGATCAATTTTGAGGCAAAAAAAACCATATGATTCAATAATTAAAATATTGTAATTTGGTTAGGTTTGGATTATTGTTTTAAAAAACGATTTGATCGAATCTAATTAAATGCACACGATCGTTGAATGCAGTAACACAGTGAAACTAATGGAAATAGTGTTTTAAAAGATTAAATCACAAAACCACTCATATACGCACAAATGAAGATTGCCAAGAAGTTTGCAAGAATGAAAAAAGATAAGTGTTGGTTCACAAAGTGTAAAGGTTGACAGAGTTACCAACCCAGAGTATTTACAGGTCTTCCTAACATTCAAAGAAGATTAAGTGACCAAAGTTAATCACTGAATTCAACAACAATTAGATTATCTCGAAAATATAAAATATAGGGGGCTTGGGGTACCAGAGAACCTACAATAATATGGCTCATGTAGTAGCCATAAAAGGGAAATGCATTCTTTCAAAGTCACGTCCTATACACATGTCACTCCTAAAAGGTAATCATGTTAGCAAAATCCTTTGAAATTATTGCATATCAAACTACAACTCTTTGAACACCAATAATTTCAAATAAGGCTCAATAGAAACAAACCTTTCGCCCAACTTCAACAAGTACCATATGCGAACAATAGATCATCCCCAAGTCCTTACCGTGGCGGCACACGCCAAATACTTGGGGGGCAAGTGTTTTGGAGTGGATTTGGACCCAAAACAACTAGACTTAGGCACTGAATGAGCTTCAATCCAATACCTCATAGATCCACTGACTATATCATAGGATATACTTGTGAAATTGCATCACACCCAAACATATCCTCACGATGAAATTCTCGTCGCCTGATCGTCATCACATGGCTACTTGACAATCTTGCAACAACATAACAGACTCGGAGGATAACTCATCAAGAGGATCCCCCATATAAAAGGTCACATGCTTTAGGTGCAAAGTACATGATTCATTCTTACTTAAAATACCTCACTATATTTAACTCTAACTAACTTGAGCGTTAAAGTGTTTGCATTTACACCCATTGGGAGCTACTCTGCATTACTCCGTCAATGTTAATGCTTTAACATATGGGAAACTAACAAATGTGTTGTATCATTCTTAAAATTTGTATCGATTAAATATGGTGGCTACAAAGAGATGAAAGAAAAGAAGAAAGAATCGAATGACAAATAAGCATTAAGCCAAGTCCGACAACTCTCTTATGTCTACTCATACCAAGTAAGAGAAGTAGGTACTTTCCATGCCCATAGAAACAAACGTCATCCCAAGACTACATATGCAATTTTATAGATATGAAATTGTCCAATAGTTCTTAAAGTCAATTTTCTAGTCGATCAAATATAAAAAACCACAATTTTAGATATGAGAAATTGCATATTAAGATGAAGAAGAGGAAAAAAAAATATGACTAACATAGGTAAAACTAAGAGACTAAAATAAAACAAAAAAGAGTTAAAGAGATCCAATTAAAAATATAATATATTAAATATTTATATTTTATCAATTAGATCAAATTTGAAATGATTTGTAAGGATTATTCCATTCTAATACAATTACAACTTGGCTCCAAATAAATATTAAAAAATACCAATGCAGTACTCTCACTCACACACAGGTCACTCATCATCACCCCAAACTCCCAAACCAAGTGACCAGTGAATGAACGGTCAGAGGGGCGTCATTTTGAAATTGCCCAAACTTTCCCGCTTTTTGCTACTTCAAACTCTCATTTCTTCTCAAACTCTCTTTTCCATTTGCATCAGTAAAACTCAACGTTCCAAAAACCACACCAACTAAACGCTACCGTGTAGGGTTTCCATCTCCAAAACCCTTAACACTCTCTCTCCCACATCCATTTCCATAACACCGATTTCACTCTCACCATGTACATCAAGGAAATTTGTTTGGAAGGTTTCAAATCCTACGCAACACGAACCGTAGTTCCAGGCTTTGATCGTTTCTTTAATGCCATCACTGGCTTAAACGGTTCCGGCAAATCGAACATTCTCGATTCGATTTGCTTCGTTCTCGGGATCACTAACTTGCAGCAGGTTCGTGCTTCGAATCTTCAGGAACTGGTTTACAAGCAAGGACAAGCGGGAATCACTAAGGCTACTGTTTCGATTGTGTTTGATAATTCTGAAAGGAGTCGTAGTCCTCTTGGTTATGAAGACCATTCTGAGATTACTGTCACAAGACAGGTTCCTTTTTTTTTCCTTCTTATTTTAAATTATTTGCTTTTATCTTTTAATTTATAGTTTGTGTTTTTGATGGTTTTAAATTTTCCATTTTTACATCATTTTTTATTAAGTGTATGGTTGGTTCCACTTTTGGAGAAGATAAAATCAATTTTGGTGGTGTAATATTGGTTCTGACATGTTTGGGTGCTATCGAGTAGAATTGGTTTTGCCTCCAAAAATTGATTGCAACTTGAAGCTAAGATCTGTAGCTTTTGAGTGCTAACGTGGTTTTTACACTCAAATTTAATGTTCAACTCATTTTTACAAAAATACATCAAACTTACTTTAGATTCAACTCACTTTTATATAGACAATTTAAAAATAAGGGTTGGAGTCTTGTGTGGATGAAAATATTGTGGTTGGGAGGGCAGACCCACCAAAGGTTCCGTAGCAGAGTTTAGTTATCAGCGAAGTCAGTGGATACTTCGCACAAATAACATGGTTAATAAAACAGAGATAGCTTAAAATTCTAAAAAATTCTGCAAAATGGGTTTTAGGCTTTGCTGGTGCTTGGATTGGTTTACTGTCTCTCTATCTTTTAATTGACTATTGCAATTAAATTCTAAATGGAATTATTTACTACACAGCTATGCTAAATCTCATTCTGTATGTGATTTGATGGGGTGCAATGCAGATTGTGGTTGGAGGGAGGAATAAATATTTGATAAATGGGAAACTTGCACAGCCAAGTCAAGTCCAAAACCTTTTCCATTCCGTGCAACTAAATGTTAACAATCCACATTTTCTTATCATGCAAGGGCGCATCACTAAGGTTTTAAATATGAAACCGCCAGAGATATTGTCTATGCTTGAGGAAGCTGCGGGGACAAGAATGTACGAGACAAAGAAAGAGGCAGCTCTAAAAACTCTTGAAAAGAAGCAGAGTAAGGTTGATGAGATCAACAAGCTTCTTGATCAGGAGATACTTCCAGCTTTGGAGAAATTGAGGAAAGAAAGGACACAGTACATGCAATGGGCTAATTGTAATGCTGAGTTAGATAGGCTGAGAAGATTTTGTATTGCTTATGAGTATGTTCAAGCAGAGAGTATTAAAGACAATGCTATTTCTGAGGTGGAACAAGTAAAAGCCAAGATAGCTGAGATTGATGACATTTCTAAGACAACTATGGTGGAAGTAAAGGAAATGGAGACAAAAATAGCTCAGTTGACTGCTGAGAAGGAAGCAAGCATGGGTGGGGAAATGGAATCTCTGTCAAAGAAGGTAGATGAACTTTCACAGGAGCTTGTGAAGGAAACATCTGTACTAAATAATAAAGAAGACACTCTGAGGAGTGAAGAAGTCAACAAAGTAAAAGTATGTTAGTGGTGTTAGGGATTCATTCTTTGCTCAATTTTCAAGAATATTACTGTCTTTTTTGAAAACAATTATGCTACTTATGTTTTTAATCTTTTCCATTTTTGTGAACCTGCTATTTGGATTTTGAACCTCAATATTTTAAAGATCGTTAAAAGTATTGAAGAATTGAAGCAATCTGTAGAAGAGAAGGCCTCTGCCATTAAAAAGGCTGAAGAAGGTGCATCTGATTTGAAAAATAGAGTTGAGGAGCTCTCAGAGAGCCTGGAGGAGCATGAAAAGGAATACCAGGTAAAAGAAGCATGTGCTGGCATAATGTTGTCAGGATCTACGATGTCTATCTGTGGGTTTCTGTTATATTGGGGTGTTTTATTTATCCTATTGCTCAAAACTATTGATAGGGTGTTTTAGCTGGCAAGAGCAGTGGTAATGAGGAGAAATGCTTGGAGGATCAACTAGGCGATGCAAAGATAGCAGTTGGGAGTGCTGAAACAGAATTGAAACAGCTGAAAACCAAAATTAGCCATTGTGAAAAAGAACTAAAAGAGAAAAAAAATCAATTAAAGTCAAAACAGGATGAAGCTACGTCTGTGGAAAATGAGTTGAAAGCTAGAAGGAAGGATGTTGAAAATATCAAAACAGGATTGGAGTCTCTTCCTTATAAAGAGGGTGAGATGGAAGCTTTGCAAAAGGTTTGATTGGTTTATCTTCTGTTAGTTTTTTTAATTTAATTCTATTTTTGTTCTTTTCAATCTAAAGAGGGTCACAAGTCTCATTTAAGTAATTTTTTCTTGAAAATTACTTCCAGGAGCGTGAATCTGAGAGGGATTGTGTGCAAAAGTTGAAGGATGAAATACGCAATATTTCAGTATACCTGGCTAATGTTGACTTTTCATACCGGGATCCTGTCAAGAACTTTGATAGGTCAAAGGTGAAGGGAGTTGTTGCAAAACTCATCAAAGTGAGAGATAGGTGCACAGTGACTGCCCTAGAGGTTGATAGCGTGATAACTTATATATGAATTTATCAATGAATATTCCTATATTAATGGCTTGAATATGACCATTTTCAGGTTACAGCTGGTGGAAAGTTGTTTAATGTTGTAGTTGACACAGAAAGTACTGGAAAGCAATTATTACAGAATGGAAATCTTAGAAGAAGAGTGACAATTATACCTCTGAACAAAATACAATCCTATATTGTTCCTTCAAGAGTTCAACAAGCTGCTGTTAGATTGGTAGGTGACTGCAATTTTATATCTATATTTTTTATTTTATTTAATGTTACCTAGTGACTGCAATTGTATTTAATATTTTACTGAAGACCTTGGTTAATTTCATTCCAGGTGGGCAAGGAGAATGCGGAAATTGCACTTTCTTTGGTTGGTTATGAAGAAGAATTGAAGGTTTGTTTCTTTGAATTTCAATTTATAAATTATAAATAAATTATATAATAACATTTACAGCACTTATTTTAAAAGTTTTAATTTTAAATTTTATTTTATGGTATCTGATGCTTACATGGGCACTGAATGCTTTTCCATGCCGTTTCATTTGTTTTGATAATCTTGTTCTTCAGTTTTGTTGTGTTTATCTTGCTGGATGCATCGATCAGCTGTTTGGAAAATTTGATTCATTTTGATATTCGGATTGTATTTTTATTCAGTTTAATTTAATTTTGAACTAAATTTTTTCTAACTAAAATCCTGTTTGCTCTAGAATGCAATGGAATATGTCTTTGGCTCAACTTTTGTATGCAAAACTATCGATGCTGCAAAGCAGGTAACAAGCTACAACTCTTTTTCCTGCTGAGTTATATGTAGGCTTAATAATTTAACATTGAGGTCCATAAAAAAAAATAATTCAACATTGAGGCGGAAACCGTTCATTAATGGTATTTACATGTTGCACTTTAAATGCATTTCTTCACATCATGTATTTATTTATCACTTAATAGCTTGATGGTCATGTTATTGCTCCAACAATAACTGAATAACTTAATTGCAAGATAAGGCCGCCTTATAGACCTATAATGGGTTCATTTTGACTAGCACTTGGTTGCCCTTTTTATGTAGGAATGTTTGGTGACAGTTAGGATATAAGAGTTAAATAAAGGGTAGTCAAAGTAGTTAGGAATAAGGATTAATTAGGTTAGTTAGTTGAGGAGATTTGAATGCATAATTGAATATATAAGAAGAAATTGTAGAATGGCATTCAGATTTGTTAGTTTGTAAAAACAGAGTAGTGGCTTTAGTTATTGAAGGGGAAGGAAACTGCTAGGTCCTAGAATAAAGGGGTGTTTGTTAGGATTGAAGTTAAGAAGTTAGTTTTGTTGTTAAGTTTGTTAAACTTTCTGTTTTATTTGTTCTCAAGAATTAGGAAAATATATTTTATTAAAATTAAATATTTTTTTTCTTTGCTGAAAGTTATTAAATTAAATATGCTGACAATACAATAGATATATATATATATATATATATATATATATATATATATATATATATATATATATATATATATATATATATATATATATATATATATATATATAAA